>CM061135.1:147885609-148272325 GCA_030789695.1 Scilla litardierei
AATCACTATAGCGTAATTAATTCTAAGTTAAATTGCTGTTGGGCTGGGCTGTAAAACCTTGTTCTGGGCTCCAAAAAATCTCATTAATCTGATATTAATACCAATATATTTTTGGTGTTTTGTATCACATTTTCCAAAAAAAAATGATCTTTAAGTGCAGCAATCAGCAATCAAAAGCACAAGATCAAAGCCAATGTATCATTTCTGTTATACATCTTATATTCATATATGCTGCATGAATTTATAGTTTAAATCATATTATGAGATACATTAACCTCACATGGGGTTTCATTCGATAAGTTCCCTGAGAATGTGGATAATCATACAAAGTATTCTAAACATAAATGAAAAATCAAAGCACCAACTATAAGATCAAATAGATCCTTTAGCTCAATTCAAAAGGTGATATTCTTACTATAGACCACCTCCCAAGAAAATGTATGCCAATGCCATGAAGAAATAATCAATAACAGCCTCTTACATCGCTACCAATTTACCGTGATCATATATGAACAGGATCAGCAAATTTAAAACGGATGTGGAACTTCCTCCATTTGTATGCTCTCTTTGGTTAGCTTCATGGACAACAGAGTTCGGTCAGATATAGTGACCTAGAATAACAGTAGCTTTTAGTTGTTTCCTCCTGGAGGAAATATGGGAATGCAAATAGGAATTCATTTCACTAAAAAGGCATGTGCAGATAGGTGTTTTAGGCCATACACTCAAACATAGGTTCTACCGAGATCTTATTTTGGCATGTGACAAAGATGGCAAAAGCTTTATTTGGATGATGTTACCCATACAGACAAGCAAGCCATGATGCGATGCTAAATCAAAGGAAACATTAAATCTTCCCACCTAGATTTTTGGATGACTTGTTAAACCATTAATTTTATTCTCCATAGTGCCTTATCAACATTACTTGATCACGTGCTTCCCCTTCCCTTTTCTGTAGGATTGAAAGCCTTTGTTGTATGAATAGAGGTCCAATATTATCAAACTGCTGTAAGTGTTATTTAGGTGATGTTGTTTAATCAAAGTGTGAATAAAAACAAAGAGGGAGTTTGACCCCATGATGTTTTACTTTACCGAAATTATTTGTTCTGTTAAGATAATAATTATTATATTTAGGAAGTAGATTGTCTCTTTGTTTCTTGTGCAAGAGTCTCTCCGGTTCTAGTGTTGCCTCTTAGTTTCTTGGATATGGCTCTTGGGCTCTTGTGCCCAATCATGACTTGTGTATTCTATATATCCGGATTCTCTTGTAACTATCATAAAGTTATTACAAAATCATATTTCCTCTTCTCCTTCTTTACATGGTATCAGAGTTATTCCGATCTACGCTCCAAGTCTTCCGCTGCAACTCTCCCTCACCCAAGAGGGGAAGGGGGGCAACCACTCTAGCCATCTTCTACAACATCGCATCATTCTCATCTCTTTAATCACTGGAGTCGCAGCACATCCTCCTCAATCACTGGAGTCGCAGCACATCCTCCTCCTCAATCATCGAAGCACAGCCTACTCGGCCCACAGCGGCCTCGGCCCCCCAATAGCCTCGCCACTTGCGGCACCTCATCGGCCACATGCGGCCTTGCCCCCTGCGACACCTCATCGCCCCGTACAACATCCCATCGGCCCATAGCGGACTCGCCCACTGCGACATCTCATCGCCCTCTGCAGCACCTCACTGGCACCTAGCAACCTCTGTCCTTTTCGGCTCTTCCTTGACCCCCTGCGGCCTCTCCAAATTAGTGGCCATCGCACAATGCACTCTCCAACCCATACGCCTTGCACTTCGTGGTCATCCGACGCCGCTATCTCCTCTCACTTGATCTTTCTTCAGCTTCTTAAAACTCAAAGTTACACCTTGAGTTTGAGGGGATGTGTTAAGATATTAATTATTATATTTAAGAAATTGAGTTGTCTCTTTGTTTTTTGTGCAAGAGTCTCTCCGGTTCTAGTGTTGCCTCTTAGTTTCTTGGATATGGCTCCTGGACACTTGTGCCCAATCATGACTTGTGTATTATATATAGAGGATTCTCTTGTAACTATCATAAAGCTATAACAAAATCATATTTCATCTTCTCCTTCTTTCCATGTTCCATATTTAAGACAGACCATTCTCTAAATAAGTTGCACCTCTGAATAATCATTTGTGTGACATCAAATAATCAGCTTGACTTGTTCTTAGGATCTTAGTATTCAAAAAACTGATGTATACTCTCTGTACTAACTTCGGGTTAAGAGCAATATTTCTGAGTGTCACAATGGAATAGAAAAACGCCTGTTATTTAGGTGACAATAAGTTACTGCAAGATAAGCTTAATTAGCTCCTTCACCCAGGATAAAGAGATGATATTGTGTTCAAAAACTATTCCAAGGCCAAACAGTCGACCAGGTTTCATCACCAGGTCAGGAAAAAAAACATCCATAACTCCTTTGCTACGACCTGTACACTTCAAGGTAAGTAAATAACAGTCATATATCACGCAGCATCAGTAGCATTACCTCAATACAAAACTCCCCGGTCTCTGGCTCTTTTGCTACTGTTGCAGTTAGCCCGGCAGCAGATGAAGACTTCCCAGATGTATAGACAGATCGGGGAACTAGGCCAGCAGTATATCTATGGGAATAATTGATATCAAAAGGAAAAGTTAAATACTGGCACAATTTGAACAATTAGTCAGGTAATAAATTTAAGATGCAGGTAAAGTAATAGTGTGTTGGAAAAATTCTGATTAAAGATATTTATTTCATGAACTGATAACTTAATTATTATAAATATTGATGAGGAAAACTCTTAGAAAATATTTTAGAATTTATTTAAAATAGTGCATCAAAATCAATGACATCGATCAGTCTTCCAAAACAATTTTAAAATACAGTTTCAAAATACCGTCTTATTTGATATGGATATTGAAAATTTTAAGAACATAATCAAAATATTGACATGATCATTTCATTTCTCTCAATGTACATTCCTTGTCAGGCCAATTTCCGTCTTAAATTGAGTGCCCATCGGACCAAATAAAATAAAAAAACCTGCATGTTATGTATTGTTCAGTGCACAGATGCTTTTGTTTGTTGACAATGTAAAATGTTGCATTGCCTAATCTGATTTATAGTTGGTCATTTCCATTAAATATGTGTGAACATTTATGCATAATAAAACTCCAGGGTGCCCAATGGAAGGTGTTAATTGTGGTTTAGCAACAGTATAATGTGCATATATGTCTCAGAAACTGTAGAATTCCTAATAGTTTTTTGTTCAGAATAGCAAAAAGACAATGTCAGCATACGTACTTTAAGAACTGGGACTTGGCACAACTAGGATCTCCAACTATACACACGTTGATATCCCCTCTAAGGTTGATTCCTTCATGCGTTGACTTATGTACACCACCCAATAACATAAGAAGCACGGCTCTTTTGATTTCTTGATGGCCAAACACAGTAGGGCAAATGCTGTCAATTAGTTTGTTGAAAAAATCTGGGGTATCCCGCATCCTCATAACTTCTTCTTCTTCTTCTTGCTGTCATACAAAAACCATGTTGATTGTATGAAAGAAAGTATGAAGTCTATATAAAATGGTAAGCTAGAGAAGAAAGTAAATAAAGATAATTTAGTAAAGAAATTTCCTAGTGAAATTTGTTGATACGCTGACAAACAAGAAAAACTGGCAAATACTGTGATTAGGAAAATAAACTGTGCACAGTACATAGCGGTGCGGTAACAGAAGTAACAAATGTACAAATAATGTAATCAATGGCATGATAAAGACTTATGTCACAAACGGTTTAATTAGAATGTAGATAATTGGTAGATCGGAGCAAGTGCCTGATCACAACAAAAATCAAAGTGAACCATCAAAAAAATTCAAAGCCTATCCACTTGTACATGACAAAGAACATTGCTTAAATGGATGATAACTTAAAGTACGTGAATGGAAAAAAAACAAAACTTAACCTTACAAGCAATAAACCATAAAATCACAATTACTATTATTGTGGACATGAACCAAGAAATGAAATTCAAAATTTCTTTCGTAAGAACCTACTGTGAACTCCTGTGTATCATTATCATCACCATCCATCCTCCTGTCCCGAATGTCAGTGCCCCTTCTACCATCAGCCACCTAAACAACAAAAAATAAAAGTTGATGAAAATGCTTGACTAAACGAATTCAAACATAGAAAATCAGCCAGAGAAAAGTAGCTCTGCAAAAGCCCAACCTGTACTGAATTTGCAATGAAAGCAAGGCGGTAAGAGAGGTCTCTCACTCCCAAAGCCTTAAGACCCCTAACACCTTCATTACCACCAGATGCATTCGGACGTTGAGTTGCTTCACGCCGACACTCTGCTCGCTCTCCCGGTGAAGTTAATGCCATCACATCTGGTATAGCGACAAGAGTGCCTGTGAAGATGACCCTACAAGAAGAAAAAAATTGGGAGCTTTTTAATGAGATTCTTAGATATTTCATTTTATAACATAACTCCGAAGTGGCTTACGTGTCTCCTGCCCTTGCTTGCTCAACGACCTCATGTCTAAGGATAACATCCAAGGACCGAGGAAGAGACCCAGCAGGTATTTCTTTGGATGTCTCCTGCATCCGGACCCTTTGCCAATCTGTAAACTTGCTCTCTTGTCGGAGTAATGCCCACCTGCTGCGGTTTTGACAGGTTGCATTCATGCAGATTATGGGCTACAGTTGCAGAGATACGATTATAAGAACTCAGTAATAAGGAGAATGGAAACGTCAAGTGTCTCAATATGCCTAAAAAGGTCTAAGAACATCAAATAGATGGAATAATACACGCGTGCATGTTTAATTAAAAAATATTCAGTTTAAGCGTGCTTTGTTGAATCATATGTAGAAATCAGAGTTAAAGATCAACCCAGATATTATCAAAAAGGAATTATCGAATTTGTTCACTTATCATTGAGATTTTCATATAAACAGACAGATTTATCAAACGAGTCCAAATAATTATTTGTCCCTCAAGGCATGTGAATTATTTTTTGGCCGACTTAGATGAATTAGTGTACCTAAGAATTCGCCAAACTATTAGAAGTTTAGAACAGCTAAAAGTAATTCCAGAGACTGAAATGGCTAAACCGACTAAATAATTAAAGTAATACATGCAGAAACCAGTTCTAAATAAGCTAAATCAACCAAAAACAATGATCATGTATCACTGTTAGCAAACAAATTTTGCATAATCCCTACACGATATGTGAACTCATATATGTTTAGGCAAACAATGTCAATCTCATGTCCGACCCAACTAAGACTAATTTGGCTTCAAGTTTGAAGCGAATGGGTTTTAACTTTCCTTCTATTTTAAATAAAATTACTTCAGTTCAGCACATAAATTTGGTAAGCTAAAGAAAGGACGCAGCCTAAAACTCGTGAAACAGCTGACTAAACTATATACGACTTTCAAAACTCAATTAAACCAACCCATATCTTAAAATCACGGCTTGATTCAAAAAAAGAGCTCAAGTTCTAGAATGGATTTAACAAAATATATTAATCAATAGCTCTTATTGCTAACTATGACTCCCTTGAATTTACTCCAAAACTATTAGCCCAACATAGAATTAACAAATTTCGAGATGAAATTCTTAACGAGAATGTTAAACAGTCTCACCTCAGTGTATTTGTACTGCTGCTCCACATTCTTAACTATGCCACCGCAATCCAGACATTTAAAAGTTCCTTCCAGTAACTCCGGCCGCACCTCACTAGTACGAGTCACCACCCCCATCACTGAAGTCAGCTTCCCAATCTCTGAAGTCGTCAAATCCCTCAACCTATTATGTTAAGAAGGAACAAAACTGAAAAAAAAACGATCTTTTGCCCAAATAGTTGGGGAAAATGAACTTTTTTGACAAAAATTACCTCTTCAGCAAAGGGATGTTATAGAAGGCAATATTGATGTCTTTGTTGGCGTTATCATCAGACGCAATCGGCTGTCTGTTCTTATTCGATCTGCTTTCCATCACAAATCTCTTGCAAGCGTTCTTCAAACATGGCTCGAATCTAATAACAACACACGTCTCGTTTCAACCCGGATCAGGAAATAGAGAGAAATATCCACGATCTGCAGCGAAAGGGGAAAAAAATAAGAACCTGAGATACTCTTCAGAGATGGCCTTTTGGAGAGCATCGTTGAATCGCATGACGTGGGAGAAATCGATGAACATGGTGGTAGCTTCCTTGGCGGTCATGAGCTCCAGCTCCGACTCGTAGAAGGGCACGCCATTTGGATCGAGCTTGAATCTGAGATAGGGGGAGAAAATCCGATGATTAGATCGGTAGAAACCCTAGAAAATGATTCTGTTTTACCTCTTGAGAAATCCGAGGAAGATGTCTTCGACTCGAATGGTTTGCTCGTCGATGAAGTACCCATGGAAGGAGTCCATTTCTTTCTCTCGGTCTTGAGAAACGCCGACTGCTGATTCTCTCGCTGAGGATCTGAGGATGCTCGTTGCGGTGAAGGAGGGCGATGGTGTTGGATCTGAGGATGCTTGGCGGGAAGACCTCGGGTTTTGGCGCCACAGGGCAAGGATGTTACATTTTATTCACAGGTTTGCCATTGTCTTATGGGAGTTCCTATGCGAACACACTTTTTTGCGCTGTTTACATGCCAGTTAATTTTTCTAAGATATCGATAACACCCTCTTTTTTAAACCCCAAAAGATGCCCACAAATTTTCCCTCGCGCACATTATTCGGCCACCTTCCCCCCTCCTCACCCTCATCTCGTCCGCCGCCTCCAGCGCCCCCTCGTCCCTCTACCACCACCCTTCCCCGATCCCATCGGCTGCCGTCCCCTCGTCTGCCTCTCCCCTCGCCCACTCCCCAGCATACTCCCACTCGTCCCCCTCCCCTGCCGCCGCCATCCCATGCTCCCTGACCCCTCCCTAACCCCCCTCCCCACTCCCCCCATATGCCGCCCCCTCCCACGTTCCCCTCGTTTGATGCCTCCTGCCGCACCCCTCCCCTCGTCCGCCACCCCCCATTTCCCTCCACTCCTCATCCGCCCCTCCCATCGTCCGCCCGCCCCCCTCCCCATGCCGCCCCCTTGTCCGTCACCCCGCACCCCGCTCCCCTTGTCCGCCTCCCCCTCCCCTCCCTCAATCACGTCCCCTCGTCTGCCGCCCCGTCCCCGTCCCATCCCCTCATTCGTCGCCCCATCCTCTGCTCCCTCCCCTCTGTTGAGATATTGAGTCTCATCCAGTATGGTTTCGATGACAAACAAATGTTGCATTTAACATCTTTGAGTGCAAAAACGTGATGATAATCAAATGAAGCACTCAGTAGATTAGTGATGAGTTAAATGATGCCATGGATCAGTTGGAGCAAAACAAGAGTTTAGGAAGCAAGAATGAATCAGACGGTCTTCATTGTAATATTCATTTGACGTATTTTTCTTTAGTTTGTCTTAGCTTGGTAAGTCCTTGCTAGAAGCTCACACGCATATAGGAACACGTTAAAATTGATTTCAAAATATTTTTAAAATTTTTTATAAGATTTTTCATGACGCATCCTATGTATCTGCTCATAGTTAATTACTCCTTGAATATGCGTTGACAACTTTTCATTTGAAACTATGTCCCATGAAATAGTAGACTACAATTGTTATAAAAGTCGACTACAGTTATTAGGATAGGCGATTACCATTTGTACAGTAGGCGACTACCGACAGCCTAACAGACAAAAAACACAGTTCCGTGATTCACGAAAAGCTGTTTTTTCCCTCCGTTGGAGGTGTGTTTTTGGAAACTATTTTCAACAGATTTTCACCCCTATATAAGCTGAGTTTGCTTAGGATTTTTGCAACAATTGATGATCGATTTTCAATGGAAGAAGTGGTTTAAAGTCCAAAAACTTTTAAGCGAAAAAATCCTTTCTTGGCCAAAAGTCTTTCAATATTTCAAATCTTTCTTGGCATTTTTTTCTTGGTCCCAAAGCAAAGATCTTATCATTGGAGATCAAGGTTTTCTACTATATCAACTACACGACACAAAGCTTCAAATCAAGGATATATGTAAAAATATATTCATTCCACAAGAGTAAGTGAAAATACTCAAAGTGTTGTGGTGGTGAGTTGTTAATTTCTTAAGAAGAAATTTGTTGTAACTTGTTAGAAAGACATCTTGGGAAGATGAGGTTTTTGTAATGGTACTATTTGGGAAATAGTGAATTGAGCCGAGTGAGACTCGGTTATTTGGAGTAGTATACAGAAGCCAAGTAGAACTTGGATATCCGAACCAGTGTATATCCCATGTTTGCGATTGCTATCCATTTTCTGTGATTGTTGCTTTATCGCTTGCCTGAGATATATTTCAGATGCATACTTTTAGAAAGTATAATTGTTGTTGATTAAGTTAAAATTCGGTAACTCTAATTGTTAACTTAGGTAGATGTTACAGAGGATTTTTTTTACACTAATCACCCCCTACTTTTTACTTGCCATCCATCCACAAGAGGATTTTTTTAACACTAATCACCCCCTACTGTTTGCTTTCCATCCACCCACAATGAGAAGTGATCACGAGAAGTGGTATTGTACCAAAGAGCGAAGGATCATATGCCTAACACCCTCGTTGGTTGCCCCACCCCCACCCCCGCTTCCCCCGTCCGCTGCCCCACCACGTCCCTTTTTCTTGCGTATGTGTGTAGAGTAGAATTTTTTTGGGCTTTTTCAAAAATTAGGGTACATATGCATAGTAGAAATATCAATTTTCAAAATTTAAGGTATGTGTACTGAGCAAAAAAGACAAGTGCTATGTGAACTGAGCAAAAAGATATGTTCTCATGGCAATTCCCAATGTATATTCTATCCTTACGTAAAAAATGCATTTTTATCCTCTTTTTCTCTCTTCCCTACACTATACTTCCCCATCAGCCATCACCCCCACTATCAATCGCCTCCTCCAATCGACTAGCACTCGGGTCTATACGCTTGAGCACTATATTAGTTAATCAGGCTTTAAGAATTCTAGCAACAATTTTGAATTTTTAAAAAAATATTTTGGGACACTTGGGCCGATATGCTTGACCACTTATTGTGGTTCTATGATACATTTTCAAACACTCCATATGACACATCTTCCTAAAAGTATGCTTGTCCTAAAAGTATAAGATATCGACTTTTTAGAATTTAATTGATTTTCATTAATTTTTATTAGGTTTCGTGTTCATTTAGGTTTAATTGATTTTTTAAGGATGTTTTGGATTGAATTGAATTTATTGTGATTGATTGATTTTTTTATTTTGAATTCTTTGGATTTAATTGCAAAAGGAGTATGCAGAGGATGATGAGATGTGATGGATGGGTTGAATGATGGAGAGTCGGATGCAGCAGATGAGTTTTGAGGCAGTAATGGGAGTTCGAGTTGGCAAGTAGATGATGAAAAGAGAGGGTGAGGAAGAGATGGATAAAACTTGAATTTTTAATGAAAATGACATGTGTTTAGCAACTTTAAAAAAGTGTAGTGTGCTTAGTAGTCTAGTATGTTTAGAAAAAAAGTGTAATGTGATAACAACGTTTGGCAATGACCTCGCAAGGGTTGAAATTTACTTTTTTGCCCTGTAATGGGGCCCTTTTAGCGGGCTGTGTGGCAACCCCACTAACCCCTTAAACCGCCATGAGGTGGAACTGTCTTGGTTCACCCAACCCAAAATACGGTCCCATCCCGTGATGGGTCAAGTAGAAGCAGATTGGGTCAACAAGCTCACGGGTCAACTAGAATTCTTTTTTTAAAAAAATTTTATGCTTTTTTCCAATTAGTTTAAATTTTTTTGGACATTTTAATAACACAAAAATTACTATAAAAATTAATAATAACATAAAAATTAATATAAAGGATTTTTATACATTTTAAATGTTATTATTAACACAATAAATAGAGGGTCGTACCCAAGGTTGTAAAAAACGCTAGTCGATAGGCGTTCAGATTGCTAGCGCCTAGTGCCCAGAGCATTAATCAGGGATTAATCGGGGATTAATTGGCCTAGGCAGATTTGCATTTTTTAATTATTTGATTTATTTTTATATAATATATTTATGTTTATATATATATATATATATTATTTTAAATACATCAAATATTTAATACATACTAAATCAAATCCAGTTTACGTACTTTAGAGTATTTGTGTGCAACAAAATAAAATTTAAAAGATACTCTTGTGCAATTAAGCCATTTACCAAAAACACTTAGACACCGCCCAAGAACCGCCCAGGAACCGCTTAGGAACCGCCCAGAGCGTACAGACACCGCCCAGAACGCTTAGGCGGCCGATTAATCCCAAAAACGCCCAGATTGACCGCCCTGGCCATACTCGGAGCGTTTATTGGCCGCCTAGCGCCTAGGCGCCGCCTAGGCGGCCGGGCCGATTTTTAGAACACTGGTCGTACCTCACAATCATACTCATAACACACTAGAATCTATCCAAGAAAATACAATAACAGATGAAAGTGAAACACAAATTGTACCCGTATAAGCCAATTTGATTGCATAGCAATCTTTTGGATTTAAAAATATATGTGAAAGATAGAAAATATAACTAAAAAATAATCGTTGGTACCTGGTTCATCATTTTAAGCTTTAAAGACCACTAAGATGATGATGATGATGAATCCCACATCGATTATCAAAGCTCGATATAATGGGATATTTGAGAGAGTGTAAGTAAGAATTTAAGCCTGTTGTATTTGAGAAAACATATATAAGAGAGATGTTGGATATTACATCACCACAATATATATTTTGACGATGATGAAATGATATAATTACACTAGCATGTCTTATGCAGCTATATGGAAGCATATTATGATGCTCGAGACTCGAATATAGACACAACATTTATGACAAGGACTTGGTCATTATTGTCACATCATTGAGCTCATGTTGATATATTATTGTATTTTATATAAATGAAGTATCCTTTATTTCTTTAACATAAATATGATGTTAAACCATCGAAGACACGTATCACACACATTATAATAATATTTTCCAATATTTAGAATATACATGACCTCTATTAGTGATCATATCATATTGATTATAAGCTTAAACATTAATTTTGTAATGTCATTAGTAGACTAACGATATTTGTTAATTGCCTGCCACGAATTAGATCTTAAAACCAAAATCTTGTACTTAGTAGTCAACTAGGCTTTTATTAGTCGACTAATATAGAACATTAGTTTTATTTAAATTGAACCGTTAGTCGATTAACAAGACAGATATTCAACTAACACAAAATTGTGCCTTTTGACCCTACAATGACTAGTCAACTACCGATCATTTGCGTAAGTTTGATTTTTGGCCATTAATAGACTAATAACCATATTACTCAACAAATGACAAATTTACATAAATCCAAATTCTTTCCATTAGTCGACTAATATTTCTCATAGTCGATTCACGTAGATTGAAATTTGTTCTTTAACTTGAACCATTAATCGACGAATGTTCTTGCTAATTTACTAACAGCCACATATTCTTCTGTTGTGTCCTTTCATGATATATATGTTGAATTAGATGCAACTTCTACTTTTTTGATCATTTATGAATGTTGGATATAAGCTCTATATACAGGGATTTCCCCTCCAAACGTTTAGTACTCTTGGCCCTTTGTATAGTTTTGATTTCTTTCTCTTTTGTACCAAGAAAAAAACTAAAAACTCAGTCATGTTTCCATTCTTCCGTGTTCTTTATCTTATTAGAATAGAAAAAATACTCATTGGCAATTATTAGGTCTACATGTACATTAATTCAAGGATAAAGGGGATTTGTCATCTTTCTATAGCAAGTTTTCCCTTAGGTGTTACTATCTGGTTACGAAAATGATTCGGTCTCATGGTGTTACCACTGGGCTGTACGATTAACTAAGGTTGTTTCTCAAGTCGTACCATGTACATGTGCGGTTTGTAAGAGAGAGATAGTGAAAAATCTCAAGCTGGAGGCTTGAGGACTGTGGTGGATTTTGGATGACCAAACCAATATAAATCTATTTGTGTTTGTGATTGATCATCTACAGGTTTGTATTGTCTACTCTTTACATTGCAATATCATTTATTATTTTTCCACTACCATTATACTGCAATACGGTTGTTGTACTTCTTTAAACAAATCAATATTATCTCGTGTATAAGAATTCGGTACGGCCCTCCCGGGATGGGCCAAGACCAGAAGGCCCCGCGCCACAAACCCACGGGCCTGGGGAGGACGAGGCCCCCACAAGGAATCAGAGCTGGGCTGGCCTCTGACCTAAGCAGGCGCAACCGCTGACCCGCGTCGGCAGGAGCTAACTGCTCCCCTTGAAGTGCGCCCCCTTAATTACCATTAATGGCCCCATTACGTCAACCTTAATGACCCGAAGGCATTGTTGAAGGGCGGATGATCGTGGCGAGATGAGAGGACGTCGAGGAGTCATGGATGGGGGAGTCTCATATAAAACGACTCGCGGAACAACATACACGGGATCACTTCTTGGATACCCGAAACACCGAGGTATTCTGTAAGGATCGCCTTACCCTTGCACTACTAACAACAACACACTAGAGGTGGTGAATATTGTAATGACAATAAATTGTGCAATTAAAGTTAAACTTGCAAATGCGGAATAATAAATGCAAGAGGAATTAATCACCACAATCAAATCAAATGCAAACCCAAGAATATACTCGGGTTCCCCAAAACTTGGTACGTCCAGCCACACCAATATTCACTATATTTCCCATAAAGAGAAGTGAATACAATCTCACAAGGAGATACCTCACCAATAGGATTTTGCCCTACACACGAACCCAACCAACCCTACACAAAAGTCAAACTCCCACCTAGAGAATTACTAACTCCCACTCAGAGAATTAGGGTTAGCCCTGCACTAGGACACCAAACTCCCACAAAGAGAGTTACTCCCACAAAGAGAGTTATTCCCACTAATATAATAACTAATCCCACTAAGAGAATTACTCCAACAAAGAGAGTGTATAATTCCCACAAAGAGAATTAGAGTTACAAAGAAACACAAAGTAAAACAAATACTCTTACATATGCCTTGAGATGTGCTTACTCATAAATAAATGCAAGGCATGGAAGAGAATCTCCAAGTGATGAGATTTGCTTGAAAGCACTTGGATGATTTCCCTTGAGCTTGGCTTCAACGCATGCAGGAGATTTAGAGCTCTAAGAGGGAAATGAGAGAGTTTGAGCGTTGCTTATTTAATCTCTAAAGATTTTCAATAGCATAAAGAAGTTCTTATGAACTCAGTCCTCTCATATATATAGAAACCCTATAGGAACTCTCAAAAGCTAAGAAAACAGCCAAAAACAAAAAGCTGCAACGGCTAGATTTTGGGCAAAAACGTCACCGACAGTCGATTGATGAACAAATGACAGTCGACTGTCCAACGGCTAAATAATTCCCAACGGCTATAATCTGAGCCTCGACAGTCGACTGATGAAGACAATACTGTCGACTGAAAACAGGACATGCGCCTGTAAAACCTTCAGCAGGCGACTGATGCAGGGGATGTAATAAAATAGAGAGATGCACTCTTTCGCACTGTATGCAGACATGCGACTGATGGCTAGTATACAAGCGACTGTCAAATGGACATGCGACTGTAAATACTGAACCAGTCGACTGACTAGCAAACTGGGATGAAGCCCAGACAATGCGAGTTGCGCACAGTCGACTGATGAACAAATCATAGGCGACTGTTGGAAGACAAGCTACTGTAAATTGACCGTCAGTCGACTGTTCCAAAAGCTCAAATATGAGTCAATCAAAGGTTGACTTGAGCAGTGCACCACAGTCGACTGTAGAAGGCTTGACATGCTAATGTAAATCACCCAGTCGACCGTGGAACCTTCATCAGGCGACTGTTGGAAAGCCATAGACTCCAAATGAGTCTTTGGGCAAGATGAGCCTATTGGGTTGGATTCTATGATAATCCTAAGGCTCACTAATATGGTTAAATGCATATGCATGAATGAGTAGACCATCTATCAAGGCATTACCTTAAACCTAGACTCAAAAAGAGAGAAAGCAATAAATGAAATTACATGGATTACAAAGCTTTCCTTAGAGTTCATGGCTTCAATCTTGATGCCTTGATGCTCCCCATCATCTCCAAGCTTTGGCACCCCTTGAATCCAAGCTTTGGCCCTTCTCCACTTGATATCCATCCTTGCACCAAGTGTTTAGTCTCCAAAAATGATATTCTTGAAATGTAACTATGATATTAAAACAAGAGAATCATTAGCAACAATATAATGTTCTGATTATCATCAAAATAACATTGGTATGAAATAAAAATACTCAACAATCTCCCCCCTTTTGATGATGACACACATTATGTAAAACATAAAGAAATAAAGCACAATGCCAATGAGCCCCCTACTTATATGCACCAATTGTAAAATAAGATACACAATTGTAAATACTCATTATACCAAATGAAATTGATACGACTATTTTGGAGAAGCCGAAGAAACAGAGACCCGAGACCCAGCCATGAACGAGAAGCCCACTAGTGAGACTGGGCCCCGCCAGACGAGGCCCACGAATAAAACCCTATGTCGGGCCGGACTAGCCCAGGGGACGCACGATCAGCTCGTGCTCCCCCGAGACGGCCGTTCCCCTGAATCCGCGGCTCCCGGCTCCTTAATGACCATTAAGGGGTCTGTTAATCAACGCTCTCCACGACGCACGCGGGCGCCTTGAAGGAGGCGGACCACGGGGGCGTGAGTGGTGGCAGACGAAGGACGTGGATCGGGGGAAATCGTGGCACGGACCCTATAAGAGGGTGGCGGGAGCAACCAGGAAGGGGATCGAATCCCAGGTATCCAGATCTGAGGTATTCCATCAACGACGTTGGTTTCCGCCATTTCTTTCCCTCCCCCTGCTCGTGCTGAGGGTCAGCGTATCGATCTCCTCTCGAGTCATACCTACCACGCCGAGTACTCTCAGACCTAGATCTGACTTAGGCATCGGAGGGGATTCGACCGGTACCAAGGTCCGGCCCCCCTGACGAGTTTCTCGTCTATTCAGGAAGAATCTGACTGAGGCGCTGAGGCTACCCCCTCAGCGCCAGACGATCACCCCTGCTGCTAGCAAGCATGGCTACCGACTGAAGACCGAGCCGCGAACGAGGCGCCGAGGCTACCCCTCGACGCACGTCTTACCGAGGCCGAGCCCCTCTCACAGAGCCGAGGCTTCCCCTCCGCTCTGCTTCAGCCGAGGACCGACACTCTGCCTGAATCTCACGCTCGACCTCGACTCCATCGTTGACCCACGCTGAGCGCACGTGTGCTTGGCGTGCCCAAGGGATCTCAACCGACCCCTTGACCACGTTGACTGTACAGTCCTCGGTCAACGATTTAGTGGTGAGAAAATACATGTAAACATCTGGCGCCGTCTGTGGGAACCCGAAGTAAGCCCACATCGAACCACCAGAATGGAACCAATCTGCAATGGCGTGCGGCGCATGCCTCCCATCCAAAAGGAAGGAGATTACATTCCCCCCGAGAACCAACACAGCCACACCACTGAGGGGACAGGCGAGTCACGATCGGTCATCCAGGAACAGCTCCGCATCTTCGCCCATGAGACCAACGCTAACATCCAGACGTTGGTCGCAAAAATTCAACAACTCGTCGGCAACACGCCCATCCAGTGAGATGGGGTGGGTGAAGCCCACCGTTGGGGAGGGGATCACCAGCCCGTGCGGTCCATTGTAGTCACCGACCACGGGAACCGGGTGCCCAACCTGGAGTGGCGATTTACCATGCCGGGCTTCAACCTAACGCGGTCCCCCACCCTACCTCGTTTCCCGAGGGAAACATGAGGGGCTTCGAGCAAGCGGAGGACGAGTCGGTGACCGCCTCGTCCAGACGACCAGGCTCGTCGAAGCACCGACGGGACGATCGTCGTGTATTGGGGGATCGGTCCCAGCGGAGCGGAAGCACCCGCCGAGTGAAGCGGGACAAGCGAGAAAGGGGACGCGCACCGATCGAGCCCCGCCCCCAAGTATGAACATGCCCCCCCCATTGCGACTGGACGATCACGAGGTAAGCGAAGGAGGGCGGCCGGGGGGCGTTAATGGCCACCGATGTCCCCTAACCCAGAGGATAACCGAGGCACGGGTGCCCTCAAGTTTCAAGGTACCGACGTTGGAGAAGTATGACGGCACGGGCGACCCCGCGCACCACGTGATGGATTACGAGGGGGTCACGGCGTTCCAGGGGGCCGACGATACCCTGCTCTACAGGGGTTTCTATTCCACCCTCCGGAAATCGGCGAGGACTTGGACCCACAGCTTGTCCAACCGCTCAATTGATAGCTTCGAGGAGCTCATCCAGTTGTTCTGCAAGCAATTCATGGCCGGGCGACAGGTAAAGCCGGACTCTGAACTCATATTCAATGTGGTGCAGGGTCCCGGGGAATCCCTGAGGCACTTCATGCGTCGCTTCAACACGGAGCGGCTGAACGTGGAGAGTTGTCCCGAGCTGGTCATTAAGACGGCCCCAAAGAAAGGATTATGGCACAGGGGTCTGAAGAAATTATTACACAACGATCCTCTGAAGGACCTCGTCGGGGTCATGGTGCGGGCCGAGCGCTTCATGCTGACAGAAGAGGCCTTGGCCATCGATGACGGAAGGACCAAGCGAGGATCCAAGCGCGACGAGAGTGAATGTCGCGGCCCGGAGGAGCATCGGCAGGAGAAGAAGGCCAGAGGAAAGCAGCGGAGGGAAGAACCGCGACACACCCAGCTGAACGTTGCCCCGGACGTCGTCCTTGCACACGCCCAGAAGGAGGGGCGCATGAACCGGCCTCCTTCGAGGATGAAGAAAGGTGGGAGAGACGAAGAGAAATATTGCAAATATCACAAGGACAACGGCCACGACACCGACGACTGCTGGCATCTGAAGAAAGACATAGAGAAGCTCGTGAGTCGGGGGCACTTGAAGAACTTCGCCGACGATCTCGCTCCTGGGGAGGGGACATCCAGGCAATCGGACAAGGGGAAGAAGGTAAACGTGGTCCAGGCGGCCATGCGCGTCATCGAGTGAGCGGACAGGACAAACAGCCGCCACCTCACCGGGGGAGGGCCATCCTGCCCTGACCTCCTCCGTTTTTTGTCTTTTTCCTCCAAATGTACTGGTCCATGGAAAGAAAGAAGGACCTTGTTAGTACAAATGCAACCTCTTTTTTCCACATCTAGCTGAATGGACATTTCACGACGCAGAAGAGAACTCAATCTCCTCTCCCAGAGGACTGCCTTCGCTCAACAGGTCGGAGGCGGGAAGCAATTCCCCAAGCAGGGAGGTCATCAAACCCATCCATAAGCCAGGGGGCAACTCCCCTATCAGACGGGTTCTGCGGTCGGCCCTAAGCAGGAGAGCAACCCTCCGCAGGCCCACCAAACCGATCGGCCGTAAGGCTGGGGCAACTCCCCCAGCAGGTCGATCCTCAAACCCGTCCGTGAGTCTGGGGGCAACTCCCCTAGCACACGGGTTCAACGGTCGGCCCTAAGCCGGAGAGCAACCCTCCGCAGGCCCACTGAACCGATCGGCCGTAAGGCTGGGGGCAACTCCCACAGCAGGCCGATCCTAAAACCCGTCCGTGAGTCTGGGGGCAACTCCACAAACCCGTCGGTTTGTAAGGCTGGGGGCAACTCCCCCAGCAGATGGGGACATCGGTCGGTTATAAGCCGAGGGATAGCTCTCCTCGCCGACCGAACGATCCGCCCGCTCGTAAGGCTGGGGGCAACTCCCCCAGCAGACGGGGACATCGGTCGGTTATAAGCCGAGGGAAAGCTCCCCTCGTCGACCGAACGATCCGCCCGCTCGTAAGGCTGGGGACAACTCCCCCAACAGACGGGGACATCGGTCGGTTATAAGCCAAGGGATAGCTCTCCTCGCCAATCGAATGATTTGCCCGCTCATAAGGCTGGGGGCAACTCCCCCAGCAGACAGGGACATCGGTCGGTTATAAGCCGAGGGATAGCTCCCCTCGCCGACCGAACGATCCTCCCGTCCGTAAGGCTGGGGGCAAATCCCCTAGCAGACGGGAACATCGGTCGGTTATAAGCCGAGGGATAGCTCACCTCGTCGACCGAACAATTCGCCCGCTCGTAAGGCTGGGGGAAACTCCCCCAGCAGACGGGGGCATAGGCTGGTTATAAGCCGAGGGGTAGCCCCCCTCGCCGACCAACCGATCCGACTGACTACGAGGCTGAGAGCAACCCATCCTCATACAAGGCGATTACCTAAGCAAACCGAGTATCGCGAATGGGGGAAGAGCTACGACGGGTCGGACGAGGGCGCCTATTAGGTCCCCATCCAGGGTACCAACGGGTCCGGAGTTCTGAAGACCCTTCGCCCCCACCACAGGCGATAAAGAGACACCAGCGAAATGTGGAGTTCACAACCAGTTCAAAACGCAATAAAAAGATCGAAGAGTCCGATGGTCCCAGTGATCGCTCCGGGACGTAACCCCAAAGAACGGTTGTAGTTTTACCGCAAGCGCACGGTGTAGCAGCGAGCGGGTTATCGAACACAGGGAGGACGAATGACCGTGATTGTTCCAATCAACCTGGCTATTTAAGAAGAGAGAAATTTGCCTTTGGCGATCCTGTCACAATCGTCAGACAAAGTACGGAAATATCAAATCAAATAAAGAACGTCTAGGGAATGGGGAATTCCCGCTACTCACCGTATTTCGTAAATGCGGTTCATCGGCATCAAAATTGCTAGAATAAGATTTTGGATGAACTAGTTGCAACTGAATGTAGAACCAAGCTCACGCTCTCGCGCTGTAGCCGGTCTATAGCTATCTTAGGCTCGGGTCCAATCTCTTGCAAACCCTAGCCTAGGGAAGCTAGCATTAGGATCAACATCATCGTTCAATCGCGCACCGAGCCCAATCTCTTGCAAACTCGGCCCACGACCTAGATTGGGATAGTTCCTACCCGTCCAATCTCTTGCAAACGGGTATCGGCACGGAATTGGAACCGGAAACCCTAGTATCGGTCCAATCTCTTGCAAACCGATACTACGGAAATTCGATTCCAACCCAATTCGGATTTCTAGGGTTTCCTATCGAATTGGGATCCAATCTCTTGCAAATCCCAATCGATGTGAACTCCTAGCCATCCGTAGTAAATTGATCCCAATCTAATCCCTAATAGCAATTCTAACAAAATTTCTACCAATTCATCACAATCATGAAATAGGGCTTGTAGGGTTCATCCACACGCCCCAAGACGTGGCGACTACTCACAATTCATAGCAAGATCACAAAAGTAATCAATGAAATAAGCAATAGAATTCATCACAATATTGAGATATGCAATAAAAATAGAATTTTTAGAGAAGAGAAAACACAAACCAATGGAGTTCTTCAAATAATTCTATAAAAATTCAATTTTGTCTCCTCTCCAATCTCAAGAATAAAGCTAAAAAGTTAATCTAAAAAGCTACAAAAAATCTAAGAGAGAGGCTCCTCCTCAAACTAGGGTAAAAACAGGGGTTAAATACCCCCCAAAATCGTCCAAAAACTGTGACCAAAATACCCCTGCGCAGCCTGTTTTCCGCAATTTTCGCTACAGGCAGCGCGTCGCACTCGGCCGAGTGACAAAAGTCGCTCGGCCGAGTGAAAACCCTGTAAATTTCCAGTAAGTCTCGATCTTCAGGGGTCTTCACTTCGGGGGCTGCTCGGCCGAGTGAGTTGTCGTCACTCGGCCGATGGCTTCATGGTACTCGGGCGGACGGGATTATCCACTCGGCCGAGTGGGTCTTCTGAAGCTCAGGCAGCCGAAAAACAGTAACTTGGCGATTTTTGAATGGCTTCTTTTGGGCGCCACTCGGGCGGACAGGGTCTCGTCACTCGGCCGATGTGGTATCCGTCGCTCGGCCGAGTGCACATATGAATCGTGTCTGCTCTGGTCGACCGAGCGGTGTCTCGCTGGTCGGCCGAGTGGCTCCTCCACTCGGCCGAGTGGGACACAAAAAATGCCCAGATTGCTTGTTTTGGCCTCCTCGTCGCTCCTGTGACGTCCGTTCTTCTTCCGCTCCTCTCCAACAGCAAAATACCCCTCGGGGAGGTCGTCGGTGACCCTCTGGAGTAAGCGCATCTCGAGATCACTCCAAATCGCGCCAAATCACCTGAAATGCGACAAAAACAACAAATCGTGAAAAGCATCGCAATATCGTCGATATATCGTGAAAAACATGATTTGGGCGATCTAAATGGCATGCAAACATGCGGTAAAAAAGTGTAAAATAATGAGTGATCAAAATCCCCCAAGCTTGCCTCTTACTCGTCCTCGAGGAAGATAAGTAAAAGGCGAACCCGGTGGATTCGGAAAACGAAAACGGCGAAAAAAATGAAAAACGAAAAACGGAGAAGAATGAAAAACGAAATAAAAATAAAGAAGAAAGAAAGAAGCGAAGAGGTAGGCCGCTAGATCATTTTCTCAGGACGTGGGTTCCGCTTACTCGTATATCATGCACTGAATGAAAAACACATGTCAAAGAGTTTTATTTTGATATCATAGTATAATGGTGCAAATAGAAATAGAAAACCCACGAACAACAATATAATCATGAAAAACGGAATAATCTTATAATTAACATCGTCTGAATCATTTAAAGCGGTATACAAATCACAGATCACACACTTTTCAATTGAATGCTTTCTATCAGTAGTATAAGAGTATCACACTATAGAATAGAGAGAATAGAAAAGTATGGATTTCATGATATGAATGCCAGGCTTAGATTTCTGGATTTCGTAAAGCTAAAAATAATCTCACCGAGTATAGAATATTACTTAGCCTAGGTTGTCGTGCAACGTCAAGTAGTCACTCTCTCACACATCAATGGATCCCCTCCCCCAAGCTTATCTATAAGCGTGGTGGCATAAAAAATATTTACATCCCCATTTTTAGAAAGCTCCAAAAGCAATGAAAAGAGAAGAGAAAGAAAGAAAGTGGGATGGGATCTTTTATTGAGGATTTTTCCTCTTTTCTTTTTTTTTTCTTTTTTTTTCTCTCTCTTTTTTTTTGAATAAGAAATTTGGAGCTAGGAATGAATAGCGGGGGAAATGCCATATAATAGAATCGCTAAGGGGAGATTCACCAATGATTTTAAAAGTAGAGAAATGATGTTCAAGATTTGTGGAGAAAGAAATGAATATATCTCTCGGTTCACTCTATAAGACATGCACGACAACTTCAGCAGGGTAATCTAATCTACTCAGTTTCGATCACAAAAAAGCGAACTAATCCAGATTTATCATAGCTAACATCATTCAATCATCCTGAAGTAAAATGTACAATTCATGCATATAGAAGTGATATAGGAAAAGAAATCAGTACTCCAGATATAGGCATTCAATGCGTGAATCTTGGTGTGTTTTCTGTGATAGCATACATATGAATATTCAGACTCAGCTAATAATAAAATTTCATCCATTTCCATGTGGAAAAAGTGTGGGTTACTATCTCTAGATGCAAGGCAAGTCATAGCATATGATATCAGAAATAAAGTCTAAGACATGACAAATATAGCATGCAAATAGAGTAAGCTAACTCCACGTCACCATCATCACAGAAAAGTCATCTCTAGCATGAGATGAAAAAGAAAGAAATAAAGATAAAGGGAAAATAGAACTATTTACAATGCGGCACGCAGAAAAATAAGAAAAACGTGATGCATGGCAAAATAAAAGAAAAATGATGAAAATAAGTGCAAAAGCGGAAAATGGCGTGAAAAACTAAAAATAAAGGTGGCAAATCGAAAAAGATCGTGAGAACTCACTCCCCCCAGCTAAATGGCACAGTGTCCTCAATGTGCAAAGTGTGGCACACCGAGATACAAGTAATGTGAGGGGCAAATGAGGATGCATGCATGATGGGGAAAAAAGGAAAATAAACGAAAAATATGATGCGGACATGATGCATGCAGGTATGGAGTGATACAGATATAAAGGTGGGGCACCAAAACTCTCCCTCTCTCCCAAAAAAGATATATAAGGATACGATCTGAGTGAGGAACCCAAAATAAGTGAGGGGAGGGGGGGGTGGACAAAAATGCAACAGGACCCAGCAGAAACGGGCAGCACAACGGCCGGAATAATCGATGGCATCAAGGGTGCCTAAGAAGGTGGTGCTGCGCCGTCTCCGTCCTGAGGCGGAGGTGGTGGTGGCGGCTGGACAGGCCGCTGAGCGGGTGTGGGTGTGGAAGTGGTAGCAGGCTGAGTGTGTGTGGAAGTGTGGGTGGGAACCTGCTGGGTGGGTGGTGGTACGCGAGGGAGACACTCCAGGACCTGGGTAAGACAGTAGTGAATCTGAGGGAGCAGGTCAAAGCGGCCAGCCATCGCAGAGACGGTGGAGGACAGGGTCCTAAGGTCGCCTCTGAGGCCACTCACCGCCCCCTCTAGAGCACGAATGCTCTGAAGTACAGTGTCGGGGGAGGTGGTGCAGAGGGACGCACCGGTCGGGGCTGTGCAGGGCGGGGCTGGCGTACTCGGGTCGCGTATGTGACGGGCTCAGCGGGGAAGGGAACGAAAGGCGCTGCGCTCGCAAATGTGGGCCTGGCCTCAGTGTGAGGCCGGGGCACCGGCTGGTGAGAAGTGGAGGCAGCAGCAGCGAAAGAAGAGTGCAAAAGTGGCAGCGAGGCGGCCAGAGAGGTCAGTGGCACAGAAGTGTGGACAGACGCCACGACACTCTCGGAAAATACAGCAGCAGTGGAGACAGAGGGCTCTCCGCACTCAACTACGGTCGGCGGGCGCTCGGGTGGGGCAGAAGAAACAGGCTCAGCAGACAGAGGGCCGGTGGTGGTGGTGACAGCCTCGGAAGCAGTGGAGGTGGGCTCAGCTAAGGTACTCCAGACACCGACAGAGGTGTCAGGAGCAGCGGAAACATCAGGGATAGGCTGAGGGGCCACATGGTCAACAGGGGCGGCAGGCTCGGCAGGGGCGACAGGGTCTGCGGGGGCTGCGTGGGCAGCATGGGCCTGCTCTGCCTCCTCGGCCTCGAGCACGTAAGCGGCGGGGATGAGAACATCCATCGCAGGGAGCCAGTCCACGTGGGCTGGTGCAATCTGAGTCCGAGCTGGGCTCGAAAGAATCATGTAATCGGCACCGTAAGGGCCGTGCAACCAGACCCAGTGACGCTCACCGTGCGGACGAAGCATCTTCATCCGGACCATAACATCGATCGACAAAGAAGTGGGGCACGGTACTCGTCGCAGGTCGTCAGGGAAGTCCTCGCCGGTCATAAGGGCAAGCAAGGTGATCAGGCAGCCGCAGCATATCGGTGAGCGAGCGCCCACCGATACAATGATGCGGTCCAAAAACCAAGCCGCGACATCAATCACGACGGCGGGGACAAGCTCATCGCCATCCCTAGATAGAGCTCAGGGACGTGTCATCGCGTAGAGCATGTAGAGCTCCGGCGTAGACATCGTGCCCAGCTCATATCTGGCCAAAAAGGTCGTCGCCATAAGGCGCTGAGCTATACGGAGGCAGGGATGGACAATGGCCGAGTCCTTGGCCCTACTAGGGTCAAAGGCAGCGCGGAGACCCGTAATCCGGGCCCAGAAGGCACCGGCGTCAAAGGAAGGTGGGGGGATATGGGTGGGGCCGTAACCGCGATCGGCTCCGGGGACATCGGGCCACGAGAAAAATGCTCTCATCATACCGAGAGTGACCTGGCACTCCCGGTCCATGAACCGAAACAAGCATCCCTCGTCGATCCGGGCGATCGAACTAAGTACCTCAAGTGTCGGACGGGTAAACGTGTCCGCCGACACCTGCAAGAAATCTCGCCAGCCCACGTTGTCGTACAACGTGAGCATCCCCTCTAGTACCCCCAGGCGTCCTAGGTCGGCAAGGTGTGCAAACCTGGAGGGTACGATCGAGCGCTGGGAGATACGCTCGAAAGCGACGCGGTGTGCGTCGTTCTGGAATGTGATCCCCAGCGGCCCGATCAGTGGAGCCGGAGGTGGTGGCTGTGGAGCGGCAGGGAGCGGCTGTGTGGGGTGTGCGGGCTCTGCAGGCTGTGCGGGGTGTGTGGGGCCTGCAGGCCGGGCTGGGTGGATGGGGTGTGTGGGAGAAGGCGGAGGAGAGTCCTCCAACTCGTGGTAGGGGCCGGCGTCATCCGACCGCTTCCGCTTGGCGGAAGCTCTCTTCGACCGCGGCCGTGTCCGGGGCGGCATATCAGCCCCGGGCGTGCGCCGAAAAGTGTAAAAAGTGCGGCGTGTGCAAAATAAAGGAAAGAGTATACCCCGACACGCCGCGAGTGCAAAATAATGGAAGCGTGCGAAGACAGCGCCTCCGCGAAGCCCGAATCAGTCCCTAGAAGCTCCCCGGGGCTCCCCTAAGCTCCCAAAAACAACCTGCGCATGAAATGGAGATATCAGCGAGTAATATTCAAAACGTATGGGGCATTAGGGGTATAATAGATAGATATAGAAATCAATTTGGGTTTGGGGGTCGTTTAACACATGGATCCTCGAAAAATACACAAAAAGAGGAGAAAAAGGCGAAATAGGTGATACCGGAGGTGGCCGGAGTGGTGGCCGCCGGCGGCGACTCGGGCGAGGCGCGGCGGGTGCTCGGCCGGCGGTGGCTAGCCGAGCGGCGGCGCTGCGGTGGTCGGCCGGGCGAGTGAGGACGAGAGCGAGGGGAACGGGCGAGGGGAATGCGAAGTGTCGCGGGCGATTTGGGTTTTTGTGTTTCGAAAAACGTGCCCCCCCAGGCCCCTTATATAATAAAAGTTACGACTCGGCCGAGTGACTAGATCACTCGGCCGAGTGGGATCAATGGAAAATCCTCCCCGCTTACGCTTCGGCCGAGTGGCTTTGCCAGCCTCGGCCGAGTGGAGTAAGTCCATTCGGCCGAGTGGCTCAAGCTACTCGGCAAGACTCGCCCTAGGAGCGTATCAGTTTTACTCGGCCGAGTGAATATATATACTCGACCGAGTAGCAGTTATACTGAAATCAGGAAAATAAACAGAGAGTTGGGTACAGCAGACTTCCCTCGTTCGTGAGCGGCTCGGCCGGACGAACTTGTGTACTCGGCCGAGTGACTAGTATACTCGGCCGAGTGAGCCTTTTGTTCTGCTGTTTGTCTTCGTTTGGGCTCTAAACTCCGTCTTTCTTTCTCCAGTCGATTTCATCTTACTCCTAAGCATCGAGCGTCTCCCTGGGGCGCTCCTCGTCGTCTCGTTCATCCTCCTCATGATGGATTTACCTATCTCCTCTCCTGTCAAGAAAAATAGGACCCATTATCACAAAATTTTTGGGCGAACGACTCAAAACACTAAAAATCTCTAAAAACAAAAATAAAGAAAAAGTAAAAATAAAGCAATAACCGTCGGGTTGCCTCCCGACAAGCGCTCGTTTAAGGTCGTGAGCTCGACCCCCTATGATTTTCAATTAATGCGGGATGTTTGGTGCATATGAGATGCACCCATCAAACTTTCTGGGGAGAATGCTTGGATTTGGAAGTTGCGGCGGCGTGTTGTAACGGCCGGTATTTTCTAGACGTATGATTATTGTATGTCCGTGTTTCCACCCGGATATTTTGTGCGCGAATTCTTTTGTGCGTCGACGCGAGCGCGTATCCGTTTTTTTTTTGTTTTACCGTACCAACATTTATTGACTATCAATTTTTACAAATTACCTTAACTTAATTATCACATTAACTACAAATTTCTAATCACCGTTAACTTCACTAATTACTACATCTATTTTTAATAATCACATCTTATTTAATTTCTTAATTTGTTATTATTAACTAAAAATCAAATCACAAATTTGATAAACTAATTTTACCCTAATTAAATCACCCCTAAATCAAACATTGATTAACTTAGCCCTAATTAAATCACTAATTAAACCCTATTGAATCCCACCTCCTCCTGTTGGTGAGATCCAACAGGGCTCATCAATTTCTCCCCACCTCCAGCTACCTCCTTCAAGGTGTTCCCTGCACTGTTCTTATAACAGTATTACCGTCAACCCAACAACCTGCAAAACGTCTCTTCTCCTGCAAACCCCTGCAATCTTCCTCCATCAACCTGCAAACAAACCCTCCATTAGACAAACCCATCTTCTTTGCCAATCTTCCATCGGACAAACCAAGAATCCATCTTCATCCCTACAAGTTTCTTCCCCAAATCAATACAAACCAGCAACCAATTTCCCAAACAAGAATCACAACCCACAAATTCCAATTCACCAAATCAACCAAAACCCAAATCAACCCACAAATTTCAGATTCTTCCCCAAGATCAATTTGACCCAATCAAACCCAAAATCTGAAATCTTGAGGGATAATTTCAGATTAAAAAAAAAGGAATTTCAGATCTACAATTCAAAAACCCCAAACAAACTCCACTCTTCTTCTTCCTCCTTCCTCCTCCACCCCTCTCACCCTCAACCCCGCGCCAGCTAGCGCCGCCGCCCGTCGGCCTTGTCCGCCCGCCTGCGCCGTGACCCGCCTGCCACCAGCCCTAGCCCGCCGCCGTGAGGAGCCCAGGCCGCCGGTCGCCAGAGCCGCCCAGCCGGCCGGAACGCCGCCGTCCGCCTCTTCCTCCATCCTCGCGCACAGGTGAGAAGCTTTCTCCTGTTTGATTTTTTTTAGTGAGCTTGCCTTCAAATCTCTAAATGAAAAAAAAAGAGAGATAAGAAAGAACAGACAGTAATGAAGAAGAGAAGAGAACAGAAAGAGAGGGCCTAGGAGATAGGGGTAAGTTTTAGAGAGTTATAAAATGAAATAAAGAATGATTAAAGAGGGGGACAGAGGTAGACAGTAGAAGTTACGAGAAGGGTTGAATTAATAAACAAATTTTTTAAAAGGAGAGAGGCAACAGGCAAACGAAATGAAAGAATGGGCTTGGCCGTATGAAGAGTTGGCGTGCTTTAATTTGAAAGCTTCATGAATGAATAAGAAGTGGACAGTATTGTACAAGTTGATTGAATAAACCAATATTAAGAGTGGTTGTCAGCCTTGACTATTAAATGAAAAGTTGTGTGCAACATTATTTATGTATGGAGTATATTATTATATGTGAAATAATGGCAGTACTATAATTGGAGTAGGTGGGATTGTCTAACGTGATGTTAACCATGTAATGTTAGCAGGATAATAACCCTATCATTAATTGGTATTCGGTTAGTTAACAGGTTGTTAGCAATAGGTCTAATATCAGCTAATTAGCTTTATTTCAGCATGTTAAATAACTATTAATTAATGTTGGGTTAATAATATTAAACGAAATGAGGCGTATCATATTAGTGAAGCACAATATAAACATCACCCTAGTCTGAGACCCCAGTAAAAATCTGACGAACCTAATTTAGGGATTAACTGAATTTTGTGCTTATCTTGCAATGGACCTAATTCGTTTGACTTGTTTAACCAAAACAGAGAACCAGTAGTACCGACACGTAATACACGTCCAGACGAACCTACGACAACCGATTCCACCAGAAACAGGCAAGTGATACTTGCCAGTAATTATTTAGGCCACATTTTAGGCCAATTTGTAAAATTGTGTAAAAGAGACTAGGCGGTGAAATGATAGTCGCCTAGACGCACTATTTGATCTAGTTTGACAACGAAACTAGATCCGACACTTTTTACCTGTTTTCATTCATGCTGCCATGTCACGTTTACTTTCAATTAAATGTACGCACTTTAACTGCTCATTACATGTCATTGCATGCATTTAATGTTCTTCGTGATTGAGTAGCACACGCTACAAATGTTATTATTATTGAGGCTAGGCACCTGCTTTGCGGGCACTTTCCTATGCCAATAACACTTCCTGGCTCGTGATCCAGAAGCGAGCACAGTGATGTTGGGAAACCAACGCTCGATACACGTGGAGGGGTAGGGTTAAGCGATCACTTGAGCGTAGAAGTGTGCCCGTACAGCCACTTCAGCCAAAAGGCGTAAACCCTGTGCACATCGTGAATACAAGTTAATCGTGAAATCGTGAAATCGTGAAATAGTGATTGGTAGCTTTCTGCTACGACGTGCTTAATTATTTTCATCCTGTTAATTTAATTGTTGCACTCTTTTAATGTCATGCCATATCATCATTGTAGAACTGCTAGTTGCATTATTTTATTTGTATCCTTGCACAAAAGTTCTCCGTTTCCCTTGGGAGACTTTTGCTGACATGTGCCCTTTTCTCTTTGGGTGTCACATGTCAGGATTTGAGACAGAGCAGGTTGCTGAGGACGAGCAGTTCGTTGACGCTGAGTTCGAGGTCCCTGTAGAGACCGAGTTTGAGGACACGGGTGACCAGTCCTAGACTCGTTCGGAGTCTCCCCTTAGTTGTTATCTTTCCTTAGTTGCTGTTAGGTTTCGGTGCGTAGCACCTACCTCTCTTTGTTTTGTATGGCCATGCTTTAGGCCTATTGTTCAGACTCGTACTTTTGTGACTATTCTGTGATGTAATATTTGTTGGATGTTGTTGGTGGATATTTTTCTTATCTGCTTTATTATTGTTGTTGTTTCGTCGCAATGCAAGGACCTGCTACCTTTCGAAATTTTTACAGACGCTTATCAGACTGCAGCTTCACAGCTCCACGTCTGAGCGGACCTCCTCACGTCTCGCCTTCCATATTAGGGAAGCGGGGCGTGACAGGTTTTAGTGGTGGCCCATGCAGGTCTCCTCTTTGCATCTGCGAAATATCGGAACAACAATAATGATAACAACATCCATTTAAATATTCGGAACATTCGAGTCATGATTAAGTCTAATCTGAACATTTCCTTGTCTTAGATGGCCGGTAGACGCATCACCCGAGGAGCTGGTAGTGGATCTGGAGCTGGTGGTGGAGCAGGACATGGTGAGGATGCTGATAGAGAACCCACCACGAGGGAGATGATGAGGATGATGCAACAGATGATGCACGTGCAGCAGGGCATGCTTCAGAATGCCCCTCGCTTCGAGCCGGGAGCGAAGCAGTTTCGGGAGCTGGGCCCGTCATATTTCACTGGGTCAGAAGGATCATTAGCTGCAGATGAATGGATGAAGAACACAGAGGATAACCTGCTTCTCTCGAAGGTTAACCCGGCTGGATGGGTTGACTTAGTGAAGAAGCAACTGAAGGACAATGCCCGCAGTTGGTGGGAGTCAGAAGAGCAGATGTTGGCGAAGCCTATCCCCTGGGCCACTTTCAAGGCGAGATTTAATGATGAGTATTTCCCTCGAGCTGCCAAGAGGGAGCTGATGCAGCAGTTTATCAATCTGAAGCAAGGGAATCTGACGGTGGACCAGTATCACCAAGAGTTCATGAGACTGAGTCGCTTTGCACCGAAGATGGTGGAGACTGCTGAGGATCGAGCTCAGAAATTCTTACAAGGTTTATCTTTGGAGCTGCAGAGTCTGATTTCCTCTTCAGACTTGGATTCTTACCAGAAGTTGTTGATAGCTGCCAAGAGGCAGGAGCTGATTGCCAATCAGAGGAGAGGACAGTATTCAGGTGCTGGGAAGAGGCCTATGGAGCAGGCCAGAGCTGTGGTTAGGCCTGGGTTCAAGCCTAATCAGTCCGTGCAGTTTAAGAGGCCAGGTGGGCCTACTCCGAAGTTGTGCCATTTTTGTGGCAAGGCTGGTCATGTGAAGGAGCAGTGTAGGAGATTCTTGGGCCAGTGCTTAGTTTGTGGTGACGCTACGCATGCATTGAAGGACTGTCCGAGAACTAAGCAACTGTGGAAGGCACCCGATGGAGTTCAGCAGCAGAGAGCTCCAGTGGCTGCTGGACGTGGAGCGCCTCTCATTCCCCAGAAGCAGGCTTTCCAGCAGGCTGTTCAGCCTAAGAGGCAAGCCTTCACGATGACTGCAGTGGAGGCAGAGACTGAGGACGGAGTTATTGCAGGTAACTTCTATACTAGTTTTCCTTATTCATGCATTATATTTGATTAGTTATATCCATGTTAATTTAGTTGCATATTACTCTTAGGTGTCATCTTAGTTTCATCTCACCCGGCCTTGACCCTGTTCGATTCTGGAGCTTCCATGTGCATCCTATCTCGGAAGTTCGTAGTCGAACACTCTATACCCACCTATACACTTCCCAAGTGTTGGAGCATTACAACTGGGAATGGTGTAGTGAAGGTTGCACTGGGATGTAGACCGTGCCCGTTGGTGATTAGTGGACACGAACTATATGCTAATTTCATCGTCCACGACCTACCCAACTTTGATGCTATTCTCGGCATTGACTGGTTAGGAGCTTTTTATGCCACGATCGACTGTCACCGGAAGAAAGTGGTGTTCGAAATTCCCGACCATCCAGCGTTTGAATTTGTCGGCGGAGGATGTTCGCTTGGCCTGTCAAGTTCCGAGCCCAGCCTTACCGATTGACCGTTGCATCTATGATTGTTGAACCAGAGAAGCCTGCAGTAGTGAGAGATTTCGAAGACGTCTTCCCTGAAGACATTTCTGGACTGCCGCCCGATCGAGCATTGGAGTTTGGCATCGATCTTATGCCAGGAGCTCAACCAATTTCGAAGGCACCGTACCGTATGGCTCCTGCAGAATTAGAAGAGTTAAGAAAGCAGTTGGATGAGCTACTACAGAAGGGTTTCATTCATCCTAGTGTATCTCCCTGGGGTGCACCCGTCTTGCTAGTGAAGAAGAAAGATGGCTCGAGGAGAATGTGTATTGATTACCGGGAGTTGAATCAGATCACAGTGAAGAACAAGTACCCGCTGCCCCGTATTGATGATATCTTTGATCAGCTTGGTGGATCGAGGGTATTTTCGAAGTTGGATCTCCGGAGCGGATACCATCAAGTCAGAGTCAAGAAGGAAGATGTACTCAAGACCGCTTTTCGGACTAAGTACGGGCATTACGAGTTCGTTGTCATGCCGTTCGGTGTGACGAACGCTCCTGCTGTGTTCATGAATCTCATGAACCTTATCTTTTACGACTTCCTTGACAAGTTCGTAGTGATTTTCATAGACGACATCTTGGTGTACTCGAAGATCGAGGAAGAGCATGCAGAACATCTGAAGATAGTGTTGGAGACGCTCCGTCACCATAGACTGTATGCTAAGTACAGCAAATGCGAATTCTGGCTAGATAGAATTGCATTTCTTGGGCATGTAGTATCGGGAGCTGGTATCTCAGTGGATCCGGAGAAGGTCAAAGCAGTCAGTGAATGGCATGCACCTCGATCAGCATCGGACATCAGGAGTTTCCTTGGATTGGCTGGATACTACCGCAGATTTATCAAGGATTTCTCGAAGATAGCTGAGCCGATGACGAAATTGACTAGGAAGGATGTTAAGTTCAATTGGTCAGACTATTGTGAGCAAGCTTTTTCTACCTTGAAGGAGAGACTGACTACTGCACCAGTTTTAGCTATTCCGGACAGAAGCGGAGGCTTCGAGATTTTCTGCGACGCATCGGGCAAGGGACTTGGATGCGTTCTGCACCAGCACAATCATGTGGTCGCTTATGCTTCGCGACAATTGAAGGTCCATGAGAAGAATTATCCGACTCACGACTTGGAGTTAGCTGCCGTCATCTTTGCTTTGAAGATTTGGAGGCATTTCTTACTGAGTGAGAAAGTGAAAATTTTCACTGATCACAAAAGTTTGAAATATATATTCACCCAGAAGGAGTTGAACATGAGACAGCGTAGATGGTTGGAATTGATGGCAGACTACGACATCGATCTACAGTATCATCCTGGGAAGGTGAATGTCGTATCTGATGCCTTGAGTCGACTGCCCGAAGTGATGATTCTCACAGCTCAGTGGAGATTGCAGCAGGATCTGCGAAGGATGAATGTTGAAGCTGTTCTACCGGGAGTCACATCGTCGTTGATGAACATGCAGATTCAATCGACGATTGTGGATCGAATCAAGATTGCTCAAGCTGGAGATGCTAAGTTGAAGAAGATCAGAGAACAAGTCGAAGCAGGACTTCGAACAGATTTTCTGATTCACGCGGATGGATCTTTGAGATATGGTAGCAGGATCTGCGTACCTGCAGGAGATATCAGAGAAGAGTTGATGAATGAGGCTCACAGTTCGCCTTATTCTATTCATCCTGGAGGTACTAAGATGTACAAAGATCTTCGACAGAATTTCTGGTGGCATGGGATGAAGAGAAGTGTGGCACGGAGCGTTGCCAAGTGCCTCGTGTGTCAGCAAGTGAAAGCTGAACATCATCGCACTGCTGGACTATTGCAACCTCTGCCGATTCCCGAGTGGAAGTGGCAGCACATCACGATGGACTTCGTGACTGGCTTACCTCGGAGCACCAAACAGAATGACGCGATCTGGGTCATCGTGGATCGATTGACCAAGTCCGCGCACTTTATACCTTTCCGAGTTGGGCAATCCACGGAGATATTAGCAAGGAAGTATATGGAGGTAATGACCTAACTCATGCCTTAATAATTTCCTTCTAGTACTAGTAGTGACGTGAATTATGTCGTGTAGGAGATTGTGCGCTTGCATGGAGTCCCTGTGAGCATTGTATCAGATCGTGATACGAGATTCACATCTCAGTTCTGGAAGAGTCTGCAAACCAATCTGGGTACCAGTCTGAAGTTCAGTACTGCGTATCACCCGCAGACGGATGGACAGTCGGAGCGCACTATTCAGATATTGGAGGATATGTTGAGAGCTTGCATGTTGGACCTCAAGGGTTCATGGGAGGATCATCTACACCTGGTGGAGTTTTCCTACAACAATAGCTACCAGGCGAGCATTGGCATGGCGCCATTTGCTGCTCTCTACGGGAGGAAATGTCGATCGCCACTGAGTTGGGATGACATCGGTGATAGAGAGCTCTTGGGGCCAGAGATGATAGTAGAAGCAGTTGATGTTGTGCGAGACATCAGGGACAAGCTTCGGATCGCTCAGGACCGTTATAAGCATTGGGCTGATATTAAACGGCGTCCTTTGGAGTTTCAGCCGGGAGATCATGTGTTCCTGAAGATCTCACCAAATCGAGGAGTGATTCGATTCGGAAAGCGAGGCAAGCTTAGTCCGAGATTTATTGGACCCTTCGATGTGCTAGAGCGAGTTGGAGAAGTAGCTTATCGCTTAGCTTTGCCACCGTCCCTAGTGGGAGTTCATGACGTCTTCCATGTGTCCCAGCTGCGTCGTTATATCAGCGACCCTTCTCATGCTGTGGATTACTCAGAGATCACAGTTCGACCAGATCTGACATACGAACAGCAACCGGTGGAGATCTTAGATCGACGTCAGAAAGTTTTCAGGACCAAGACTGTTGATCTAGTCAGGGTGATGTGGCGTCGCGACTCGCCAGGAGAGTCAACCTGGGAGCGGGAAGATGAGATACGGGAGCGTTATCTATATTTGTTCCCTACTCTTTAGTTGATGAGAATTCCGAGGACGGAATTTTTCCTAAGGTGGGTAGAATGTAACGGCCGGTATTTTCTAGACGTATGATTATTGTATGTCCGTGTTTCCACCCGGATATTTTGTGCGCGAATTCTTTTGTGCGTCGACGCGAGCGCGTATCCGTTTTTTTTTGTTTTACCGTACCAACATTTATTGACTATCAATTTTTACAAATTACCTTAACTTAATTATCACATTAACTACAAATTTCTAATCACCGTTAACTTCACTAATTACTACATCTATTTTTAAGAATCACATCTTATTTAATTTCTTAATTTGTTATTATTAACTAAAAATCAAATCACAAATTTGATAAACTAATTTTACCCTAATTAAATCACCCCTAAATCAAACATTGATTAACTTAGCCCTAATTAAATCACTAATTAAACCCTATTGAATCCCACCTCCTCCTGTTGGTGAGATCCAACAGGACTCATCAATTTCTCCCCACCTCCAGCTACCTCCTTCAAGGTGTTCCCTGCACTGTTCTTATAACAGTATTACCGTCAACCCAACAACCTGCAAAACGTCTCTTCTCCTGCAAACCCCTGCAATCTTCCTCCATCAACCTGCAAACAAACCCTCCATTAGACAAACCCATCTTCTTTACCAATCTTCCATCGGACAAACCAATAATCCATCTTCATCCCTACAAGTTTCTTCCCCAAATCAATACAAACCAGCAACCAATTTCCCAAACAAGAATCACAACCCACAAATTCCAATTCACCAAATCAACCAAAACCCAAATCAACCCACAAATTTCAGATTCTTCCCCAAGATCAATTTGACCCAATCAAACCCAAAATCTGAAATCTTGAGGGATAATTTCAGATTCAAAAAAAAAAGGAATTTCAGATCTACAATTCAAAAACCCCAAACAAACTCCACTCTTCTTCTTCCTCCTTCCTCCTCCACCCCTCTCACCCTCAACCCCGCGCCAGCTAGCACCGCCGCCCGCCGGCCTTGTCCGCCCGCCTGCGCCGTGACCCGCCTGCCACCAGCCCTAGCCCGCCGCCGTGAGGAGCCCAGGCCGCCGGTCGCCAGAGCCGCCCAGCCGGCCGGAACGCCGCCGTCCGCCTCTTCCTCCATCCTCGCGCGCAGGTGAGAAGCTTTCTCCTGTTTGATTTTTTTTAGTGAGCTTGCCTTCAAATCTCTAAATGAAAAAAAAAGAGAGATAAGAAAGAACAGACAGTAATGAAGAAGAGAAGAGAACAGAAAGAGAGGGCCTAGGAGATAGGGGTAAGTTTTAGAGAGTTATAAAATGAAATAAAGAATGATTAAAGAGGGGGACAGAGGTAGACAGTAGAAGTTACGAGAAGGGTTGAATTAATAAACAAATTTTTTAAAAGGAGAGAGGCAACAGGCAAACGAAATGAAAGAATGGGCTTGGCCGTATGAAGAGTTGGCGTGCTTTAATTTGAAAGCTTCATGAATGAATAAGAAGTGGACAGTATTGTACAAGTTGATTGAATAAACCAATATTAAGAGTGGTTGTCAGCCTTGACTATTAAATGAAAAGTTGTGTGCAACATTATTTATGTATGGAGTATATTATTATATGTGAAATAATGGCAGTACTATAATTGGAGTAGGTGGGATTGTCTAACGTGATGTTAACCATGTAATGTTAGCAGGATAATAACCCTATCATTAATTGGTATTCGGTTAGTTAACAGGTTGTTAGCAATAGGTCTAATATCAGCTAATTAGCTTTATTTCAGCATGTTAAATAACTATTAATTAATGTTGGGTTAATAATATTAAACGAAATGAGGCGTATCATATTAGTGAAGCACAATATAAACATCACCCTAGTCTGAGACCCCAGTAAAAATCTGACGAACCTAATTTAGGGATTAACTGAATTTTGTGCTTATCTTGCAATGGACCTAATTCGTTTGACTTGTTTAACCAAAACAGAGAACCAGTCGTTCTATAGCGTAACGCTCGTCGAGGCGAACCCACGACCACCAATATCACCGGAAACAAGCAAGTGATACTTGCCAGTAATTATTTAGGCCGTGTTTTAGGCCAATTTGTAAAATTGTGTAAAAGAGACTAGGCGGTGAAATGATAGTCGCCTAGACGCCCTATTTGATCTAGTTTGACAACGAAACTAGATCCGACACTTTTTACATGTTTCCATTCATGCTGCCATGTCACGTTTACTTTCAATTAACTGTACGCACTTTAACTGCTCATTACATGTCATGCATCAAATTGTTCTATCGTGATTGCGTAGCACACGCTACAATAATTGTAACTATTGAGGCTAGGCACCTGCTTTGCGGGCACAACCCTATGCCAATAACACTTCCTGGCTCGTGATCCAGAAGCGAGCACAGTGTTGTTGGGAAACCAACGCTCGATACACGTGGAGGGGTAGGGTTAAGCGATCACTTGAGCGTAGAAGTGTGCCCGTACAGCCACTTCAGCCAAAAGGCGTAAACCCTGTGCACATCGTGAATACAAGTTAATCGTGAAATCGTGAAATAGTGATTTGTAGCTTTCTGCTACGACGTGCTTAATTATTTTCATCCTGTTAATTTAATTGTTGCACTCTTTTAATGTCATGCCATATCATCATTGTAAGAACTGCTAGTTGCATTATTTTATTTGTATCCTTGCACAAAAGTTCTCCGCTTCCCTTGGGAGACTTTTGCTGACATGTGCCCTTTTCTCTTTGGGTGACACATGTCAGGATTTGAGACAGAGCAGGTTGTTGAGGACGAGCAGTTCGTTGACGCTGAGTTCGAGGTCCCTGCTGAGACCGAGTTCGAGGACACTGGTGACCAGTCCTAGACTCGTTTGGAGTCTCCCCTTAGTTGTTACCTTTGCTTAGTTGTTGTTAGGTTTCGGTGCGTAGCACCTACCTCTCTTTGTTTTGTATGGCCATGCTTTAGGCCTATTGTTCAGACTCGTACTTTTGTGACTATTCTGTGATGTAATATTTGTTGGATGTTGTTGGTGGATATTTTTCTTATCTGCTTTATTATTGTTGTTGTTTCGTCGCAATGCAAGGACCTGCTACTTTCGAAAAAAAAATTTTACAGACGCTTATCAGACTGCAGCTTCACAGCTCCACGTCTGAGCGGACCTCCTCACGTCTCGCCTACCATATTAGGGAAGCGGGGCGTGACACGTGTTCTCCCTCGGTGGTCTCCCGTCTCGACTAGTGTTGGGGGGAGGCTCCTCCAAGCTAGCATTTGCTCCGGTCAACGGCTTCACCGGTGACGCCGATTTCCGTATCGGCGGAGCTTTCTTTGGAGACTTTAATTTCGAGAGCTTGCAGAGCTCTCGAATCCTTGCGACATCAGCGTCGCCTTCATCATTTTCAGCGGAGAGGTCGGGGGAATCATCTATCTTCTCATCTCGGCCTAAATCCGGGCCTTCCTCGAAATCCTCATCGAAAAGTGCGCCAATCGAGTGGGGGATCGCCTCCTCAATTACCTCATCAAGGAGGTCCATGTAGTCAGGTTCCTCGTGGTAAGGCATGTGTTTCATAGCCTTAGGAATGTGAAGCTCCACCTCGATGTTGCCGACGTTTAAAGTTAGGGTACCTTCGCGCACGTCGACAATGACTCCGGCGGTGGCGAGGAACGGGCGTCCAAGTATCAATGAAGTATCTCCCTCCTCCTTAACGTCCATGATCACGAAGTCACATGGCAAGCATATTCCCCCCGGGACTTGTAGCGGGATGTCTTCGGTGATCCCTACCGGCCTTGTTATTCGCCCATCGGCCAATTGTATCCGCATGTCGGTAGGTTTCAACTTCGTCCCGGTGTTTAGCCTTAAGAACATGGAGAGAGGCATGAGGCTCACACTAGCCCCTAGATCTACCAACGCCTTTTGAAGAGGGACGCCGCCCAAGGTGCAAGGAATCCGAAAACTCCCCGGGTCTTTAAATTTGGCCGGCTCCTTCTCTCTCTTGGTGAACCAAGAGCCCTCCTCGGCTAGCATAATCTTCTCCTTCCTCTTTCTCCCCGAAATCAAGTCCTTTAAGAATTTAGCATATGTGGGGATCTCCACTATGGCGTCGAGGAAGGGAATGTTGAGGCTAACTCCTCTCAGATACTCGAGAAACTTCGCTAGCCTTTTCTCCATTTTCGCTCTAGCAAGCCTTTGGGGAAATGGGACCGGTGGCATGAAGCGCCTTTCCTCAATCAATTGCTCCGCTCTAGATTTCTTCTTTTCTTGTGGCTCTTTCTCCTTATCAACTTCAACTACCGGCTCAATTGGCTCCAAACTTTCCTCCACGGGCTCCTCGGTAGGAATCATGGCGGGGGTAGTAGTAACGGCAACTACGGCATTGATGTGGCCGGTGTTGCCCCGTGGGTTTTGCTCGGGTTGCGTCGGTAATCTTTGAGTGTTCCGATTGAGCAACGCCAATTGCTCCGATATTTGAGCCACAACGGTATTAAGGGAGTCTTGCCCCGCCTTCAAGGTAGCATTGACCTTATTTTGCTCGACCATAAACGCCTCCACTCTAGCTTCGAAGTCGGATCGTTGTTGAGCTTGTGGAGGGTTTTGATTTTGATTCCTCCACCCTTGATTGTATCCGGGCGGCCTATATGGTGGAACTTGTTGCTTCGGTTGGAAATTTTGTTGTGGAGGCCCCCTCGGCAGATAGTGTTGTTGTTGGGGTGGTGGTGGTCGAGCTTGTTGAGGTGGTTGTTGTGGCGGGTTCAAAGCTCCTTCATTATTGGCGTAAGAGAATCCGGGATGATTTCTTGTGGCCGGATTGGCCCAATATCCTTGGTTCCCCGCGACATATTGTACTTGCTCCAAGGATCCTTCTCCTTGCTCTCCTCCCACATACATGGCTTGAGATTGGTCTTGCCAATCACACATTTGGTTCGTTGGAGCGGAGGTGGAAGGGGTTCCTTGGGGCTCCGTGATAAACTTCTACAGTCTCTCCACTACCTTGTGGAGAGAATCAAACTTGCTTGTAAGCTCCGCTACGGCCTTCGCCTCATAGATACTAGTTGGCTTTAAGGAGGACGTAGAGTGTCCTCGCTCATCGCCCCATTGTTGATTGTTTGAGGCCATCTCCTCGATTAGGGCCGTAGCTTCCTCGGGAGTCTTTGACAAGATAGCACCATTCGCCGCGACATCAATAATTTGTTTGGTCCCCGGTTGGAGACCGTTGTAGAAGCTATGAACTAGCTCCCAATCTTCAATGCTATGGTGCGGGCATTGATGCTGCAGATCCTTAAAACGCTCCCAAGCCTCATAGAGCGTCTCTTGGGGTCCTTGCTTGAAGGACATGAGAGCGCTCCGAATCTTCACCGTCTTGGAGGGCGGATAGAACTTGTCAATGAATGCACTCGCCAACTCGTCCCAAGAGGTGAAGATTCCCTCAGCCTGCGTCCTCAACCAATAGAGTGCCTTGTCCTTTAGCGTGAAGGGGAAGAGACGCAGTCTGATGGCATCGATGGAGACCCCCGGCATTTGGAATGTGGCGCACTTCGACAAGAATAATTGGATGTGGTAGTGAGGATTTTCATGGGCATTCCCATGAAATGGATCCTGCTGCATCAGAACCACTAGTCCAGTCTTTAGCTCGAAGTTCTTGTCAGCCGCCAACTCTGGCATGGCAATGGATGAGGTCGTAGAAGAGGTCTTAGGCCGAAGCCTATCTCGAATAGAAATTATCCTCGCCATCCTTGCCGCTAATTGGTCCGCAGTTTCCGGGTTGGTCATAAACCTCCCTTCCGGATTTTGTCTCCTTTCCGCTCTAAGTCTCCGCGCGGTACGTTCGATCTCGGGATCAAATAATATAGCTTCAGGGTCCGCCGTAGATCTCGTGTACATGCACAAGGAAAACAGAGTTTCAAAGAAATGATTAGTACCGTGGAAGGGTTAGGTAAAAATAAAGAAATGGAAATAATAATAATAATAATAATAATAAAAAGAAATAGCTAGGGTGGTAAGATCAAACGCAATCGCCTCCCCGGCAACAGCGCCAAAAACTTGATCGCTCCGGGACGTAACCCCAAAGAACGGTTGTAGTTTTACCGCAAGCGCACGGTGTAGCAGCGAGCGGGTTATCGAACACAGGGAGGACGAATGACCGTGCTTGTTCCAATCAACCTGGCTATTTAAGAAGAGAGAAATTTGCCTTTGGCGATCCTGTCACAATCGTCAGACAAAGTACGGAAATATCAAATCAAATAAAGAACGTCTAGGGAATGGGGAATTCCCGCTACTCACCGTATTTCGTAAATGCGGTTCATCGGCATCAAAATTGCTAGAATAAGATTTTGGATGAACTAGTTGCAACTGAATGTAGAACCAAGCTCACGCTCTCGCGCTGTAGCCGGTCTATAGCTATCTTAGGCTCGGGTCCAATCTCTTGCAAACCCTAGCCTAGGGAAGCTAGCATTAGGATCAACATCATCGTTCAATCGCGCACCGAGCCCAATCTCTTGCAAACTCGGCCCACGACCTAGATTGGGATAGTTCCTACCCGTCCAATCTCTTGCAAACGGGTATCGGCACGGAATTGGAACCGGAAACCCTAGTATCGGTCCAATCTCTTGCAAACCGATACTACGGAAATTCGATTCCAACCCAATTCGGATTTCTAGGGTTTCCTATCGAATTGGGATCCAATCTCTTGCAAATCCCAATCGATGTGAACTCCTAGCCATCCGTAGTAAATTGATCCCAATCTAATCCCTAATAGCAATTCTAACAAAATTTCTACCAATTCATCACAATCATGAAATAGGGCTTGTAGGGTTCATCTACACGCCCCAAGACGTGGCGACTACTCACAATTCATAGCAAGATCACAAAAGTAATCAATGAAATAAGCAATAGAATTCATCACAATATTGAGATATGCAATAAAAATAGAATTTTTAGAGAAGAGAAAACACAAACCAATGGAGTTCTTCAAATAATTCTACAAAAATTCAATTTTGTCTCCTCTCCAATCTCAAGAATAAAGCTAAAAAGTTAATCTAAAAAGCTACAAAAAATCTAAGAGAGAGGCTCCTCCTCAAACTAGGGTAAAAACAGGGGTTAAATACCCCCCAAAATCGTCCAAAAACTGTGACCAAAATACCCCTGCGCAGCCTGTTTTCCGCAATTTTCGCTACAGGCAGCGCGTCGCACTCGGCCGAGTGACAAAAGTCGCTCGGCCGAGTGAAAACCCTGTAAATTTCCAGTAAGTCTCGATCTTCAGGGGTCTTCACTTCGGGGACTGCTCGGCCGAGTGAGTTGTCGTCACTCGGCCGATGGCTTCATGGTACTCGGGCGGACAGGATTATCCACTCGGCCGAGTGGGTCTTCTGAAGCTCAGGCAGCCGAAAAACAGTAACTTGGCAATTTTTGAATGGCTTCGTCTGGGCGCCACTCGGGCGGACGGGGTCTCGTCACTCGGTCGATGTGGTATCCGTCGCTCGGCTGAGTGCACATATGAATCGTGTCTGCTCTGGTCGGCCGAGCGGTGTCTCGCTGGTCGGCCGAGTGGCTCCTCCACTCGGCCGAGTGGGACACAAAAAATGCCCAGATTGCTTGTTTTGGCCTCCTCGTCGCTCCTGTGACGTCCGTTCTTCTTCCGCTCCTCTCCAACAGCAAAATACCCCTCGGGGAGGTCGTCGGTGACCCTCTGGAGTAAGCGCATCTCGAGATCACTCCAAATCCCGCCAAATCACCTGAAATGCGACAAAAACAACAAATCGTGAAAAGCATCGCAATATCGTCGATATATCGTGAAAAACATGATTTGGGCGATCTAAATGGCATGCAAACATGCGGTAAAAAAGTGTAAAATAAGGAGTGATCACCCAGCAAGGCAGAAAAACCCCGACAACAAGGAAAAAAACTACAAATATATGGACCGACAAAGAAACTTTATTCTTAGATTGTTTAAAGTTACAACCAAAAACGGGGGAAAACAAAATGGAGCGGCTTAAGGCCCCGGGGCACGGGAGGAAGCGTCCTCTGGCACCTCGCCCTGCTTGAAGCGTAGGGGATCTACGAGTGGGAGAGGCTGCAGGGCATGCTCCGCAAACTGTCGGAAGGAGTTTTGGACGACGTCAATGATCTGAGGAGCAAGAAGGTCCTCATAAGAGCTGAAGGCCTCCCTAAGGACCTCCGCGATCCTTGCCCCCAGGACCCCGTCGACGCCCCTCTCCACCTCGTCGATGAACCGAGTCATCTGACGCAGGTCCGCCAGCTCGCTCTGGATATCGCCCCTCTCCTGGCGGAACACCTCTTCCGCTTCTCTGGCCGACCTCTGAGCGTCGACCAGTTCCCCCTGGAGGTCCATCACTTGGGCAACAAGCTCTTCTACCCGGCGTCGGAGCTGCCGAGCTTCCATGCTTGCCTTTGGACGGCCACCTCGACTGCCCCGGCCCTTGAGCGCTCCCGGGCAGAGGACTCCTCGAGGTCCCTCGTCCGGGCCGCCCGACGTTGCGCCTCGACGGCCATCACAGTGGCCTGCAAAAAGGAAGGATTTATGCAAAGAAAGATCAGAAGACATGCCTGAGAGCAGCAAGGCGGCCAAACCTGTTGAAGCTGCTATACTAAGGAGTCCGACAGTGTGTCGATGGGAGCTCTCTCTAGGAGAGATCGGTCCCTCGGGAGGACGGAGCCGTGTGCCAACTGGTTGGCCACAGTCCGATCGACGAATACCGAGTCCCTGGGGTAACCTCGGGGTCTGCCAGGACATTCGCCAATACAACACCGGCTCCGACCAGGGAAGGCTCGGCCGAGACAGCGGGAGTGACCACCAGGGTCAGCGGGAGAGTTTCGCCGGAGGCCGTCGGCACCTCGGGGGCCACCGGAGTGCGGGTCTCCCCACCCTCCTTCCTCCTTTTCCTCTCGCTGGGGCCGGCAGAGGTCGGGGGGAATGCTTATGCCCCGCACTGCGACCGCCCACGGGCGCGCGGGTGGCCAGCTCGGCTCCCGCGTCACCTCCCTCGGCTTGGGCGGAGCGAGGGAGTCCAGCCCCGGGTCCTCACTTTCAGGGAGGTTCTCCACGGCCAATGGGGAGGCTCACCACGATCGAGGGCTCCACTCTCCCCACGGCAGGCTCGACATGACACACCTCTTCGTCAACAGTGCGACGGGGCGCTTGGCCCGATGGGTTCCCTCGGCTTCGGCTGGAACCCCTCCAGATGATTTCGTTGACATTGCGGGTAAATTCGCGCCCGACCATCTCTGTAGAAGGAAAGAAGATCAGGATAAGCGAGAGGAAAAACAGAAAGAAAGGAAGAGCCTACCGGGAGACCACAGAACGGTCTTGAGAAGCAGGTCGTCCAGCAGAGGCCAGATCGACCTCTCCTATAGGGAAAGAGACGACGGCAGCTGGACAGCTGCCTGGTCAGCCTCGGAGAGGGTCAACGTCAAGTTGTATTGACATAACCCTCCCCAACCTGTCAAGATCTCGGCGTCCTCAGGAAAGACAACAAAGACATAGCTCGAGCTCCAGTCCCCTACCCAGCGGGGTAGACCGAGCAAACACTCCCTCCCCGCGCGGACCCGGGGGTGCTGCCACGACCCTTGGCCAACCGTCTGAACCCGATAGTAATGAAAAAGAAGAGGAAGAGACGGCTCTAAGCCATGGGCACGGCAGAGCATGATGAAACCGGTCAGCACCGCGACGGAGTACGGGGTCAACTGGCACAAGGACACCATCAGGAATTCCATGACCTGGATGATGAAGGGATGAAGGGGGAAACGGAGGCACAAGCGAAACATCTCGACGTAGACGCCGACCTCATTACTCCGGGAAGCAAATCCGCTCATCGTTAAAGGGAATCCGGACGTCGTACGGATGATATAAATAATTCTCCCGGATCTCCGTAACCTCCAGGAAAGGGGCCTTAGACGGCGACCCAAGGACCGCTGGGGGAACGTCGAACCTCTCGACGGCCCGAGCCACGTCATCACCGACGAGGTCCGTGAAAAGCTTTCCCTTCCCCTTGTCTCGGACAGGACGTGGACCCGAGGGGGCGCCGGGTCCCAAGGGCCGGATATTGCCAGACTCCGGTGCTAGGGGGTCCCTTGATCCCGACGCCGAATCGCCTATCCTAAGCATAGACATGAGGCAAAAGAAGAAGAAAAGAGGTTACCTTGAAAAGGAACTGAAAGAAGAAAGACGACGGAGAGAAGGAACTTGCGGAACCAGGATCAGGAGGAGAGGCGCGAAAGAATTGAAACTTGGGAGGCTGATGCCTTTATATGGAAGGCAATCAAGGAATCCAAATCGTTCGGAAGGGAACACGTGGCGACATCTGAAGATCGGCGGCGTTTCGAAACCCGCACCAAGAGAAGCTCAAACGGGCCACGTCATAATGACCCCCATTTAATGGGCTGGCCTCGTCTGACGCGCCTGTCAAATCCCCAACAGTCACATCGCCCGAACCGAATCGGCTAAACCCGAACGGCACGGACGATGAGGGAAATTGATACGACTATTTTGGAGAAGCCCAAGAAACGGAGACCCGAGACCCAGCCATGAACGAGAAGCCCACTAGTGAGACTGGGCCCCGCCAGACGAGGCCCACGAATAAAACCCTATGTCTGGCCGGACTAGCCCAGGGGACGCACGATCAGCTCGTGCTCCCCCGAGACGACCGTTCCCCTAAATCCGCGGCTCCTTAATGACCATTAAGGGGTCCGTTAATCAACGCTCTCAACGACGCACGCAGGCACCTTGAAGGAGGCGAATCACGGGGGCGTGAGTGGTGGCGGACGAAGGACGTGGATTGGGGGCAATCGTGGCACGGACCCTATAAGAGGGTGGTGGGAGCAACCAGGAAGGGGATTGAATCCCAGGTATCCATATCTGAGGTATTCCATCAACGACTTTGGTTTCTGCCATTTCTCTCCCTCCCATTGCTCGTGCCGAGGGTCAGCGTATCGATCTCCTCTCGAGTCATACCTACCATGTCGAGTACTCTTCAGACCTAGGTCTGACTTAGGCATCCGAGGGGATTCGGTCGGTACCAAGGTCCGGCCCCCCTGACGAGTTTCTCGTCTATTCAGGAAGAAGCTGACCGAGGCACCGAGGCTACCCCTCAGCGCCAGACGATCACCCCTGATGCTAGCAAGCGTGGCTACCGACTGAAGACCGAGCCATGAACGAGGCACCGAGGCTACCCCTCGACGCACGTCCTACCGAGGCCGAGCCCTTCTCACAGAGCCGAGGCTTCCCCTCTGCTCTGCTTCAGCCGAGGACCGACACTCTGCCCGAATCTCATGCTCGACCTCGACTCCATCTTTGACCCATGCTGAGCGCGAGTGTGCTTGGCGTGCCCAAGGGATCTCAACCGACCCCTTGACCGCGTTGACCGTACAGTCCTCGGTCAACGATTCAGTGGTGAGAAAACACCCGTAAACAGAAATAATGAGAAACCATGGTGACATATAATAGGCATGGATTACATAAATCAATCGCAATAAGAATATAACATGCACACATGAATGGTTTATATAATCCCACATATCTCTCCCCATAGATATATCTCTCTCCCAATATGCATATGTATGAAATACATGATTTACATATTGCATATATCTCTCTCCCTCGTCAAAAAGATGGACATCAAAAGTATCCCCCTTGTCATCTTAATTAAATATGTGACAATGTGCAAGAGTAAAGAAATGCATGATACCAAATTGTAAAAATTTAGTGGGTATCAATCACTATCTCATGCTTCTCTTATATCATAGAAATGGTCAAATTTTTGACTCCTAGGATCAATACCAATTGTAAAGTAGGAGATAAAATAATCATCTTTACCAATGGTTAAACATAATTGGAGCCGTGGGCCATAAGTGTATCAAAGCAATAAATATGGAAAAATCAAGCTTCAATGATACACAATGATATTGCCAAAACAAAATATAACATGAAATATGTTGGCAATATCCAAGGGGTTGAGTTTGAGATCAAAACTAACCAATTGATAAATGACACCAATTAAAGCAATGATCGCAAAGACACCCCGAAATGAGAGTCATTTTAAAATAATTTTAAACATACAACATATTAACTCCCCCATTATCATACAAATGGATAAGTGAATGCATCCATGACAATGTAATCCCAATATCCCCATTTTCATGAAAAATAAATTTGAAATTTTTTTCAACATCATGAAGCACACACACAATGGGTATGCTAAAAATAAACATTTAAGTACAATACCCTTGCAATATGCATGTGTGTGAGGAACCTAAACATTAGGGAACCAAATCCAAGAGGAGTTTGATTTCCTAATTTAATCACATGAGGTGATCACATCCCTAACTAGAGAGTTGATGTAACTATCCCTCTCTTGCACACTTGCCTTAGTGGGAATCCCTAAACTCAAGGATTTTCCAGGCAAGGATTTTGCCTTTGCAAGAGGGGTTGATGTGGCATGCTTAAGTGTAGAAAATATTTTCTTAGCATGTATGAAGTGCAGATTTTGCTTCTTAGCAAAGAATGAAGAGTTTTCATTTTTCCTCACTACCTTGTGATTTACATGCTTCTTGTTGATGTTATTGTTATACAATAAAGCATGGTGATTCTTCTTAGGTGCTTTAGCAATATTTCTTGTATTTGCACCATAAGAGGAATTAAAGGTAGGTTTGGGTACCACATTTTGAATATACCCCAAACCTCCTCTATGATTTGCCATATGTTGTTTTTCAAGCAAACCATGTAGTGAATCCCTAGAATAAACAAAGCTTTTGAGCTTACGGGATTCCTCTTCACATTTCAACGTAAGTTGTTGAATGCAAGTTTCTAAGCCAAGGTTTTGAGTTACTAAATTATCATTAGACATGCTCAATTCCTTAACTTGAGAGAGAAGTGAGTCTTTCTCACCAGTGTCACAAATATGCATATCATTATTATTTACACTAGCAAATTCTAGTTCATGCAATCTACTCTTCGCAACCTTATATTTTGCTTTTAATTTATTGTAAAAGTTGATGCACTTACTAGGTTCTTCGGAGACCATGTCGAAACGATATTCGAGCTCCTAGTATGATATCTTTTCCTTCTCGATCTCAACATCGTCTTCTTTCTCGCTAGAGCTTGACGATGACTCTTCCCCGTTTTCCACGAGGCACAATTCCTCATAGGATTTGAGCCATGCTTCTAACTCTCCTTCATTTGAGCTAGACGAGATTGGTGAAGAAACATCAATTGCCACAGAGCACGCGTGAGCTTTCTCCTTGTCATCATCTTCTTCGTCACTTGATGTATCCTCACTCGAGTCATCAAATGTTCCAACAAGCCCCTTCTTGTGGTTCTTGAACTTGGACTTCCCTTTCTAATGCTTCTTTCCTTTACCCTTGTAAGTCTCTTTGTTGGGTTTGGAATGGCATTCGGTGGATAGATGACCTTTTCCACTGCAAGTGTAATAAGTAGGAACCTTGTTAGAATTGGAGGCAAACTTTGACAAAGATTTATCTTGCTTGCCCTTGAGGAATGCCTTGAATTGCTCGGCAAGATCTCAATTTCTTCTCCACTAGCCTCTTCTTGTTCATCTTCTTCACTAGGAGCTTCTCGATGGAATTTCTTCCTCCACTTGATTGGCTCCTCCTTGGTATGGAATGCAGCCCCCTTTTGCTTCTTCGGCTTCTCGGGCTTGGATGGTTGAATCTCCTTCTTGTGTTGAAGCCTCACTTCATACGCCACGAGATTTCCAATGCACTCCTCAACGGTGTATTTGGACATGTCATATGACTCCAAAATTCTGTTGGCCTTTGACTCCCAATGAGATGTGAGATAGTCAAGGATCTTCTCTACACGATCCTCTTGGGAAATCATCTTTCCAAGTTCATCCAAAGCGTTCACGATATCTGTGAACCTTGTGAACATCTCTAAAATGCTTTCTCCTTCCTGCATCTTAAACATTTCATATTTATATCTAAACACAGTTTGTTTAGATTTCTTTACATTTGAAGTCCCTTCATGACATATCTCCAAAGTATGCCAAATTTCGTTGGCCGTTTTGCACATGGAGATGCGGTTGAACTCATTTGCAGTGAGGGCACAATGGAATGCGTTCATAGCCCTTGCATTGAATTTGATCGAGTCATTCTTTGCCTTTGTCCTTGAAGCCGCAGGTGTAGTTGGCTTCTCAGATGGCACCTCTGTGATGTCCCATAGGTCTTGACCCTACATGTAGATCATCATCCCGATCTTTCAACTTGGGTAGTTAATTCCGTTGAAGAGCGGGGGTCGAACGATAGAATGACCTTCTTCATGAGACGCGGATGTAGCGTTGAATGCCATTGTTGCATTATGTTATAACCTCGCTCTGATACCAATTGTAAGGATCGTCTTACCCTTGCAATACTAACAACAACACACTAGAGGGGGGTGAATAGGGTAATGGTAATAAATTGTGCAATTAAAATTAAACTTGAAAATGCGGAATCATAAGTGCAAGAGGAATTAATCACGACAATCAAATCAAACGCAAACAAAAGAATATACCCTGGTTTCCCAAAACTTGGTAGGTCTAGCCACACCAATATTCACTATATTTCCCACATTTTTGGGAAATAGATGCGATATAAGTAGCTTTTAGGAGGTGAACTCACGTGACATGTAGAGAATAAAAAGATATATGTGGAGAAGGAAATGGTGTAACGCTTGGTTCACTCTAAGATGTGCACAAATGGTTCAAAAAGATAATACATCAACTAAACTTACATGTAAGCATGGATATTCTTAATCATTTCAATAAATAGTGAAGTCGAGCAGTAAAGAGTACAATCATATCAAGCATGCAACAGAAGGTGAATAAGACAATAAAACTGATGCTTCAGATATACTAATGATGCGTGAATCTTGGTGCATTTACAACAAAAACATACTGAACACTAATCTATACATTCAGCTTCAATTAATATCATGCATTCATATAGAGAAATCATCAAAAGAATATACAAGCAAGCACATGGATAGCAGGCCTATGAGATACTCTAAGTAGCATGGCAAGGAATAATTAGCATCGTGATGATTGCTAAAGCATTAAGAGATATCATCATAAGGAACATATCTAGCAAAAAAGGAAAAGAAAATAAAGAAAGAAAAAATAAAAGAAAGGAAAGAAAAGAGAATCAAGCACACAACATGATGCATGAACACACATAAAAGAAAGATAAGATGGAAAAATTGAAAAGATGATGAATTTTTTTGAAAAATACTAAAAATCCTTAAATAAATTAAAAATGCAACTAATGTATCTAAATGGTATGGAGATGCACTTTCCTAAGCTTAAACTTCACATTGTCTTCAATGTGATCATAAAAGGTATTTATGAGGAACAATGATAAATATGAGGGGGTGAATGAAAAAAATGATGATATGAATGACATGGAATCCTAATGCAACTACATGCACATGCAATGATGCATGAGAGCGCCTTCCCCCAAGCTTATACCAAACAATCCTATTGAAATGAATCGATCAAAAAAATCACGGCTTTGCAAGGCGTGATCAAGTCAAATGAATAGGAAAGTAAGTTTATCATGAAAGAAATGCTCGATGGGTGGTGAGCAAAAAGTTGGTACATATCTGTAACGACCCGCTCTCAGGGGCCCGTTACTTATTTGATATTTGCGTAGGTCCTGCAGTTAACCAGTGAAACCAAAATAGCCACGATGCAGAGATGTACAAAAATACCCAAATAGTGTCCAATTATTACAATCCGTACCGTACAAATTGTTCTAACAATGATACATGAAAGAAAGAAAGTATACAACTGAAAATAGCTCTGGAAGCTGCAGTCTCATGGTCGAAGTCTGACGCTATTAACTCTAGAGCATCCGCCTCCATATGTATGTCGTCTGCGGTGCCACGGAAATGGAACCGTAGGTAAGTCACAACAATTCTAAATAAAGAAAGAGAGGTACTGTACAAGTATGACAAAGCAGACCAAAGTGAAAGTAAAGTACGGTGCAGGGTCTGTACAAGTGTAGAAAGTAAAAGTACGGCAAGTAAAGTGCGGTGACTGTGCCGGCAAGGAAAGTAAAGTGCATGTACTATAAAGAAAGTAACTGTGCAAGTTACACTAGAACTACGTGACTCAAGTAGGAGAGTACAATATGTGACCGTTCAGTTCGTCTCTTGCCTGGGTGCTACCCAGACGAATGCCGGTACCCAGGCAGCAGGATGGTTTGCCGAAACACAGGCAGCTAGACAGGAGGCCGAAACACAGGCAGCTTGACATGTAGATCGAACTCTAGTCACTCCCGTACTCTCGCAAACTATGAGTTACCCCAAAACCCGGTGATGTGTCGAGTACAAGTTCTTTACATGATTGTTCCACAGGATGTTCCACATGTTAGTCACACCAGGTCAACTGGTTGACTTCCTCATTGAAAACCAGCAAGTAGGATAAAGACAAGTCCAACACCAAAAGCTGTTACTTCCGTGTTTTGAGCACGTGGTAGTGTGGCTAGCACACAATTTACTCAAGTTGGTAGTTGTGTGCTACAACCACCAAAGTTGAAAGTTGGCAAAGTAATCTTTGGTAGATTACTTTCATTTTAGTTCTCTAGTTTGGTTCAAGTCAAATAGCCGTTCGAGGCTATAAGTGGTGAAGTGTCACAAGTTCATGCAAGCACAGTAGACTAGTTTTCTAAACTTAGAATCTGTCGTGACTTACTATATCGAGCTCGTCGTGGCAAGACGAGGTTGGAGCTGGAAGAGCTGGTGCACGAAGATTGGTAACTGAAATCACAAAAATACTTGGTTAATGAATACACTCATTTTCTATTTAATTAACTCGATCGTTCTGATTTTATAAACTGATTAAAACTTTGTCAAAAAAACGTTCTAAATTTTTATATAGACTATATATGATAAAAATAGTTTTACTGCAAGAGGGAATATTTTTCTGAGGCTTATAGTAATTCTTAGAATTTTTAAAAAATCAAAAACTATTTAAAAACTATTTTTCAATTAATAATGTATTTATTCAGGAATTTATTCTGGGTGCAATCTACATCGGAAAGTTGCAAATGAGGTGTCAAAACGACCGTCTCGGAGAGTTATATAACATATATTTTTCTCACATTTTATTGTACGTGAAAATAACAAGTTACGCATTTTTGAATGAAAATCACGTATATAATTTTAGGGTTAAAAGTTAATTCTGGAAAAACTAAGCGTCGGATTGAGATGAAACTAGCGCCATTGGGTCCAGAATGTCATTTCTGATTTTCTAGAGCTAGCGTCACATTTTTCTGGGTCCTATATAATTACTTATCAATTTAAAACCAATAAACCCTATTTAATAATTAATTAAAAATACGAATTTACGAAATATTACGATATTTACAAGTTTGCCATTATTAACTTACCACTGCTCTCGTCGTTAAACCCATGCAAAGGCGAAGGGGGGCGTGTGCTCGCGTTGTCCGGCGGCAGCGGTCGGAGGGGGGTGGACGGCGTGAAGAACGGCGGTCGGCGACGCATCAGCGGCGGCTCCACGGCGGCGGGGCGACGTCGTCGGCGACGAGGGCGGAGGCAGCCGGAGTGGCAAGGAGGCGGGGTGCAGCTCTCGGAGATCGCCGTCGACGGCGCCTAGGTGCTCGGGGAGATTCGAGGCGACGGCGGCTTCGTAGATGGCGGTGGAGTCTTGGCGCTCGACGGCGACGACGGCGGTGCTCAGCTGCGGACGGCGTCGTCGTCGTCGTGTGAGGCAGCGGTGGTGACTCCTCAGTGGCACCGGAGAGGGGGCAGCGCCGATGGGTTGTCGGAGGGCTTCGTGGGCGGTGGGTTTGCCGTGGCGAGGCGGCGAGGGGAGGTAGTTGCCGCACGGCGGGGATCTTGGAGGAAGCAGCGACGGTGGTAGCTTCTCGTGGCGGCGGGGGTCTTGAGGGGCCTTCGAAGGGGAGCTCGGCGTCGAAGTCAGGAGGTGGCAGAGGAGGGGAGGGCTTGGCGAGCAGCTCCGGTGGCGAAGCTGGTGGTCGAGGATGGGTTCGGGTGGCTCTTCGTCGGAGAAGAAAGAGAGCGGGAAAGAGAACGAAAGTGGGGCTGAGTGTTATCCTAGGGGAAGAGAGTGGGTTCGATCGAGCTCTGGGTTGGGTTAAAACAAACGAAAATAACTGGGGAGAGAGAGAGATGTGTGGGTAGTTATATAGGGTTAGCAAGAATGATAAAGAACCAATATGAGGGTAGATGGGACTGGTTGGGGGAGTAGATGGGTTAGCTGAGGAAAGAAAATGGGTAGCTGCGGGGTAGGTTAATTAATGGGATTAGGAGGGTAATTAGCTATATATAGATAAACTCCATTAGTAAAAGTTATTTGTGAGAATACAAAAGTGAAATTACGAAAATGCCCATACTAGTAAACGTGTCCGAAAAATTACGAAAACATACCCACGAGATCGTATCGTCGCGAGGATCGTGAATACGAAGACTGTTTCAGGGTTTGGGCTACGGGGATACTAGTTTTTGGCCAAAACGTTTAGAAAGCGGGTTTGCGGGTTCTCTATTGAAATGATATCAGAAAATTACGAAATTAATGTGTGGAGCCCTAAATGATCATAGGATGCTACTGCAGAAGTTTGAAAACGTTTTGAAGATGTTTGCATAGAAAATAAATTCATTGAACCAAAACAGCAATATCTGAACATGAATTTTAATCAGATCTTTTAGAGGTATTTGATGAAATCCGATTTTACCAAAATACTCCATAACTAGTCTGATACTTCAAAATATTTTTATAAGAAATTTTGAAATCAGTTTAAGACTCCTGATCAACCATTACAAAATACAATTAAAATGAAATTACTTTAAATACTTAATTTAAATGTATTGGAAAAATACAGGCCGTTACAATATCGAAATGTGGAGGGGATAGCAATTAATATATATAATGGGTTTGGGGTGTAAAAGATTTTTGTTGCCGTCATATGAGGTGATACTTATTCTGAACTAATAAATCAAGCAAATCTATACGGTCCTCCCGCTGTCGAGAGGATTCGTGTTTATTGAAAGCATAAAATTTCTACACTACTAGATTGATATCACCTATAGTAAAAGGCGGATCCAATATCTTTGTCGGTGTCGGCAACTACTCCAATTGCTCCTTCCGTCGCTCTGCCAGATGCGTGTATCCCGGACTCCATCAGATTCCAGCAATGCGGCTCCCAGCATCTCTCCAAGGACTCCACCTGTACCCTACAAGAGATAAGCCGCATCAATCTGATGTGAATAATTCTTCCTCAAAATAAATGTATTCCAAAGAGGGTCATCAACATAAGTATTTAACATTAAAGATGGTTGACAACACTTCCCTGGAAATAAATCTACTCTCGTGCACTACGTCGACCAACTCCTCGTTGTTTGCCTCTGGTTCTTCATGTAGTTTTGGCATATAAGCGTGGGTCTCATCAGGCAACTCTTCATCATCGTTAGACATATCCCAACACACCTCCTGGTTATATTCATATGTGTCCATGGGTGCTAACTCCTTGCTCTCCTCTTCGTATACGTCCCATCGTGCCTCTTGATCATATGTATGTGTATCCTGCAAAAGGTGCAAGGAGTCGTCAAAACCTGAATCATAGTAAACATCATACAGAGGATGAGAATCAAATGTAGAAGGCGAGAGAGTAAAGAGATCTCCCTGAAGAGGAGCCATAAGATCTGTGTGATAGTCCTTGACGTCAGTGAAAGGGTGGTCCTCTGAGGGATGATCAGCCTCTGTAGAAGGTGGGGATGGCTGCGGTAGCTCGAAAGGAGTGGGGCATAATTCGGGCTCCATCTGTGTGCAGATGTCGTCGTCCCAGGTCATGTCCTCCTCGATGGTCTGCTCCGCTACTGTAGACATAACGTCCTCAATAATATCCTCTGATGGTATATGCTGCTCTGACTCATGTTGGTGGCAAGGAGAGGCGACGACGGCACAATGTGGCTCTACGGGCTCGTGTATCTTGACAGTGGTGTAAAAATGGGTCTTGTGCCCCTCAACTAGAGCATAGACTCCATCATCAATTGTGCATGTGTAAGAGATACAATGAGTAATAAAGTTTTGAAATCCGAGCTCAAAAGGATCACCTGCCGTTATTGTTAATGGACCGGTTTCTCGAACTACGTCGATAATGTTTCTCAAAAGGTTCATATATGTGTCCTCCTTCGGCAGCTCAGATGTCACTATTTGTGGAGTGTTGATGGTGTAAATGTGGATATGATCACCTTCAAGTGAAGCATACACTCCATCCATGATAGTACCTGCACCAAAGACATTAGCCATGACGAAATCGATGAATACTTGGTTGGATGGTTTACCTACCATAACGGTTAGCGAACTGGTAGATCGAGCATCATCTATCAATTGCTCCAAGGTTGCGGCCAACTGCAGATCACTGAACTTTCCCACTTGCATCCTCTTCATAAACTCACGTGACGGTCCCTTTAGCCTTTTAGCGAAGATACCAAATAGCGTGGAACCATCCCACTCATGGTCTGAATCCGTCTGAAACATTCCTAACATTCTTTCAAACATGTACAAGGATTTCCTGAAAGATTCTCCATCATCCTGATAGAATGTAGCGAGATATACGTAGTATTGTATAGAACCCGGTTGCATCTTCTTTGGAAGCACTATCGCTGCAATAACTGTACCTGATCAAGCAAAGTAACCAACCTGGAAAAGACGTCAGTGGTACAAAGAGAGATAAAGATAATAATAATAGCAGGTGGTGGGGAAAATCTCTCTCTGTTTTTTGTTTGTTTTTGTTTATTTTTTTAACATAATCTAATCAACATAATAGTGGTAAATTAGCACCCAACAGGAAACACCTCTCCAACAACGGAGCCAAAAACTTGATCGCTCCCGGATATACACCCGGGAAAAAATTGTAGTTTTACTGCAAGGGCACGGTCTAGTGGCGAGCGGGTATCGAACACGAGGAGGTGGTGTTGGCTCTAATTTATCTTAGGTTGGTTCTATTACGAAGGTTTATTGGTGGAGATGGTTATGATGTGATGTAATGACAATGGTGATGGAAGTCTGTGTCGATGATAAATATGTTGGATAAAATTCAATATAATAAAAGAGTCTAGAGCTAGGAAATCTCCATTACGGATTATCATGCATCATTGTGAATCGTGAATCTCAATATTACTAGACTTGGGTTGATGTGAACTAGTCGTAACTAAATAGAGAACCAAGCTCACGCTCTCACGCTATTGCAGGTTTATAGCAACCTAGATCAGAGCCCACTCTCGTGCAAACTCTAATCTAAGCCACTAGCATTAAGACCGACATCATCATCCAATCACAACTCAAGCCCACTCTCGTGCAAACTTGAGTTATGATCTAGACTGTGATAGTTCGTATTCGCCCAATCTCTTGCAAACGAATATGAGTATAGACGTATAATAAAAATGATAGATTTGGCCCAATCTCTTGCAAACCAAACCTAGCGAATCTCGATTATAAGTCTAAATCGAATATCTAGACCTTTCCATTGATCAGAGCCCAATCTCTTGCAAACTCTAGATGAATGGAAATTCCTAGCTATCCGTACTAAATCAATCACAAACTAACATCCTAGAAATTCTAGCAACATATCGATTCATTCATTACAAATCTAACATTAGATCCGTAGGGTTCATCCTTTTCCCTAGAACAAAGATCAACCAAGCATAGCAATAACGATATAGGAATCAATAAAAAACATTGCTTGCATATAAAAAGATATCAAATCAAAGATTCAAATAACAATAACAAAGATACTTAGCTTTCATGAAGAATTCCACTCCAAATACAAGCTTTTAGATCCAAGAGGGAGCCTAGGGCATGGCCTAACCTCTGAAAAAGTCTCCAAGAAAATAATAGGAACTTTCCTCTAATGACGGCTACAATCCCTCTATATAGGCCCCTCAAAACCCTTGCAAATAACCCTAGAAACCCTCTGAAATTCATGCCCAAAGTCACTGGCCGCAACTTAAGTTCTGGGCCCACGCTGACTCGGCCGAGTGAGATTCTTACTCTGGCCGAGTAGTAATTTCAGCACTGCAGAGTCAACTTGCAGAAATTTCCCAGATTTTATCCGACCTCCGATTGGCGCGTTCTTGGTGGCGTTGGAACCGTCATTAAGTCTACAATCTATAAAAAAATATGAGAAAAATACTTTGCCCACTAGAATGATAGAAGATCTCAAAATAATGAGAGTCTGTCTGAAAATCTGGGCGCTCAATCCACTCGGGCGAGTAGGAAATATTACTCGGCCGAGTGAGAATTCTGTTGGATATGGAAGACGTTTGTACACCCTTGTGGGGGATGTACGAGGAAATACGGACCTCGAACGTCGCGTACACGAAGTCGTGTGCAAAGGGAATCTGTTCCCTTACGGAGAGGATCTCTGGATGAGTGGGAAAGTCGCATTATATATGCATAAGTGCATGCGACATATGGCTAATAAAGGGGGAATATCTTAAGCTTATGTTGTACCATGCATATGGTACAACTTAAGCTTATAATGTGCCATGTATCATGGTACACCTTAATTAAGTTGTTCCAAAGGAACAACTTACCCTAAAATAACTACCTTGGGGGCTATAAATAAGACCCAAGGGTAAGCCATTTCTTACACCTTTTGTATGAAATTCATGCATGCAACTTCATCCTAGCGAAGCTCTGCAGAAATCTTTTCTCTTCCTCTTTCCAAGTTCTTAATCTAAAATAGAGATTTAGATTGTGGATTAGTAGCCTTACTCCGTTCGTGAGAAGACTCGATCCGTCGTGGCGAATCCGAAGGCAAAGTTCCGAGACTACCGTTCCGCATACGCAAGCGTAAGTCTCAACTTTAATTATCGATCCTAACTCTGTTTTGGCAGGATCCTACATTGGTATCAAAGCCATATGGGTTCGCCCCGGTCAAACCACCGCCCCGTCGAAACTATGAACGAGTCGTTGTCTTTTTCACGAATGGGTCTCCTACTATTACGGATATAGTAGGAACGCTTCGTGACGGAGAGAACGCAGCGGTTGTTCTTTTCACGTTAGGGTCTCCTATCATTACGGATATGGTAGGAACTCTCCGTGACGGGAAGAACCGACCGTTCACGTAGTATGTTATTTTTCATTTTTGGCACACGGCCATTAGGAAATAACTAATTTCTCGACGAACGGGTGCTTCATCGACGAACGGGTGCTTCATCGAGGAAGATGATGGTAGTTATTTCCATCGGGTAAGAGGAAATTTGGTGCATGTGCACCATGGCCAAATGGGCTATGAAGGCTATGCACCCCCCCTCCCCAAGCGGAGGGGGTTGGCTACGGCCAATAACCACCGGCGACCACCCCATCAAGGGGGAGGAATGTGTGCGGCAACCCCATTCAAAGGGGGTGGCCGGCCATGGCCAAAGGGGCCATGGCCGGCCAATGCCAAATGGCCTTGGCCATGTCCGGCCATGGCCAAGCCATGTCCGGCCATGGCCAGGCCGGCAATGGCCGGCCTTGGCCAAGGCCTGCCGGCCTGGCCGGCCCTGGCAGTGGCCAGGGCCAATGCCCTGGCCTCGGCCAGGGCCTGGCCGGCCTTGGCCGGCCTCGGCCAGGGCAGAGGCCCTGGCCGAGGGGGCCAAGGCCCCTGGCCGGCCCTTGGCCAAGCCTCGGCCAGGGCAGAGGCCCTGGCCGGGTAGATGTTGCAATTCAAAAATTGGTCGACCAATTTAGTGTTTTTGGTCGACCAATCCGACAGATGGTCTGGGTCGATTGCAAACTTGCCAAATGACTCATACGGGGTAACAAAAGGCCTTGGTCAAACTCGAATGTGTCGTTTAGTCCATACGGGGCTAACCACAGTGCCGACTAGTTCATACGGGACTAACGTTTTAACGAAGTTTTTTCATTAGGATCTACTCTTTGAAGATTAGCCATAGTGCTCTACTTCATGCGAGATTAGCCATGTCATTGTGCTCTACTCTACGGAGATTAGCCAATGTACTTGTGACGTTGTGCTCTACTCTACAGAGATTAGCCAACGTGCTTTCAAATTTTTTTTGAAAAAAGATGTTTTTCAAATAGGTTATGTCCCGTCCTTAATCGGGATAGCGCAATTTAGAATTCCAAGTCCTACCACGATCCGGCCATGGTTATCTAACCCATGGGTGTGTAGAACAGGTCTCGTGGCTTGGCAATTGTTGCGCTAAAATTCTTTGCGCAAATTCTCACCTATTCCATTTTGAAAGATATGTTTTTCAAAGTATTTTTCCGCTGCTAATACCATACGGGTATTATTTCTGATTTCTTTTTACTTGAGATAAGTAAGAGGGATACTTTGAAAGTTACTTCTAGATGGTAGTTGAGAACGTAGTGAACTTCTCGATTCTAGAGTAACATTTCAACGCATCCAAGGAACTTATCAAGTGTTTAAAGAATCGAAACTTTATGCATAGAATTTTGATCGTGTTTTTCATTTTCTTTGTAGTTTTTTGAATCGAATATGTCTACCGCTTCTAAGAACATTGTCGCAGAGCTTAACAAAGGTGAAAAGCTCAACGGCGACAATTATAAACTTTGGTCAATAAAAATCCAATATGTTTTGGAGGAGCAAGATGTGCTCGAAACACTCCAAAACATAATGGAAGAACCTGAGTTGGGCAATACGGCCCAACACAAGAGGGACCGGGAAGCTTATGATACTTGGACTCGAAAGAACAAAATAGCACGTATTACGTTACTGTCCGCAATGGACAATGACATAATGCGTCTATTTCGGGAATTCGATCTAGCCAAAGACATATGGTCTGAGCTAGAAGTAAAGTTTGGTGGAACTTCGGTTACCAAACTCCGCTCCTTAAATATTCAATTTGATTCGTACAAGATGCGGCGAGATCATTCTATGAAAAAGCATCTCCGCCACATGGCGAATCTTATATCTGAATTAAAGGATGCGGGTGTTACGCTGTCTGACGAACAGCAGATCCAAGCAGTCATTCGTTCACTCCCCGATAGCTGGGATAACATGAAAATGCATCTCACTCATAATGAGTGCATTAAAACTTTAAGCGATGTATCGAAACACCTCGAACTCGAGGAAGAGCGGATTCAAGCCGCAAAACCAAGTGCAGAAGTGCACGTGGCCGCTAGTTCCTCACATGGAGGAAATAAGCGGAAGAATAAACGCTTAAGGTTTGTGAACGAACGAAAGCAAGAACCGGAAACCTCAAAGAAGACTAAGAACAAAAAGTGGCAAAAGAATGTGCACTCAAAGAAGAAAAACTTGAAGAAGATCAAGTGCTTTAAGTGCAACAAGTACGGTCACTTCACCCGTACATGTACGGATAAAAGTGATAAGGTAACTTGTAGGGCTAGTTACATATGTGTTTCTAGTTCCATGTTTCTTGCTGAATCTAACTATTTTTGGTTGATTGATTCAAGGGCCACAGACCACGTAGCGAAGGACAGAAGGTTCTTCGTAGAGTATCGGAGGATAACTCAAAGAACAAAGTGGATATACGTCGGCAACAACACTCGTGTTTAAGTCAAAGGCGTCGGAACATGCAAGCTAGTTCTCGACAACGGCCGGACTTTATTATTGCATGACGTCCTCTTTGCTCCAGATATTAGAAGAAATATCGTATCCGTGGTCATGTTAATGTCTTTAAATTATGAGTGGAGGTTCTATAAACAATATGTTGATCTTGTTTGTAATAATTCTTTGATTGGTTCTGGTAATGTTTGTAATGGATTAATTGTTTTAAATACAATGTATGATGATTCTTCTTCCATTAATGAAAGTTTCCATTTAACAAATGCTTCTAACTCTGAATCTGAGATCATTTGTTGGCATGCAAGACTTGGTCATATTGGACCAACTAGAATGGATAGACTTGCCAAAAGTGGCTTGCTATCTAATGTTTCAAAAGTTGAAATGTCAACTTGCGAACATTGTCTTGTAGGGAAAACTTGTCGCAAGCCGTTTGGAACTGGCACAAGGGCCGAAGTTCCATTACAGCTTATCCATTCGGACATTTGCGGTCCAATGAATGTTAAGACAAGACGCGGGAAGTCCTATTTCATCACTTTCATTGATGACTTCACCCGTTTCGGTCATATTTATTTGATTTCCCACAAACATGAAGCTTTAACTTGCTTCAAAAACTATATGAGTTTGGTGGAAAATCAACTAGATTGCAAGATAAAGGTCTTGCGAACCGATCGGGGTGGGGAATATCAATCAACGAGTTTTAAGGAACTCTGTGATGAAAAAGGCATAGTTCATCAAATAACTATGCCTTATACTCCACAACAAAACGGTGTTGCGGAAAGAAGAAATAGGACATTGATGGAAATGGTCCGTTCAATGATGTCTCAGGCAAATTTGCCTATCACCTTTTGGGGTGACGCATTATTGACGACAGCATTCATCTTAAACCGTGTACCCTCGAAGTCGGTAAGTTCTACTCCTTATGAGTTGTGGAACAATAGAACTCCAGACTTAAGCATTCTAAAACCTTGGGGTTGTGCATCTTACGCACATTTATCCTCTCACAAATATGGCAAGCTTGGGCCACGTGGGAGGAAGTGTATCTTCATCCGATACGCTGAAAACTCCAAAGGATATGCTTTCGTCGGTCAAGAGGACAATGGAGGTCTAATAGAATTCGAATCGAGGGATGTTGTCTTCTTGGAAAACGAGTTTCCAAGACAGGGTGAGATAAGTCAAGACTTATCCTTGTTTGAGACTTGGGATCAAGAAGGATCGGAACGTTCGAGTGGGAGAATTCTTGGTGAAGAAGAAAATACGTTTCAAACTTCACCAATGGATGATACGAACGATACCAATCCTATTCCGAGTGGGAGTGATGTCATTCCAAGTGGGAGTGATCAAACTCAAACAAGACGTAGTAATCGAACGAGGCTAACACCTCTGAGATTTGAGGATGAATTTCCTCAAACATTCATGACATTACTACAAGATGATGACGAACGTGCAAATTTCAAACAGGCCGTCACATGCCCTGCTAAAGATAAATGGATAGCGGCAATGGAAGAAGAACTTCAATCCATGAAAACAAACCAAGTCTGGGACTTGGTTGATTTACCTAAGGGACGTAGAGCCATTGGGAACAAGTGGGTTCTCAAAATCAAGCATAAGGCTGATGGCTCCATCGAGAAATATAAAGCTCGCCTTGTTGCGAAAGGTTTCACACAACAGGAAGGAATAGACTACGAAGAGACTTTCTCTCCTGTCGTGTGTTTTACCTCCATTCGCTTAATTCTGGCAATGGTGGCTTGTTTGGACCTCGAGTTACATCAGATGGATGTAAAGACTGCTTTTCTCAACGGAGAACTAGATGAGGAGATCTACATGGAACAACCAAACGGGTTTGTACAAGAAGAAAACAAACATAAGGTTTGTAAACTTCGTAAATCCATATATGGTCTTAAACAATCCTCAAGGCAGTGGTATATGCGCTTTCAAGAAGTCGTTTTGTCGTATGGTTTCTCCATGCTCGACGAAGACAACTGCGTATATATTAAGAGGATTAAAAACAAGTATGTAATTATGTCTCTTTATGTAGATGACATACTTATAGCCGGAAATGATAAGCGTCTTATATTGGATATCAAAGCTTGGCTTTCATCCGTCTTTGAGATGAAAGACATGGGTGAAGCTGCATATATCCTTGGGGTTAAGATCTCAAGGAACCGTTCCAAGAAACTTCTTTCTCTCTCTCAAGAGACATATATAAAGAAAGTTTTAGAACGATTTAATATGCAGGACTGCAAGCCAATTGATACTCCAATAAGCAAAGGCGAGGGTCTATGTTTGGAAATGTGTCCCAAAGATCCAAAAGAAAAGAAAGCTATGGAAAAGGTTCCATACTCCAGTGCTGTCGGGAGTCTGATGTACGCTATGATGTGTACCAGACCGGACATTTGCTATGGTGTTGGTATGGTAAGCCGTTACCAATCCAACCCAGGACAAGCACACTGGAAAGCGGTGAAGAGGATATTAAGGTACCTCAAAGGGACTGCGGACTATGCGTTATGCTATCAAGGCAATACCTTGAGACTCGAAGGCTATACCGATGCTGATTGGGCCGGTGATCTCGACGAGCGAAGATCTACCTCAGGCTTTGTTTTCTTGCTCGGGAATGGTGCAATATCCTGGAGCAGCAAGAAACAAACCTGCATCGCTCTATCAACCATGGAAGCCGAATTCGTAGCATTCAGCATGGCGGTCCAAGAAGCTGTTTGGCTTAGGAAATTCTTAGACAGGCTGACGAATGCCACTGACACAAGCACTGTTCCTATATACAGTGATAGTCAAGCTTCGATTGCCTACGTCAAAGATCCTAAATTTCATTGTAAGACCAAACACATTGACATTCGATTCAAGTTTGCGAAGGACTATGACAAACGGAAGGAAGTAGACATAGGATACATATCCACGCATGAGATGATAGCGGATCCCCTTACCAAGGCGATCCCCAGAGATGTGTTCTACAAACACTTATCATCTATGGGAATGCGTAGGTGCTGAGCTGTATCTTGTAATATTTCCCATGTCTATAGAAGATCAAAGTTTAATAAAAGAAAGAAGTTCTTTTATATATTGCATATAAGTTTCTTACAAATGATTTTAAACATTTGTGTTTGAGTCTCAGCTATTTTATTGTGTGTATGTCGGACAGATTAAGGTTGGCTCTCTCACATGAGCAACCGCCTTATCTTATCAGATGGATAAGATAGAGATGAGACTAGTTTAAAGTCAAAATCATTAGACAAATGATTTAGAGTCGTGACTTAAACAAGATAGTCGAATAAAAGATCTGCATCATACGGATGCTTACAAAAGATCTGAGATCTGTATCACAAGGATATTTGAAAGAGATCTCATAGGATTTAATCCTATCTGTCTTATGCAGGATGAGAGTCCGTGAATATTTCACGAGTAGTAAGGGGACTCAAAAAGATAGGCACTGTGGTGTCTGATCTTTCATCCGTACAACATCATTAAGACATACTCTCCCTGGGAAAGGAGTGATGTTGTAATACGTGTTCATACCACGTATGCATTTCGACCACTGAGTTAATAGCAATAGTGTTTGCTATTATGTGAGACTCAAAGGCCATACGGGTCTTAACTCTTACCCTCAAGGAATATAAAGTGCAAGAAATGTGAAGAAATAATCTAGGGTAAAGCATGCGTTGCACTACTCAACTTTGCACCTTCGAGGTCGTTGTGTATCTCTAACAAGTGCACAACAACAGACTCTACGCGCATGACGGTCGCACGGTCTATTTCTCGGTATGATAGATGAAAGAACTAAGAGAAAGACGTTCTCTTACAATCCCCTCAAGTGTGAGTGGGAGATGTTGGATATGGAAGACATTTGTACACCCTTGTGGGGGATGTACGAGGAAATACGGACCTCGAACGTCGCGTACACGAAGTCGTGTGCAAAGGGAATCTGTTCCCTTACGGAGAGGATCTCTGGATGAGTGGGAAAGTCGCATTATATATGCATAAGTGCATGCGACATATGGCTAATAAAGGGGGAATATCTTAAGCTTATGTTGTACCATGCATATGGTACAACTTAAGCTTATAATGTGCCATGTATCATGGTACACCTTAATTAAGTTGTTCCAAAGGAACAACTTACCCTAAAATAACTACCTTGGGGGCTATAAATAAGACCCAAGGGTAAGCCATTTCTTACACCTTTTGCATGAAATTCATGCATGCAACTTCATCCTAGCGAAGCTCTGCAGAAATCCTTTCTCTTCCTCTTTCCAAGTTCTTAATCTAAAATAGAGATTTAGATTGTGGATTAGTAGCCTTACTCCGTTCGTGAGAAGACTCGATCCGTCGTGGCGAATCCGAAGGCAAAGTTCCGAGACTACCGTTCCGCATACGCAAGCGTAAGTCTCAACTTTAATTATCGATCCTAACTCTGTTTTGGCAGGATCCTACAAATTCTACTCGGCCGAGTATGACAGTCTTGAGATTGTCCAGAAAACGGATAAGTTGGCTTGGCTCTCTTCGAAATTTTGTCCTCCACTCGGGCGAGTGGAGTTCTTACTCGGCCGAGTGGAATTCACCACTCGGCCGAGTACATTGCGGTACTCAGGTTGGCAAACGTCATCATGTCAGTCTTACTCGGTCGAGTAGGCTGCTTCACTCGGCCGAGTGAATTGCCTTGCTCGGCCGGGTGACCTGTTTTAGAGCTCATTTCTCCTCCTTCTCGCTTCCTCGTCGATTCCTTCGATGTTCTTCTTCTTCTTCTGCTCATCCTTCAGTGCCGTTAGCTGCTTGATATGGTCATGGGCAATGCTCCGGTACGCATGCAAGTCCTTTAGGCTCATTTTTGCTCCTGATCGTTCCATATTTCTTGAAATCAGACGAAAACAAGAAATAGTGAAAAGTCACGAAATATCGTTGAATAATCATGAAAATCGATATATGAACAATCGAAATGGCATGCAAATATGCAGAAAAAGGTGTAAAATATGAGTCGATCAAAGGGCAGAGGAAAAAGTGCCTACCCAAGGACCACATGACATTCTTGAGGAGGAGGTCGTCCAGCAAGGGCCAGACCGATCTCTCCGCCAGCGCTAATGGCGACAAAAGCCCGATCGTAGCCTGATCGGCCTTGGAGAGGGATAGTGTCAGGTCATACCGACACAAGCTCCCCCAACCGGTCAGAATCACGACGTCTCTCGGAAAGGCCACAAACACGTAGTCTCTACTCCAGTCGCCCACCCAGCGAGGTAGACCCAACAGACACTCCCTCCCCGCTCCTGGAGCGGATGTGCTGCTAAGACCCCAGGCCAACCAAATGGAACTAGAAGTAATAGAAGAAGAGGGGCATGGTTGGCTCCAACCAGTGCGCATGGCAGATCATGATGAATCCGACCAATGCTGTGATTGAGTAGGGGGTCAGCTGATATAGGGCGACCACCAAAAACTCTAGCACCTGGATAAAAAAGGGTGGAGAGGGAATCAGAGCCCCATATGGAACATCTCGACGTACACGCGGACTTCGCGGCTCCTCAGAAAACAGATCCTTTCGTCGCCGAAGGGAATCCAAACGTCGTATGGATGGCAAAGGTACTTCGTCTTGATCTCCTCAGCCATGGAATAGGGAACGGTGGATGATGATCCGAGGATCACCGGATGAACATCGAACTCCTCCGCCACGTGGGCATCATCCCGGCGGGCCGGATCCTCAAACAGCAAACCTTTCCCTTTGTTAAGGGCCGACCGAGGAGCGGGGGGATTACCAGACCCCGGGGCAGGAGGATTACCAGACCCCGAGGGAGGAGGAACACCAGACCCAAAAGCGGAGCCTCATATTCTCAGGGATGCCATGGACGAATTGAATGAGCAGAAAAGGAAGAAGGGGATTACATTAGGAACGATCGGAAGAGGAAAGACGAAGAAGAATTCGTTAGCAGTCGGAGGAGCAAAGATCAGGTTATGAAATGCAAAAGAAACAAAAAATCCGAAGAGGCGGTGATTTTACATGAGACCATCTCCAAATCGAGGCCATTCAAAGAAGGACGAGTGGTGACATTATGCAACCGGTGGCACTTCGAATTCCGCTCCCAAGGGCGGGAAAAGTCTGAATGGGCAGTATCATCATGACCTTCATTCAATGCCATTTGCCTCGACTGACGCGCCTGTCAAATCCACACGAATCACATCCCTCGGACCGAACCGTCAGAATCCGAATGGCCCAAGCGATGAGGGTAATTGATAAGGCCCTCTCAGGATGGGCCAAGACCGGACGGCCCAAGCCCGCACCACTAACCCACGGGCCTGGGGAGGACGACGCCCCCACAAGGAATCAGAGCTGGGCCGGCCTCGGACCTAACCGGGCGTAACCGCTGACCCGCGTCAGCAGGAGTTAACCGCTCCCCTTGAAGCGAGCCCCCTTAATCATCATTAAGGGGCCCTATTACGTCCACCTTCATGACCCACAAAGGCACCATTGAAGGACAGATGATCGGGGCGAGATGAGGGGACGTCGAGGAGTTGTGGCTGGGGGAGTCTCCTATAAAACGACTCGCAGAACAATGTACAAGGGATCACTTCCTGGATACCCGAAACACCGAGGTATTTCTCTTACACGACCTTGTCTTCCATCTTATACATTTCTCCTCCCCCACTCGGCTGGTGGTCCAGTGCATCGGCCTCCCCGTGAGCCACCATTGATCCCAACGAGTGCTCTCTCAGATCCGTTCTGACTTAAGCATCGGAGGGGACCCGGTCGGAACCAAGGTCCGACCCCCCTGACGAGCTCTCTCAACCGTTCAGGTCCAGGAGATCTAGACGCGCCGAGGCCATCCCTCGGCGCCCTTCCAGCCGGAGCCGAGCGCCCTCGTCCCCGAGGCCGTTCATCTCCATCACCAGGAGGATATCGCTTTGCCGAGGCTTCCCTTTGGCAAACCGACACGAGGACCCATGCGTCCCTCATCCTAGCGAGTGCACCCCCGACCAATCCCGGTGGCCCACGTGTCCCCATTGACCACGTTGACCCCTACCTCTTGGGCAACAATCCAGCGGTGAGAAAAACCCCCGAAATAGATACCATCCACAAGGATCCAACAAGAGAGATGGATTTTGTCTGTGAGACGGAGGGGATAAGTGTGTTTACAGTGATTCTAGCAAAATATTTAAAAAATTTATAATAGCACAATGTCGGTGTGCTATATCATATTTAATTTTTTTTAAAAAAATTCAGTAGATGTGGACCCAATAGCCAATCCATGGGCCAACATATAGGATTGGTATAGGCCCCCGGCCTTGGGCCCTGAGCGGCTGCCCTGGGTGCCTTGGGTCAGGGCCGGGCATGTCAATGATCAACATCGAAAGATCATTTGCTTTTTCGACTACCGTCATCTTTTTCTCCCATTTTGGAGTGAGGGCATGGAGGATCTTTCAGACGATCTCAAAAGAGGAGCAAGTATTTCCCAATTCTATGAGTGAATCCATGAAGCATGTGTACATCTCCAAGATCGTCTCCTTGTCTTTTATTTTGAATAATTCAGACCGGTAAATGAGCACATATATTTTAGAGCACATAGATTTTAGATTGATTAACTTTACTTTGTACCGTCATAAGTTACCTTAAAGGTGTGTCGTATTTGATGCATCGATGTTGAAGTTGACACACTGTTGAACTTGTTGGTGTCCATGGTATAGAACAACGCGTTCATAGCTCTTGAGTCTAGGGTGGTCAATTCCTTTTCTGTATTTATCCATTGTTGTAGGAGGTAGTAGGCTTTGTGTACGATGCCTCCACTATGTTCCAAAGTTCATAGTATAGACTTAGAAACAAATCATCATCATCCTCTATCATTAACTGTATTTAGATCCATGCCATCCTTCACCAAGCTCTGATACTACGTATTGGATCTTTATGATGGATAAAGAGACACTAGGAGTGGGGGGTGGGGGTGGGGGGTAGTGTTATTTAAACAATTAATCAAGAATGATATTAAAAGAGCTACCAATGGATATCAAATTAAACTCTGAAAGCCATACAATTTCTACAAGTATATGTGATATAAAAAATTAAACCAAAAATAATCACAAAAACCACGATTTTTATACTGGTTCGGTCCTATAGAGCTACGCCAGCCCCACGCCTCACCGTTTTGAGATTTTTCACTATAATCCTTTTTGCAAACTGCAAAAACACTTTGATCATCAAACTGGTGCCAAGAACTTTACACATTTCTCAAACTCCTTGAAAGAACCTTTGCTGAAATTTAAGCTGTACACTGTCATATTCCTTGCTTGTGAAATTGTGGAATAAATTTCATGGCAAAAAAGTGAATTTGTTCTGTTCAAAAGCATTAGTTATTAGTTGAATAGAACTGCAGTTGCCATGCCCCACTTCCCATTCTACTGGGGCGAGGACGCGAGCGGGTCCACGGTGTGCTTAAAACAAGGAGGATTACTTTTTTCTTTCTTTCTTTTCTTTTCTTCCTCCTTGGCTTAAACACACTAAGCGTCTGTGTAGAAATTGCAGGTTCTTGCATGCAAATTTAAGAAGCAGCTTAAACAACATTATTACATATCCAGCGTATAATAATTAAGATACATCTTGGGCCTAGCATGGCCAATACAAACAAAGTACAACAATTACATTATTTCAAATATTTAAAAGTGCAGTCGCGAAGGTCAACGTCTAGTCTTCCGCGGATATGTACTCCACACAGTCTTCGAGCACTGGCTCGACTCCTGTAGCAATGTCTTCAGCGAACTCACTATCGATACCTGACGGAAATTTCGTAAAACAAAAAAGTGAAATGTCCGTCAGCGAGATTTACTCGACAAGATAATCTCCAAAACAAAAACGTTAGGTATTTAAAATTGAATTAAGCTGAACTTTAAAGACAAGTAATAAGTTTAATTTAAAAGAGTTATAGCAGTTAAACATTCACAGTAATTTAATCATTTGATAGCAATTGGCAATGCAATTAGCAACCTGTAACAATTTTAACATTTAATAACGTAACTGTAACGTTGTCAGCAACCTGTAGAAAAAGAGTTTCAATAACCAATCTATTCAAGTGATAAGTCCATGTCCAAGAGTACGAGAGATGACTAACATGCCCCATGCGACGGGGGCTAATCCACGGCGCTGCTCACCGACCCTATATGGCAACGGTCAAGCTCTAACATTCGTAATGTGTTGGAGGTATTCGGTATATGTGCATCTAGCTACTCCGTAACACTTGTGATCATAGACTACCCCAATCCCACTGGTCAAATCAAGTACCAGTCAAAAGTACGTGTACTATCTATTTATATTGAAGTTCTATCTTCCATTCATTTATATTGAAGTTCCATCTTCCATTCATTCATATTCAGTTCATTTGCATCATTAGATGCGTACAATGGTTCCATGGTATCTCAATAGTCTGTATAATATCCTCACAAAAGTTCACGACTTCACGACTCAATTTAACAATTAAATGAAAACGTGAAAATACGTAATAGTATAAGAGAATGAGCAAGAAATGATTTTAACTAAGCAAATGAGTTTAAATTAGGTTAAAATATTTTTCTAAGGCTAGTAGGTAGTTTTCAAGATTGTTAAATAATTATTAAGCATCTTTAAACAATTTAAAAGGGCCAAAAACTAATTTTAAATCAAGAAATCATTTTTACGACATATGTTCAAAGATTTATTTAGGGACAATCGTACGTCAGAATTCTACCAACAAGGGGGTCAAACGACCGTATTAACTAGTACTACAACATATAATTTTCTCGTACGTCAGTGTACATGAAAATATCAAGATATGAATATTAAAGTGAATTTAGCTTTATTAAGTTTTGCCTTTGAAAAATTATTGTGGGAGATATATTTGCCTTTCGGTGATGAAACCAGTGCCAATGAGTCTGTTTCGTCGTTTCTGATTTTCTGGGCAGTGTTTGGTATTTTTCTGAGACCTGTAAGATTTAATATCAATTTAACTCAATAATATCCTGTTATAAATATTCGAATATATGTAAATACGTGTATATATAGGTTTCCGTATTTTCCTCATCTCTCTCTCTCGCTCTCTCACAGCAGCACGCTCGCGTGGTGTCGCTCGACGGCGGGGTCGACGAACGGCGGAGGTTGGTGCATGGAGGCGGCGGTTGGCAGCGGTTGTCGTCGGCGACGATGTACGGCGGCGGCGACAGTGAAGCGAGCGGTGTCGAGCTCAGAGAGGCACGGGGCGATGGGGGCTCCTCGGAGGCGCTCTCGAGGGCTGTCGTCAGGGAGAGGTGGCGATGGCGAGGCAGCGGCGGTGGTGCGGCGACGAGCGACGAGCAAAGGCGGTGAGTTCGGAAGAGGGAGCTTTGGGGAAGGAGGCGGTGGCGTCGGGCTGCTGTGGGAGAGAGTGGCGGCGAGTGGGCACATCGGAGCTCTCGTTGGAGGGTGGTGGTGGAGCAACGACGAGTGGCTTCGGTACTAGGGTTGAAGGCGGAGTTTGCCGGAGTAGGGGAGCGCGGTTGAGGGTGTCGGAGCGAGGGGGAATGGGTTCGGTGCTCTCTTGGGCTTGGGGAGCTTGGAGAGGGCGGCGGCGGTTTGGTCGACGGCGGGCAGAGCTGAGCGGCGGTGGGCGAGGCGGCGCTGGAGTCGGATGAGTGAGGGAGATGGGAGGGCAGTCGGACGGTGAGAGGTGGGTTCAGGCTTTGAGAGCCTGGGTCGAGTTGTGAGGGAGAAAGGATTAGGGGTGGTTTATATAGTTAATTAGTATTAATATAATAATTATGCAATAAATACTTAGTCAAAGAATTAATTAAGTTAGGTTTAGCTTTTGACTACCTTTTTAAAAAGTTGTCTGTTAGCACATGGGCAGCCATGATTAGGGGTTGGTGGGAGTAATTAGTAATAATGATTAGGGTAAGGTAAAAGTGATTAGTGAATGTAATTAGTATAATTTAGTAACGAAATTATGATTTTTGACCCTGAAGTTAAACGACTCTGAAAAATTACGAAAACATAGCCACATGTTCGTATCAACGCGAGGATTGCGAATACGAAGTCCATTTCGAAGTTTGAGCTACGGAGATACGAGTTTTATGCCAAAATGTTTAGGTCGCAGGTTTGCGGGTTCTATATCGATTTGACTCTAGAAAATTACGAAGTTAATGGGGGGCACTAAATGATCACAATCACACTGTAGAAGTTTGAAATCATTTTGATAACGTTTACATAGAAAAATAATTGATACGTTTATATCGTTAATAATTAAGTATAAATTATTTAGGGGTTTTGGATGACACTCGAACTCACTAAAATATGCTATGACTATGTTGATACTACAAAATATTTTTATACACGATTTTGAAGCCAATTTGATATTAAACTCCTGACCAACCATTATAAAATACTTTTGATTTATGAAAATACGTAGAATATGAATATACGCTTACCGATGGGTACAAGCCGTCACATCCTACACACCTTATAAAAATTCCATCCTCAGAATTTCTCGAAACTCTAAGAAACAGATAATTGACGTTATTAAGAAACTCAAGAAAATAAATGATAAAATGGAATGCTTGATGAATGATTACAATTTAGAAAATAAGTTGTTAATATCATGAAATATAATGTGATATCAGAACATCAAGAAAACAAAAGATATTTCTATTAAATATATACTATTAACATCACCATATCTTCCGCAATTAGTCTCAAAACCTAATATCATCACAATAGTTACCCTGACTTCTCAAGTAGCCAAAATATGAGATAATGGCATTACATGAAAATGAGGGCTATTATGATGACAACATCTGTTCGAACTTGGAACCTGAGGTGTAAGCTAGTAGCAAGCTATTCAATTACATCAAAAGAAAGATCATACAGTTTAAAATTTCTACTCGTGCCAATTGTGACTAACAGGGTCTAGCTAAGGATGTCATTCATAATATAACATACAAAGGGGGTATTGACTAATCCATATGCACTTGTGCTGTTACACCTAACCAGCCAAGCACTAATGCTGTCAACTCCCATGATACCCAACAACAAGCCAATAACCAGGACAACACCAAAAGACAAATACAAGGCCAACTTTTCAGGACCATAATTATCGCTATAACTCCATCCAGCAATACCCATAACAGCCAACAACAAGCAAATACCAAAACCGTCTTCCAAATTTATGCACAAGGCCGACATCCAACCTCAACACCTAAGGCCAATAGCATGCCAATACCTATCCCCAATGATACCCCTTGCCAACACCATTGGTTGACATCCACAGTTATCACCATCAAACCTAAGCAAGTCAACGACCAAGAACACACAGTCCAACAAAACGAAGGAGTGGGCCCAAGAAGAAATCGAAGCGGGACACCTTTAGGGGCAAGACCCAGAACAAGGAGCTCGAAAGAAACCCAAGAATCGCAACTTTCCAAGATCTCAACCACACGGCACTAGCAAGGGTGGCGGCGATGATCGTCGTTAAACCCAAAAATCCTAAAACAGAACGTCGGATGGCCATCAGTGGTTGTGGATCCACGTCGTGCGACGACTACGACTGCTCAGCGACGTCGGGTGGCATGACGGAGCTTCGAGTGAGGCCAGTGGAGCTTGAGGCGAGAGGGGTTGGGCTTACGAAGGAAGAGGCATGACGAAGGGGTAGGTGTCATCGCGGCAGAGAGGAAGCCACGTGATGGGTTTGGTGAGGGGGAGAGATGATGGGTTTTTATGGGGGGCGCCAAAGTCTTCGATAGGGTAGGGTAGGTTAGGTTAGGCTAGGCGGGACCGGTGCTCGAGGAGAGGAAGCGGATAAAAGAAAATAAAGAGGGGAGATGGTAGGCGGGAAAAGGATTCAAACCGCAGGAAATTGGGCACAAGATGAAAGTAGTGGGTAGAAGAGAAATACGAGCTCAAGAAAGATGAAAAGACGCAATAGCCTACACTTGCACGTCGTGGTTTGGCTTGTCTCAAATTCTCTAGCACCATCCTCCAATACTTCTGAGTGTCCTTCGATCTGCTTCCGTTGTCGAACTCGAACTTCGGATGATCAAAAAATTCGAATGCTACCCTCCTTATAAAAGAGTATAGCCAAAATTTAGATGAACTAAACGCGACTAGGAAGCATTCTCAGAATAAGTAGGACGACTGGAAGGCCACAAGAGTGATGGTGGTGGTGCAATGAATGGATTGTCACTCTAGCTGTTATCAAAGGAAGATTCTAGATTAAGATTCATCAAAATGAAACACGAGTTCTTGGTTGAGGGCTCAAAAAGTTTCAAGAAGGTAATGTGATTAATAGAAATGGATCGTTACGAATTTTGTGATAAGAAACAATAGGAAACTTCCAAATCAAGAAGGGGTATGCTATGAAGACAATACTTATAGTATAATAATGTATGCTAGCAATGATAATAAATGCATTGGGCATCAAATTGACGTAAAGTGAAAAGGTTCAGATATACTAGTGATTACTGGTTCTGCAGCCTCAGCTTCTTTAATTGTCGTGATGGATGCTTGACACCTGGGTTGGTTTAGCTTGGCCTAATGAAAGACTCGATGTTGTGGAGCTAGGGGTGGTTTACGCTGTGCTGATCTAGAAACTCCTGCTGTCGTAGTTGATTTCTTGTTAATGTGGTGGGGGCAGTCCCTGAGAGAGTGCTCAGATGCTCCACAGACCAAACATTGATTTAGCAGCAGGCGACAGTTCTTCTTGATATGTCCCTTTCGGTTGCAATGTAAGCACACCATCGGAGATTGGTTATAGACTGAAGATGCAGGCCTCTTGAATGCAGTCTTCATCGGTCGGAGGGCGTCTCCTGGTGGTCCCATAGGATGCCCATGGGATGCTTTACAGAGTTTATCAACAACCACATAGAGAACTTGGCGTTGAATTTCCAGTATTTCTCTTACGACATCTAAGATGTTGTTGGTGACGCCGTGAGTATCTGGTCGACCTGCCATACTTCAAGACAAACCGCAATGTAAGATAGGTTAAAATAAATCTATTCTAGTTGTTCAGTTAGATATTAATGTCGTTTAAACCGATCTTAAAGTTTTTGCAAAAGCATGACCTGCATGGGCCACCACTAAAACCTGTCACGTCCCAATTCCCATTCTACCGGGGGCGAGGATGCGAGCGGTTCCGCGGAGTGCTTAAAACAAGGATGAGTACTTTTTCTTTCTTTCTTTTCTTGTCTTCCTCATTGGCTTAACACACTAAGCGTCTGTGTAGAAATTGCAGGTTTTTATATGCAAATTTAAGAAGCAGCTTAAACAACATTATTACATATCCAGCATACAATAATTAAGATACATCTTGGGCCTAACATGGCCAATACAAACAAAGTACAACAATTACATTATTTCAAATATTTAAAAGTGTAGTCGCGAAGGTCAACATCTAGTCTTCCGCGGGAAGGTACTTCACGTAGTCTTCGAGCACTGGCTCGACTCCTGCAGCAATGTCTTCAGCGAACTCACTATCGATACCTGACGAACATTTCATAAAACAACAAAGTGAAATGTCCGTCAGCGAGATTTACTCGGTAATATAATCTCCAAAACAAAGACATTAGGTATTTAAAATTGAATCAAGCTGAACTTTACAGACAAGTAATAAGTTTAATTTAAAAGAGTTATAACAGTTAAACATTCGCAGTAATTTAATCATTTGATAGCAATTGGCAATACGATTAGCAACCTGTAACAATTTTAACATTTAATAACGTAACTGTAACGTTGTCAGCAACCTGTAGAAAAAGAGTTTCAATAACCAATCTATTCTAGTGATAAGTCCATGTCCAAGAGTACGAGAGATGACTAACATGCCCCATGCGACGGGGGCTAATCCACGGCGCTGCTCACCGACCCTATATGGCAACGGTCAAGCTCGACATTCGTAATGTGTTGGAGGTATTCGGTATATGTGCATTTAGCTACTCCGTAACACTTGTGATCATAGACTACCCCAATCCCACGGGTCAAGTCAAGTGCCGGTCAAAAGTACATGTACTATCTATTTATATTGAAGTTCCATCTTCCATTCATTTATATTGAAGTTCCATCTTCCATTCATTTATATTCAAGTTCCATCTTCCATTCATTCATATTCAGTTCATTTGCATCATTAGATGCTTACAATGGTTCCATGGTGTCTCAATAGTCTGTATAATATCCTCACAAAAGTTCACGACTTCACGACTCAATTTAACAATGAAATGAAAACGTGAAAATACGTAATAGTATAATAGAATGAGCAAGAAATGATTTTAACTAAGCAAATGAGTTTAAATTAGCTTAAAATATTTTTCTAAGGCTAGTAGGTAGTTTTCAAGATTGTTAAATAATTATTAAGCATCTTTAAACAATTTAAAAGGGCCAAAACTAATTTTAAATCAAGAAATCATTTTTACGACATATGTTCAAAGATTTATTTAGGGCAAACCGTATGTCAGAATTCTTCCAACAAGGGGTCAAAACGACCGTATTAACTAATACTATAACATATATTTTTCTCGTACATAAGTGTACGTGAAAATATAAAGATATGAATTTTAAAGAGAATTTAGCTTTATTAAGTTTTGCCTTTGAAAAATCATTGTGGGAGATATACTTTCCTTTTGACGATGAAACCAGCGTCAATGAGTCTGTTTCGTCATTTGTGATTTTCTGGGCCTTGTTTGGTATTTTTCTGAGACCTGTAAGATTTAATATCAATTTAACTCAATAATATCATGTTATAAATATTCGAATCTACGTACATATATACGTATCCGTATTTTCCTAAATTCTCTCTCTCTCTCTCTCTCTCTCTCTCTCAGAGCAGCAGCATGCGCGCGCGCGGGGTGTCGCTCGACGTGGGGCTCCAGGGTCGGCGAACGGCGGAGATTGCTGCGTGCAGGCGGCGGGCGGCGGCGGTTGTCGTCGGCTTACGATATTTAGAATTTGAATTTCAGTACGACGAGATTAATAAATCAAGCATAATGATTAAACACAAAACCAAGAAATAACATGCAAAACTTGGAAACGCAGTTCGGTGCGCACACCTACATCAGCGGAGCCACGCCCAGAAAAATCAGATTACGCAACTAACAATATCAATGAATATAATCACTAATACCGAATTTCTATTAGGAGGAACAAACCCTCCCTTGATACAAACCGTGATGGGTGGTCTCTACCAAACCCATGGAGTAATCTATACAAGCTCGCCTTGCATGCAAGATCCCATTGCTCAATTGACTAGAATCAACTCCCTTGATTCATACCTCGGTAGCCGTCAGCCTCCCTCCCGGAGTCCGATCAATTTTTCACAAAAGTTGTAACCCTAGCCGCAAAACTGCACGCCCCTTAGATACTCAGCTCCCCCTAAATCACGGAGTAGATATGGTAGGTCGCTCGATAACACCCATGCAGATCGACAGCCCGCAAGTTTAGGAACCACTTCAGGCAGGTGGTTCCGCAATATCCTCTGAGATTTTACAACTACTATTTGCAGGCTAATTTCTTTCCAACAGATTCTTTAATCAAATCTAGGAGATAACACCTTCCAAATGTATCTTCAACGATTCTTCAACATAACAGCATATACCAGAATACCTTGAATAGACTGCAATAAGATCTGAAGGAATCCACCTTCAATATCGCTGATGGCTGTCATCCTTTACAAAGCCCCCGACCCAGCATGTTGGACCTCATGTTGCAACATAATATTCAACATGTCATACAACATGGCCAATAAAGAAGATATCTCATTCTAAGATAATTAAGAGCTACAGAGGACAAAATTGGTGCCACTAATAACAACACAGTCACACATCGTATGACCTAACAGAAGTTATTATGGTTTGACAGAGTTCTACATCCTAGACATCGTAGTGAAATAGTTATGATGAAGAGACCAAATTATATGATAGTTGTTGATAGGCCCAGATTTATGTTGGAGGAAAATCCAATCTTACACCAACCAGACAATTATGATTCAGAAATGGTTAACCTTAATACGTAGCTAGCGTCATTGTCGCACCTGTAACTTAATTGTAGAATATAATCAATCACGACCAAAATAGGAATGATGCTTTTAGAAGCTCAAAACGATGATGGACTTGTCACGATAAATGAAGGAGAAAAATAGAATTCAATCATAAAAAGTTGTGATCATTTTGACAAAGAGATGGAAACTTGTCATAAGGTGTTGTGAAGTGAGCACAAAGTGTTCGTAAAGAGTTATGAACAATTAACTCTAAAAGAAGAATAAAATAAACCACCTTCAAAACATGCCTAAACCATCGCTTGTGACGCATTGGCATCGCCGGTCAGTAGTTGGCGGCTTGCTGGCAGCTGACTACGAGATGGCTACCAGTAGCTGCAGATGGCTACCAGTAGCGGTTGTCCAACCATATGAGCTGACCAGTGATTGGTGGGTGGCAAACCATCTATGGCCGGTGGCAAGCAGCGAACACCATCTGACGGTGGGTGGCGTATGTAAGATGCAATCTACATATGGTTCAAGTTAGTTGAGCTTTGGATCTAGTTTATTTTGGTTTAGATCCAATGGTTGACTCTTGAATTTAAACAAAGTTAGAGTTTGACTTAAACTAGGTTTCCTAAAGATAAGGGATTTATTTGAAATTCTTCTTTTAGTTCCACATCTAATATGATTAGAGAACTCCAGAGATGCTAACACGATATAAAGGCTCACTCTCCTCTCAAATCAATCAACAAGAAATCTAAGAGTTGAATAACATGAAAGTTTTTGGATCAAATGTAGAATTCAACTTTCAAGGAATTTTTTTCCTTTTTCTCTTTCCCTCAAATGCTATTAATGTTTGATACCAAGTTTGGTTTCCATTGATGAGCTCGTGGATCGTGAAGGGTTTCATCATCAACGTGAAACTTCTATTACACTGGTTGATGATGAGATCTGGGATCATCATTGAATATTAGTGAGCAGATATATACAAGTGTCATGAGTAAATGCCATGTCCAAGCATTATGTCCATGTACCATGTCCAAGCATCCAAACGATGTACCCAAACGCCATATTCAAGCACATTGCAAATGTGACATGTTAAAGCGTCTCATCCGGGCACTGTGTCTACGCTACATGTCCAAACTCCTTGTCCAAGCATTATATCCAAATCAACATCTTCGATTGAAACGATGTCTCTAGAAGGTAGGCTCAACTACTAGCAACTTCAAATCTGCAAGACGATTTATCTACCCCAACTCTAGAAAGGTCCTACATTAATTCAATTGTATGTGACTCTCAAACTAGAATTGAGAGGTGACTAATGGTGTTATGCTACCTTAAAGGAGGTTCACAAGCCCAACTTATGAGTGACCCTAACTGGCCTAGCCTGATAAACATAAGGGCTACCCTGCACGTGAAGTCACGAAAATGCTATCTGACAAATTTTATAAATAATCGGCCACTCAAGAGAGAATAAAACCATTCTTATTCTAAAACTCTCTCTTTATTTTAAGATTTCTTATTATCTCTCATTTTCTAATTTGAGCGTTAACATAGTCAAATCCGAGACACTCACCTCTGGTTCAACTCGCTATGACTTGACTGTTATGCTGTGCAGATCAAATGACTTAGATAAATCTTGACACATCTGCTAGCCATTTCAACATCAATGACTTAGGTAAATAGATATCCACAAAGGCTTATCGATGTAAAATAAATCAACTCGAAGGAGACGTGGACAGTTGCCGCCAGTTTGCCAAGTTCGAGAAACATGTACAAATCCATGAGCCTACAGCCTTAACAGAACCCATTGTCCGAAAGAGCTTGCACACAGCTCAGACCCAATCCAATCTTATTATCAATAAAAATTCATCCCTAAATTACCAACTTAATTACCTACAAAAAGATATTCTTCACCCTTAGAATTTAACAATCACATAGTGTAATGGCATGTATCTTAGGCGTGTTTGTTTTCTTATGTGCCTGTATTTTTAGTTCAGTCGTCCGTGTGTTTTTCGTCCGTATGTTCTTTTCTTCTACGCGTCGACGCGAGCGCGCCTCTATTTTTGGATTTTTCACCATAGCGTAAATATTTATCATTAACCCTAACTAATTACTCTAATCATACCATAATCAATTCCCCTACACGGATCGAAGAAAATCGGATCTAGTCTCCTCTTCAAATCCCATCTACTTTCAACCCCACCAAAATGAATCTTCGTTTCCCTACCCTTCAACCATTTTGGCAACAATCACTCGTTTCCCCTTCCATTTCCCAGCTAACAACCCCCACTTTCCCTGCTATTCCTATCTCCCAGCCATTCCTTATATTCATCATTATCAGCAAGCCCCCATCATCAATCATCAAACAACCTCCTTCAAACCAAACTCAAGCAAACAAATCAAAAATTGAAGGGGAAAACAGAGAAAACCCAATCTGAACTAATCAAATCCTCCTCCCCTCATGTTCTTCCTCTTCACCTCCTCCTAACCACAGCCCGCAGTCGCCTTGCTAATTGTATCTGATGCAGTAAAAGGAGGTGAAGATGAAGAACCTGAAGCAACAGAGATTTTAGCCCTCGTTGAAGGAGATGGACAGACATGACTGGATGGAGCAGCACGTTTCTTGGGAGCAGTATCAAAGGGGATCATCACCCTCATTCCCTGCTATTCCTATCTCCCAGCCATTCCTTATATTCATCATTATCAGCAAGCCCCCCTCATCAATCATCAAACAACCTCCTTCAAACCAAACTCAAGCAAACAAATCAAAAATTGAAGGGGAAAACAGAGAAAACCCAATCTGAACTAATCAAATCCCCCTCCCCTCATGTTCTTCCTCTTCACCTCCTCCTAACCACAGCCCGCAGTCGCCTTGCTAATTGTATCTGATGCAGTAAAAGGAGGTGAAGATGAAGAACCTGAAGCAACAGAGATTTTAGCCCTCGTTGAAGGAGATGGACAGGCATGACTGGATGGAGCAGCACGTTTCTTGGGAGCAGTCCTGCGCTTGTGTGCATGGGAAGGAATAGAATCATCTCTGGGCAAAGCAGGCTGCGGAGAAAAATCAGCATTTTTTTGGCATAGCTGGGTTGCATGTTGCATCTAATATTGCAAAATTATGTGCAACATGGCAGGAAATATCAGCAACATCTTGAGCTGCACATGGATCATCAAGAGGGACATCATCAGCACCACCACCAGCTGATGTTACAACATCAGGAGTCTCCTCTAGAGTAACTTCAAGAGCATCCTCTGACTGTGTTGCAACACAAGAATTATCAACTGCCCCCTGATCCAAATCTACCTCAGGAATTTGAGGCATATGGATGTCAGACGGTAGTTCAGAGTCTTCCACCAAAGAGGGGTCCTCCTTATGAGGAACATCTTCATTCACAACAGGTGCATCAGGGTCATGGTTGCCATCTTCCACATCACCAGAGACAAGAGGGATTTGAGGCTGGTCATCTACAGCCGCAGGACCAGAATTCACTTCACCATCAGCATTTACACTAGCATCCTCAGTATTTGCACCAACATCATCAGAGTCAGAAATTTCCAGAATCACAATTTCAGATATTTTAACACACGATTTACATTGCCGATAGGTGGTAAATCTTATCTCATCATCATCAGGCACCTCAACACTCATCAATTTACCCCTCAACTTGTCCAATTTGTAAGGACCAAGTCTAACACCAGTGAAATCCATCCAAGAAAGGTCCAATTTTTTTACCTGTCCTTTTAAGATACCAGAATTAGTCCTGAATTATGACTGGGGCAGGAAAATCTTCATCCAAATTTGAATCGAAGGAGGAGGGTTCCTTAAACAAAAGTGGAATCTCCAGAATTGGGGAAAATGGAATTATCTCCCAATTCGACGATGTGGGGGAATGCATGTGCTGGGAAGACATTGGAGAGGGAGAGGAAGGAGACTCACCAAAAGATGAGACACGAGCAGACCGGGGAGCCACCCCTTTTCTCTTAGCCTGCGGAGGAGAGGACGACGATGCAGCCCTTTTTGAGGAGGAAGACCAACGAGAGGACCGACGAGGGGCCTGAGAAGACTTTTGGCTTTGATCGCGCGCCATTTCAACAGGTGAGAGGGAGAATCACTCAAGAAGGGATCAAGAAACCCTAGAGGCGAACACTTCTATTCTTTGAAAATTGTTGGGAGAGGAAAGAGCGCCGTAAGATGAACTAGTTTGGGGGAATCAAATATATCGGCCTGACTTTAAACCGGCCCAACCAACTTACCACAGCCCACCATCCCCTTATGTTGCAACATGTGATGCAACATTAGATACGACACAGCCCAAGTGCCTGTCGCAGCTCTTCAAATTTGCTTGAGTCGAGGGGTTTCGTGAAGATATCAGCCAATTGGCTGGATGTTGCAACATATTCCATGACTAGAACTTTCTTCTCTACCAATTCTCTGATGAAATGGTGCCGGATATCTATATGTTTAGTTCTTGAGTGTTGAACTGGATTCTTGGAGATGTTGATAGCACTCTGGTTGTCACATAAAATAGTCAACACATTTTGTTCTACCACATAGTAAGTTAGCAGCTGCTTCATCCATAGAAGTTGAGTACATCAGCTTCTTACTGCTATGTATTCAGCCTCAGCAGTGGACAGAGAAATAGAATTCTGCATCTTGTTGTACCATGAGACAAGATTGTTTACCACATAGAAACAGTCACTTGTTGTACTCTTCCTATCATCAGTATTTCCTGCCTAATTAACATCATTGTAACCAGACTGTAAGGTGTTTGTGGCTTTGGTATTCCATATACCATATTCAGCTGTACAACTAACATATCTGATTATTCTTTTGACCGCCATGATATGAGACTCCTTATGACATTCTTGATAACGGGCACATACTCCCACACTGAAGCTGATGTTAGGCCTGCTGGCTGTCAGATATAAAAGGCTCCATATCATGCTTCTATACAACATGACCTCCACTGATTTTCCACCATCATCTTTGAAGAGCTTGTCACTTGTAGACATAGGAGTGCGGACTTGTCTGGCGTTCTCCAGCCCGAATCTCTTCACCAGATTTCTTGCATACTTGCTCTGAGAAATGAACAGACCTTCATTAGACTGCTTTACCTCAAGACCAAGGAACATGTTCAGTTCTCCAACCATACTCATCTCAAACTCATTCTGCATGAGTGCTATAAATTCATGAACCAGCTGTTGAGAAGTGGATCCGAACACTATGTCATCAACGTAAATTTGAGCTACAATCACAGCAGACTTAATTCTTTGAACAAACAGACTCTTGTTAGCTCCTCCTCTTTAGTAACCTTTCTGAAGAAGATATTTAGTCAGTCTCTCATACCAGGCCCTTGGAGCTTGCTTCAAGCCATAGAGGACCTTCTTCAGCTGATAAACATGATCGGGGAGAAATGGGTCTGCAACCACTTTAGGCCGTTCGACATACAATTCCTCATTCAGAATTCCATTTAGAAAAGCACTCTTCACATCCATTTGGTGGAGTTTGAAGTTGAAGCTACAGGCAACGGCCAGTAAGAGCCTGGTAGATCCAGACGAGCAACAGGGACAAATGTCTCATCAAAATCAATACCTTCTACCCAAGTATACCCTGAGCCATATGACGGGCCTTGTTGCGAGTGACGTTGCCATTCTCATCTGTTTTATTTTTAAAAATCCATTTTGTACCAATGAAATTTATTCTCTTAGGTCGTTCTACCAGTGTCCAGACATCATTTCGCTGAAACTGGTTTAGTTCTTCTTGCATGGCAGAAACCCAGTATTCATCTATCAGGGCCTCTTTCACATTTTTCGGTTTAGATAAGGAGATGAAACAGACATACTCGGCAAGATCACGATAGTTGACACGGCTCGTTCCCCTCATGCGACGACTGTCAAGAACATCACCTATAACCAACTCTGGAGGAAGATTACGTACAACTCTGGTGATTCCTTCAGGAGCATGCGCATCACTCGAGCCGCTTTGAGGTTCTTCAGTCGATGTTATTTCCTACGTTGCAACATTAGGTTCAACATGATCTCGTGTTGTATCGGATGTTGCAACATTAGGTTCAATATGTTCTTCTTCATCTGTGCAGTCTTCCTGAGGATGCCTTCCTTCAACAGTGACTGTCTCCTTTTGATCAAAATCATCTATAACAACATTGATAGACTCCATCATAGTATTTGTGTAACGACATGTATTTTTCAACACATCAAGTTACGTATTTTACGAATTTTCAAATACGAATTTTCAAAATTTCTTTTAAATAGTTAGTCAAGAATTTTCTAAACAAACTGATTTCAAAAATTCTTATAAAAATATTTTGGAGTACTAGACTTATCATATATTATTTCAGCAATTTTAGATTTCCGCAAATGCCCAAAACATTCCTGTTAAAATTCATCTCCCAAAACTACCGTTTTGATTCGACGAATTTATTTTCTATTCAAACGTCTTCAAAACATTTTCAAACTTCTACAGTAGCATCCTATTATCATTTAGGGCTTCCCACATTAATTTCATAATTTTCGGATATCGTTTCACCTTAGAACCCGCAAACCCGCTTCCTAAACGTTTTGGCCTAAAACCAGTACTTTCGTAGCTCAAATCCCAAAACGGACTTCGTATTCGCGATCCTCGTGACGATACGATCCCGTGGGTATGTTTTCGTAATTTTTCGGACACGTTTACTAGTAGAGGCAAAATCGTAATTTTGTATTTTTGACTTTATCTACTAACTACGTTTTAACCTTTTTACTTAATTACTAATTACCCTATTAACTATTAAATTACCCTAACTACCTACCTAACCCTACACGTATGCCCCATGAGTTTCATGTCACACCCTAATTTCTACATTTAGTCAAATTATCTACCTAATATCATAAATCTACACCTAATCTTATTAATTGCTCTTGACTACTTAACGTTCTTAATTATTTGATTAAGCTATAAAACCCCTAGCTCTATAACACACACACACACACACACACTTTACACACGCAGGGAGAGGGAGCACAAATTCACAGCCCACTTCAACCCATTTCTCTTCATTTTTGTTATTAAAAAAAACACAAGCCATAAACACCAACCCCTCTTTCTTTCTACTTCTTTCCATCCCAACTTCGGCAATCCCGTCGGCCGAACGCCGCTCACCGCCGGTGAGCTCCGACACTCCGTTTCCATTCATCGTGCAACCACCTAGGCCTTCGTCTCCTCCCCTGCTCGCCAACGCCCTCCATCGGAACCGAAACAATGCCGAAACCAAGATCGCCAACTCCATCTAATTTCCCTCCTCCCTCTATCCCCCCTCACATGTCCAACATACACAATGGGGCCGAACACCCCTGCTTCTTCTTCCAACGAGTGACGCAGTGCCGGTCTCTCCCTCCTCCTACGCCGCCGCTCGTCGTCGCCACAACACGAGCCACCGAGCCTCCCTCTGTCATCCCCTCGCCGAGCTCCCTTTGCAGTCGCCTCGCCTTCCCTTCGTGCCACCGTCGCCCTCCATCACTACCTCGATGATCCACCGACGACCTCACCCGAGCTTCCCCCATCTTCCCCCAAGCATCGCGACCCTCAGCACCCCCCTCGGCACCATCGAGTACCCAAGAACTTCCACAACTGCCAACGCCGTGACACCCTTCCTTCCATGTGGCCTCCCCCTCTTCCCCTGAGCAACCTGACAACTCCCGGCCTCTGCCAAATCTCCACCGAGCGCACTTCTGTGAACAAATAGGCCCAGCTCTCCAAGTCCCCTCCCATCTTATCTTTTGCTCTCCTTGGTTTTGCATCACTTGTCATAAAATTGTATTCTAACCTATTGAATTTTTGGGATGTGCCTCATCTTCGTACAGTGACAATGAGGGATGGACTCAGACTACTCCACATGACATGCTCCTTTAGCCTTTATCTTTCATTCAATCCATTAAAAAAAATATACAGTAGCAACCATGGGTGGTGGGGTTCCATCTCATCAAGTCTCAGTTTAGGGATTCAAAAATGAACATCTGATGGTAAACAAAGTTCGTTTTTTTTTCCCTTCGGACTTCAACTATTCCATCTCCAAGTACTGGTTAGAGCCTTAGGGTCCTATTTTATTGCTTAGTTCTTGCAATGCTATCCCAAGATCCCCTCCTCCGAGCTCCAGGGTCGCCGTCACCGCCCTTCGAGCATGCCTACGTTGTCTGCCTTCCCATGCTCGCCTTCCCTCCGCCACCGCTCACACTCAGTCGCCGCCGCCTTCGTCGTTCCCCTCCCCCGCCGTTCGAACCCCATGCAGCTGCAACGAAGAACGACGGTAAATCGCGATGGCACACTCGTAATTACGCAAGTTAATTTCGTATTTTCGTATTTTATTAATTAATAAATAGGGTTTTATGGTTTTAATTGCATAACTAATTATACAGGGGTCAGAAAAATGTGTGGATAGCCCCAGAAAATCAGAAACGACATTTCGGAGCCATTGGCGCTGGTCTCACCTCGACCAGACGCCTACTTTTCCCGGAATGATTTTTCGAACCTAAAGATTAAATAGGTTTAATTCATTCTAAAAATCGTAACTCGCTGGTTTTACCTACACTAATATTTGATAAAATTATATGTGACAATAGACTTCGAAACGGTCATTTTGACTACTCATTCATGTAATTCCGATTTGTATTTCTCCCGTAAGAAATTACGGAAGATACACGTTCCTTAAGTTTTTAGGGTTTTAAAGCTATTTTTAAGTTTCTAAAAATTATAAAAAAATACAGAAGCTTCTGAAAATTCTCCCCTCTTGCAGTAAAATCTAAATAATTATTTTAGGTTTATATAAAAATTCTAAATATTTTCCGACACTGTTTTAACGAGTTTAAAAATCAAACTAACCTAATTATTAAATAGTAAAAAGTCCTGTTTTTCTAAAATAAGTATTTTGTGTTGCAGGTACAGACTCTGGTGTACCAACTTCTGAGGAAGCCCTAGATCCTCTTCCGGCTTACTACAACGGTATTAATTTTGGTAAGTCACGATAGGTTCTAACCTTAGAAATCTAGCCACTATGCTCGTACGAACTTGTAGCACCGCACTACTACGTGCTCGAAGCACGGAAACATACGCCACTTTCTTGTGTTGGACTTGACTTGGAACATCCCGTGGAACGTTCATGTAAAGAACTTGTACTTGACACAACACCGGGTTTTGGGGTAACTCATAGTTTGCGAGAGTACGGGAGTGACTAGAGTTCGATCTACATGTCAAGCTGCCTGTGTTTCGGCCTCCTGTCTAGCTGCCTGCGTTTCGGCAAACCATCCTGCTGCCTGGGTTCCGGCAATCGTCTGGGTAGCACCCATGCAAGAGACGAACTGAACGGTCACATATTGTACTCTCCGACTTGAGTCACGTAGTTCTAGTGGAGCTTGCACAGTTACTTCTTTACAGTCATGCACTTTACTTTCTGCACTTGTAGCACTTTACTTTCTGCACTTGTAGCACTTTACTTTCTGCACTTGTACAGACACTACACCGTACTTTACTTCTGCTTGTCATACTTGTACAGTACTCCTTTTCTTTGTTTAGAATCTTTGTGACTTACCTTCGGTTCCACTTATGGCACCGACAGACGACGACCTGATCGAGGAGATCGCCCCAGAGTACGAGGAGCCTGCGTACGACCCAGAAGCCGCGGAGTTTTAGTTATCTGTATTGGTGTGTGTTGTGAGATGTATTTCCTTTCAGTATTTCCTTTCCGTACTTTTCTTTTCATGTATTAGTGTGAGAGAGTGCTGGTTGTTGTACTTTAATTTGGACTGTAATGATGTCTGTAAGCTGGTTTGAGTGTTGTTGGTACATCTCTGCGTTGTGACTATGCTGATTTCACTGGTAAACTGCGGAACCTGCAAATAAATCAAATAAGTAACGGGCCCCCGAGAGCGGGTCGTTACAATTTGTACGCTTGTTGTAGACCCTAAAAGCATGGCTGGTAGTAGAATAGCCAAGAAATATTCCTTCATCACTTTCTGCATCAAACTTCCCTCTAGGAGTACTGTCCTGCAGAATATAACACTTGCTTCCGAAGATATGAAAGTATGACACGTCAGGTTTCCTCCATTTCCAGATTTCATAAGGAGTTTTCTCAGTTCTAGGACGAAGATAAACTCTGTTACTAGTATAACATGCAGTATTGATTGCTTCAGCCCACCACCTTAAACTGACCTCCCTAGCATTTAGCATCACACGAGCCATCTCTTGCAAGGTGCGGTTCTTCCGTTCAACAACTCCATTTTATTGAAGGGTCTTGGGAGTCGAGAATTCATGAGCAATTCCTTGGAACTCACAGAAATCAGTAAATGAATGGTTTTCAAACTCCTTTCCATGGTCACTCCTAATTCTGACAATTTTGCAAATATTACTTACCTTCTCAACTTGCAGACGAGTACACAATTTCTTGAAGGCTTCAAACGTGTCTGACTTTTCTTTAAGAAAATCTACCCAGGTAAACCTAGAAAAATCATCAACACAGACAAAGATGTGCTTCTTACATCCCATACTAGTTTCAGACGTTGGCCCGATCAAATCCATGTGCAGAAGATCCAGAATCTTGGATGCAGTGATAGTCTGAAGTTGTTTGTGGCTAGTCTTTTTTTGCTTTTCCAGTTGGCAAGGACCACACACAGCCTCTTTCTTCTTGTTTAGAACCGGTAATCCTCTAACAGCTCCAACTTTAGATATCTTCATCAGTGTCTTGAAGTTGAGATGCCCTAATTTTTGATGACACTGCTCAGAAACATCAGAGGTAACATTAAGGCACGTGTTAGCTTCTTGGAGAAGGTAGCAGTTATCAGTAGATCTTTTCCCAGCAAGGATACATTCTTCATTTGCGTTGAATACTGAACACTTCTCTTTAGTAAACCGAACTAACAGACCTTGATCACGTAGTTGACTTAAGCTGATAAGATTAGCTTTCAGATCCTTGACATGCATAACATCCTTCAGATTGAGAGAACCGGCCACATTTAGATTTCCCTTTCCAACAACTTTGCTTCTTTGTCCATCGCCAAAGGTTACGTGACCCTTGTTACAAGTTGTATAATCACCGAGGAGATTCATGTTGCCGGTCATGTGCCGGGAGCACCCACTGTCAAAATACTACATGTTCTAGGAGAAAGCAATTAAAGAAGTGTAAGCCACCATGCTATACGGTTCGGATTTCCTTACCCATTTCTTCTTCATCTTCGAGTCAGAATATCTTACATTTATCCCTTCATGCCAATATCGCATGCGACTGAAGCAATATCTTTCAGTATGTCCTATGAGCCTGCAGTAGCTACACACAGGACGGCCGGAAGTTGTATCTTTACTCAGCTTCTTCTGATCATACACCTTGGACTGACCCATCCTTTCCAGCTCTTTGGTCACAAAGATTCATCTCTCTTTAGGAACATAATTGTAGGTACCCCATTCCAGTGCGATCTCCTGAGGTCTTCCCCATACTTAGAATGCCATCTAGTTTTGACCTTCCAGAGTTCCACTTGTTAAGAATACATTCAGCCTTCTCCGCTCTGAGAAGAGTTTTTCTGATACTGCCCTTAAAATTTCTGAGACTAAGCTCGGTCTTCAGAAGTCTAGCTTTGGCTTCTTCCTTCTCATTCTTCAATCTGACATTCTCATCCTTCAAGGTTTTGTTAGTTTCACAGATCTTCATCCACTTCTTAAACATGGTCTGATAGACTGTTCGAATGTCCTCATCGCTCACATCCTCGTCACTATCAATCTCAGAATCAGATGCATTGCTGTATGTTGTACCTGATGTTGCAACATTCTGGCTGACATTGTCTAGTTTATTTCCAGATGTTGTACCTGATGTTGCAACATCTGATCCAACATGACTATGAGTGTCGCAATTAGATTGTCTCTTCAGGATAGCTGTAAAGGCCACATAGTTGCTGGTGATGTCCTCATCTCCAGCATTCCCTTCAGATTCATCATCGCTCCAGGTGCTTTCTAAAGATTGACCTTTTTGCTTCTTTAAAGTGTTAGCACATTCAGCTTGTATGTGAGACCATGATAGAGATACTTGGAGTTACCTCTGATCCTGACGACCCTTCTCTTTGTGGTGGACCCGCCAGAAACTTCACATGTTCACGAGGTGACACCTGAATTAGCAGACGCTAAGTTTGCAGTTGTGTTTGACCCGGAGGACGTTGGTTACTGAGAGTAAGTGTGAGAATGTTATGTTATCTTATGCTTTTCATTTCCAGAGTGTGGCTTGATGTGTATTTGTATTCGGTCTGTAATTCCTTTTCTGTACGCTGCTGATTTGTAATAAGGTTGTATTTCATTTTCATGTATGATAATTTGGCATATTTGTGCAACGGAGCATGTATTGACTTCATTGGTACCTAGCTAGACTTGCGCATGTACCGGTTACTGGCCCCGAGAGTGGATCGTTACACATAGTTCTCCGGGAGTGGATCGTTGCACATAGTTCTGAAGCATTTTAAGGAAAAACAAAAAACAAAAGGATTGTCAACAAGAACCCACATTATCACTATTCAAGGAAATGCCAATTAAATAAATAAAATACTTCAGCCGCATGAAATACCTGAAATACCTAACATACATAAACTCAGGCACTACATATTTCCGCTTCCATGACCAATTAACAATGGCAAAATAACAGAAGGGCGCTTGCACGGGTGCCCACACACATCAAAACGGAAAAAGAGTAAAAGAGAGAAGAAGAAGAAACTGTCTACGTGATCACTTGACTCACCGATGATCAACCGATCGAATGAGAGCAGATAAATTGTTAGAAACGACCTGTAATTTAACATTGCAATAGAATTCTCAGCAAGCTTGAAGAATTTATGAACAAAAATATGGCATTTGATTCATACAGAAATATGTTTCAAACGTCAAGATCTTAATCGAAACTGAAACAGTTCAATTTTAAAAGGGAGACGGTAAAAATTCAGACAAGTTTCTCCGAACGCTAGAGAATACATACCAAGGTAGGAACCATAACCATATAAAATATCATCTGTTTCCCTTCAATCAAGAATCCTGCAGTAGGACTACCGAAAAGTATCAACAGTAAATCAAGTTCAAGAGGCATTACAATATGAAGAGGCCTGATGAAATCTGATTTGTGAACTTTATATATCGTTATTGCTTCTCCTGTTACCCATCATGAAAGGACCTCTCCCTGCAACGCATACATGCCACAAATAGATATATATCAATTAAATCCGTCTTTCTGCTTAAAGTCAAATGATCTCAAGTTCCAGTTTTTAAGAAGGTTAAACTGTGCCACAGGCCTACAATGCTCAATTTGTAGCATAACATGAAAAAACTGTTTTACTATTTATCCATATACGAGTATTGATACAATTTAGTTTGCTAAAGATAAGAAGGTCTACTGAAATGCAGGCGATAAAGTTGGCAACTGAAAATTGATCCAGTTATAAGTAATTCTGTAGCCAAGCTGCTGTTTAACTATGTTCTAACAGATTGCAGCGGCAAACACAATAATCGCTGCAAGACTGAAGACTGAAGAACAATATACCATGACAGAAGAATAATCACATTTAAAGTATGGCAAAATCTAATAGAATACACGCAGAAATCACAAATTGGTAACATCCATCATGGCATCAGGACTTAAAAACATCAGAAATAGTAGAGTAGTTAAGTAATATCAGCACACTAGAGATCCAAGATTTGATGAACAGTAATATTTCCCATCGTCATGCTTTAACAATCTGCAGTGTAACAAAGGAGGAGAATATGTTGTGGCTATTTCAACTCATTCTTGCGTTTAGTCTGGCGATTATTCAACCTCTTATGAGAAAATCCATTGTCCATAACAAACATCTCCATTGACTTGAACCATGTTGCCAAATGCTCTTATTTATAAATTTAAATTACCACCATCCTTCACAATCAATCTTATCATAAGTTGTTTCAAAAATTCAATCTTAATAACAGTTATTTCTATTGTGCTAGAAATGTGAATTTCACTCCCAAATGTGTTTGGGAGCAATGAAATGAGATGATACTTGATTTTGCTAGAACTCTCTATAATGAGATTGCTCCCGCATCATGCAATATATAAACATGGTGGGTCTGCTGACCTTGAAGTAACATTATCGGTTCATTGCTGGTACATAACCCCAAGAAATAGTAACAAATAAAAAAGTTATTAAAAATAAACAAAAGAGACGAGAGCATTAACATACTAGATCCTGCGAGAACTCTATATTTAACTATGCTTGGGCGAGAGTAGTACTATGATGGATAATCTACTGGGAAGTCATCGTGTTGCATCCTCCTCTTTTTGCAAGCAACCTGGCAGAAACCCACTAAGCAGCCACGCTTACAAGACATTAACCAATCAAAAGCTTGCCAGGTAGCAACCTGATAACCAGGTAAAAGCTTGTTCGATAATGATACGGCCCTCCCAGACGGGGCCGAGACCGAACGGCCCAAGCCCGTGTCGCGCCTACGGGCCTGGGAAAACAAGCCCCCACAAAGGCTTGGAGTCAGGCCGACATCGGACCGAAGTGGACGCAACCGCTGACCCACGCCAGCAGGAGTTAACCACTCACCTCAAAGCGCACCCCCTTAATCACCATTAAAGGGCCCCATTACGTCCACCTTTATGACCCATGAAGGCACCATCAAAGTGGCGGATGATCCGGACGAAATTGGGGGACGTCGAGGGGACGTGGCCGGGGAAGACTCCTATAAAGCAACTCGAAGAACGTGAAATGGATCACTTCATGGAGAGGTAGGAGTATAATAAACATTGTCATTTATGCTTATGTTGAAACGATGTTTTATGATTATGACAACATATCTAATGATGTGCATGATGTCAAATATATCTATGATCTGGTGAATGCAACAGTTAAAAAGGAGAACAATCTGTCCTTCAAATAATGACCGATAACGCATCGAACAACATGGTTGCAACAAAGTTGTTAGCTGTGAGGCGTCCCTCTATGTTCTAGACTTTCTGTACTGCGCACACATTGAACCTCTTATTGCAGGATATTGGAAAGCTGAAGCCTACCACAATGTAATTTTAGATGCAAGGGTGTCACAGTCTACATATATTCCCACACTATCGTGCTTGATATGTAAGGGAGAAGATTGGGGGCGATCTTATTAGGTGCGGTGTTACCTGCTTTGCTACATCATTTTTTTGTTACAAAGCTTGCATGAGAAGAAGTCCACATTGAAGGCTGTTGTCAACTCCACTAAATGGGAGTTGAAGTTCTCCAGGACAGCTCAAGCAAGAAGGGTAAAAATCAAATATCTTATATCTAATTACAATTTGTTATTTGGTTCGCATATTATCGCAATTAAGAGTTAAATAACTAATTGATGCTTTTTATTAACTTTGTCCTTTGTAGGTATACACCATCAGCAATAGCCGTTCATTTTGGATGAACGTGGCACTGGCATTGAACATTGTTGATCATATTATCAACGTTCTTCAAAGGACAGATAGTGACACTCCATCAATGTGGTGGTTGTATGGAGTCTTGGGCATGTGCAAGGAGATCACGCTGAATTTGAAGCATATTGAGGTAAAACTAGGCTGATCTTCACTCTAATTGATAAAAGATGGAATGAGAAGCTGAAAACTCATTTGCACATGACATGTCATTTTCATTTGTTGAACCTGTATTTTTTTTTATCAAAGACCGGAGGCTATTGATAGAGATAGCGCCTTTGCTGATGGATTCACAGAGTGCATATTCAGGATGTATGCCAATGATACTGAGAAGCAAGACAATTAGCTTTCAGCTGCCTTTGTATCAAAATCGAAGCGGATCTTTTGGTAGGAAAGTAGCGCAAAGGCAAACTAAAAATCCTACATGTGATCCATGTATAGCTAAGAAACTAATATCAATTTCATATTCCTATTATAGCATTTTGGTATATTTTAAATTTTAAACTAAAAATGGAGTGTTTAAAATTTCATACTCCAATTTATTTTGGGATTAACCACTAGGCTCAAGTGGTGAAATAAATTGGAGTGTTTAAAATTTTAAATAAAATTTCTTTTATATCATCCATTAATCCTATACATATTTCTAATGATGCCTAATATGTTATTTTATTTTCATTAACATATTCGCACGAAAAGAATGAATAGACTTAGTACTGATAAATTGAAAGACGTAGTCTATGTCAAATTCAATGCCCAGTTCAAAGAAAGATTTGAGAGCAGAAACACTGATATCTTATCTGTGCGTCCATTACAGAGGGCAATATGACAGATTGGATGTCTCAAAAATCAATTGATGCTTTAATTGCTTCAAATGAGGATGATGATGAAGTCTTCCATGAGGAAAAGTTGACATTGAGGCAGGTTGAAGAAGCGATATGGGCTGATCAAATGCCAAGAGCTAGTAAAAGATTAAAACTTCAAAGAAAGAAAAAGTCATCGCATCTTCATCAGGAAAGGGGAAGGAAAAGAAGCAAATGCTCGAGGAGGAAGATTTAGGTTTTGATTCATGGATCTACGCAGCGTCATCTTCTTCAAATAGTTCTGATTTTGATGCAGAAGCAGCTTAAATGCTGAAACATTCGTCCAAGAAACATGCAGAATGAGCTTGTTACATACTGTGGGATACGTCACTCTTACTGGTAATCTTTTAATTTATTTTCTATTCATGTAGTATTATAAATTTAATATTTTGTTAATTTGTAGACTTGTTACATACTCGTATGTTAATTATAACGGTTACTTAATGCATTTATCGTAACTTTATCTGATCATATTGATGATATTTTGGCAATATGAACAATCATGTATATTTATAATATTATAATTGTATATTTATCATGTTCGATATGAGCAACCCAATAGTTGCACGTATCTTCGATTTATCTCCCGATATCCGATATGAAAATTAACAATCCGATACAATATCGAAATCCGATATTTAAAGCATTGATCCTAACACATAATATGACACATGCTTGAGCGCATTGCATGTCACATGCTCGAGTATATGCTTGAACCAGACCCCTGCTTTCCCGCTTACTCCACCTCTACATGCGGGCGAACGAGGGTACTTGGCTACCCCACATGGTAGCACAGTGTCCTAACTCCCCGTGTGGAAAAGAACTAGGAAGTCTTGACTTCCCTTGCTTCTAAGCAAGTGTGGCCACAGCCCATCACATGGTAGCAAGTGGGAAACCTCTGTCATTCATGACGATGATCATGCCTTACTTCATATTACACGCCAAGTAGTTATGATTGTCTTTGTCTCTGAATGCATGCACGGGCTCGACTGAGCAACCTATTTGGAATGCACGCATTGCCCTACACGTCCCTGTACTCGAGCAGCTCAACATCATCCCTACACATGATTGCTCTTCTTGCTCAAGTGCATCCCCGTACCAAATCCATACTAGCACATTTGCTCTTCTCACACGGACACATCCCTGATCCCCCGGTTACCTGAGGCTCGAAAAAGATAAAGGATGCATCGCACCCCTCCCAACATGGTGGGGGAGTACGCAGCCCCTACTACACAGGCCCCCAAAGGGGCGAGGCGGGGTACCTCAACACCCATGCATGCGCAAATTGGGGTATCCCTGGTCTCGACTAACCGCCCCCACTGGTGAGATGGGTTACCCCGACCCCCATGCGTCGGCAAACCGGGATACTCTGTGTTCCGGGTACTCAGCCCAAACAGAACTTCCTCGTTATGATACGCCAACAAATATGACTTTCATGTCGTGACCCTACACTCGAGTAGTTACTGACACCCTCGATAATTGCATCCTAGCAATTAACTCGGGACTGACCAGCCTTGTGACCTTCACATGTTCACACATGAGTCGATGGTCTCAACTTACTCCATTCGAACTCGCAGACTCCTGCTTACATGCCCATGAATAGCTCAATAATCATCACGCATGTTTACATGCATGATAACTGTTTGCTAAAATGCCGAAAGAGGTAAGAATCAAGTGACGCTTCTTGTATGCATTCACTTGATGTATACACACTTCTTTGATGTGAGACCACGCATTGCTTCAACATGTGACACCCACACGTTCATGACATAATGCCACTATGCATACGGACGACTTGGATACTAGTTGTTTATTAAAATGTTGCAATCAATGACGTGCACCAAATTATTGACTGATATATACTATCATGCACACTCTTGCACAATGAAATACCGAAAACATACGGTGATTGGTTCAACTTGCAAGCCTAGCACCTTCACATACTAGTCTATCGTCTACTTTCTAACACGAGAACTTATTAACTCTGAGACAATATACTATCGAGCTACCCCTTGACCCCCGCCCGCTAAATGACCAGCAAGATAACCATTCACTATGTGAAGAAACATAACTGCAAACCAATTATAATAATTCTTCCATATCCAAAAGTTCCACCCCAAAAAACATGCCAATGCGCCATGTCCAACCATCCAGCACAAAGCGTTACATCCACACAAGCTATCAAAAGCGCATTATCAAGATGCCCTACCTAAGTGAGACAATAAAGCGTCAAGTTAAAATTCTTTCTTAAAGCACTATATCTAATCGTAAGTTTAAAATTACCGTGTTGGACCAAACACTATATCACCATAAGAAAATATACTTTCTGCTAGCATGTCTTCGAGAAAACATGCTAATCCAATTTTATGCAAATTAGATATTTGGACTGGTAGGGAGACTAGTGGTGTTATATCACCCTAAAGGAGATCTACAAACCCAAGTTAAGAAGGCCCAGTGATCCAACTTGTAAGCGGACACAAATGGTCTAGTCCACTCAAGAAGAGGCACATCCTATAAGTGAAGTTAACTAAAATATCACTTCATAAACTTATATACAGCCCTTCCATTTGGGACGATGTGAGCTTATTCTATTTTTCTCATTCTCTCTATACTTTTGAGATTATATATTTTACCTTGCAGGTTCTAACTTGAGTATCGGAGAAGTCAAAGCCGTATCATTATCTGGTTCGACTCGTTAACACTCTTACTGATTATGATGTGCAGATTTCAGGACAAGTAAGAGAAAAATATCCAGCTTATATAGGTCTATCTGCCCACTACGTTCTTGCGGAGTGATAAAGATATATACAAGGATAGCATTGTTCACCACAATGCATAAACATAACAATCAACAAGATATCTATTTGATTCACAGCAAGCCATACACCATAAAACACCTACAAAGATATATAATTTAAAATTTCAGGAACCACTAATTGTGGCATTAAGTGCCCCCTTTTTGGATGTTTATTCACAACCAAATGAAACATGGATGAGCAGTCCTAGAACAAAGATAAAGAGTTTTAGAACATGATCAGTTGCCTAAACACAGCGAACAGAGGAGCCCAAACTCTCTGCTATCTGAATTACATTCTATTAAAGTCATATGCAAATACATCAAAATGCCAAAGTTGTCCGGGGTGATGGTTATATTTTTACTAGTCAAAACACATGCCCTTAGGGCAGGGCACGAAACATTCAAACCCTTCTAAAATCTTCTCGCTCAATTTTCAACCCCATTTCAAATCATACCCCCAAAAATTTCAACCACCACATTCAAAACTTTCCCCCTAAAATTTTAACTTCATTCAAAATCTTCTCCCCAAAAATTTCACCCACCCCAAAAATCTATCCCCATAGAGTTTCAACCCCACGCTAAATCGTTCCCTCTAAAAATTCTTATGACCCCCACCTGAAAATTTAATCACCCTGACGATTCCCTCCAAAAAGTTCACCTCCTTTCATCACAACCCTTGATTATTCTAGATCAAATTTAAGCCGTCCTTCTACCAACCATTTTATCATAGTCAGCAAACCAATTCAAAAACTAACATGGTTTGTATAATGGATATATTCTTACAAACCTAAGTAGGTTGAGCGCCCTTTCCTTGGATTGAAATTTGAGATTATTCCACATCAGTATTTTTTAATCTACTTCTTAATTACACACTCCTAGGATTTGAACCCAGACTCTAATTCCATAACATTGAGGCTTAAGCTCTTAGGTAGAGATCCAATCACCCAACTTTCAATATATGTCATTCACTTTTTCATTTCTTTCTTTCTGATGTGAGACTATTTTGCTTAACAGTTCAATGATCTCCATATTCCTGCGAAGCCGACTGTGATAATAACCATATCTGGCCATCTAAAACTAGGCCACAAATTCATTTTGCAGCATGCAACAAATTTTCAAACACATACTCTCTCATCCTAGCTCAACCTCATTCTTTGAATCTTTTTCATACTCACTTACGTATTGACGCTTAGCCTCTCGTGTCATCATGATCTTCGCAGCCAAAGCTGAGGATTTTAATGACAAAAAGAACGGTTTTTATATGAAAAAGGCACTTCGTCTACAAGATTGTCAGCTGTCTTTCTGCACCAATTGTTGTATGCTGCATCAATTAGGTGACAGATAGACTGCAAAACTCACCATTATAATTGTTCCGAGCACTCTATACTATCATGATGTATTTAAATGTGTTGCTCAATCTGTAGCATATAGAAGACTTTAAGATATATGTTCTTGTAAGTGGTTAGTACAAAGGTTTCGAAGAACAGGAGGGTTTTTTTTGTTGTACATCATTCTTTTTCCTTCCAGCTCTTAAACCACCCACTTCTGGGGAAGTACTATCCACCAAGGTTAGACGTGTCGGTTTCGGCCTTCTGTGAGTTTTAGGTTTTGGCCAGGTTTCCCCAGTTTTGGTGGTTTCGGAGTTTCATTTTGTAGTTTTGTTTCATCCGTATTTGTAGTCTCATAGTTTGGATATAGCAGGACGCCTCTCAGGTGCTGCCTGTCGAACTTCATAATTTGGTCATAGTATTAGAAATATTTACAAGTATGACATTCAGTTCAATAACATTGTTTTAACTTTTAAAGTTAACGATGAACTTGTTAATAAATTCAATGCTTTGAGCAAAATGTGTAGGGTGATCGGCAACTGTCACCGATGTCGTTCGGCTACGAACTTTGCCCAACTTAGTTAGCATATTTACAAGTTTGCTATTCAGTGTAGTAAACCAAGTTTTAAATGTAATGGCAAACTTGTAAATAATCGATTTACAGTGAATCTTAGCTCGGTTAAATACATCGATCACTTCTCGAATCTCTTCTCTCATTCTATATTCTTCAATAAACCACGGAAAAATCAAAATTTCAAAACGCTTCAAAATTTCAAAACGCATACATAGGGTTTGACTCCTCGCTGGTTCGTTCTTCAGTTCTTCGATTTGCACATGGGTTCTTTGACTCATCGAGTCTTCGGTTCTTTGAAAAGCATACCTAAAGTTCTTCGATTCTTAGATTCTGCGACTCTCCGATGTGAGCTCACGTCTCTAAAGTCTAGCTCATGTGCTAGAGGTTTAATAGTTCAGAAGTTAGAAACAAACTGCTACATCCGGGAAATTTTATACGCACCCTAAGTTCCACTTCACTCGTACCATTTATTTACAACTTTGCCATTTAAAACAAACTTTCATTGTTTTTTAAAATTCCCTTTTTACCCTTCACACACCCCTCAATAGTTTGTCCCCCTCCCACCACATGCCACCTCATTTTCTTCATCTTCTTCCTTTCCTCGTCATGTTCTTCCATTTCATCAAATCCTTCATCTTTATTAATTTTATCAATTTCAAAACCCCTACCCACACCCTCACCACCACCTCCTGCAGCCGGCATGCGCCTCATCCTCTTCATCATCTAATCTTCTTTATCAACTTCATCATTATTATATTCATCTTCAACCTCTTCATCTTTCTTCGTCCCTTTCATCCTCTTCAAAAAAAACCATCTACAAATGCCTCTGACAAGGAAAAGGATGAAATGGGAAGGATAAGAGGGACGGGAGGCAATGGCAGCAACCGGTGGCCAGGGGTTTGGGGGGTGTTTTTTGGGTTAGAGAGAGAGAGAGAGAGAGAGAGAGAGAGAGAGAGAGAGAGAGAAGAATGGTAGTTTGGGGATAGGTAAGCATGTAAAGCAAAATATTAATGAATTTCAAAAGATATTGTATGTAAAGTGGTATGTGTGCAACGCAAAAATGGCTGTGTATAGAATTACACACTCCATCTGGCAAGCTATGTGTTTCCCAAATTAGCAGTATATATATGGATTAAGGCTTCTAGTTATTGTTTTTGGCTGGTATACATGTTCCAAAAGGCTGAAGGGACTTCGCATCTGCATGTCGTTCGTCCAAGGAATTGTGGATAGAAACAAGCTATGGGGCTATGACACAAATTACGTGGAGACGATGACATGACTATATACATGTGTGAGTAACAAGCATCAAAACCCACAGTGATTGGAAAATGTTTCGTTAGAACTACAGAAAGAAAAATAAAAAATAAAAAAGTTGATAGTATGAATCGATATATTCTAAATGAGAAAATGAATCATACAAAAAAGAAAATCTGAAACCCCAATCCAATCCCATACTACTACAAGTCAGAGTCTACACTGTACTCTCACATGGGTGCATAAATTCTGTAAATTAGGTGTCCTAATGTATAAAACAGTGGCTACTTATTTCTATAGTGTTCCTTACACGCAGCAATCCTTTTTTTAATAAGATCTGATATGGCTATCATATGCATTCAACAAATGTCTTAACAAAAAGTCAACATGGTTCAACGTACAATTTTTGGATTCTTAAGGTCTGACATGGCTTCAGGTTATTAATGACATACATTGAACACGTGTCATGCACGTGCCAGTGTCAAACAGGTGCTGGTCCAACAGAACACTGATGGAACTAACTTTGAGGTTTCAGTACTTTTTTCCCTATTATGTATGGAAACAAGCCAATAACAAGGAAGGACAAGTAACGGCAATTGATGCGTTTCGCTAGGGTTTTGATGATAAAAGAGGGATTTTTATTGGAACTCAGATCTGGAATTAAAAAGAAATCCTACTACAACTCATCTACTCGCTAACTAATGACTAGAAGACAATTATTAACCTAGGGGGAAAAGCCAAATCCTAATACAATTAATCTAAGGGAATAAATAAAATTACTCTCACAATTTTCGCATACCCTCTAGGGCCGACTCAACCCCCGTTAAAAAGAAAAAACACCCCTAATTGTTATTTTACCCAATTGCCACTGCTCCCAATTGCTAGCCGCAACACTACTCCGCCCCTGAAAAACCACCTTGTCCTCAAGGTGATGCGTGAAGTGTATGGACAGCTACTCCACGTGCAGGTGCTCCTGATCTTCGTCCCCGCCGGCTTCTAGCATTACAACACTCTCTCCTCCCTCTTCTTCGTCATTCACTATCAGGATCTGAAGAGTATGATTCCCGCACCGGTGCCCAGGAGTAAACTTCTCGTCGCATTTGAAACACGGGCCCTTGGTCCGCTTGTCATAAATCTCCGTCTCGATCATTCTTCGTGTATGTCCTCCAGGTCGTGGTTCCATCCACTTCTCCTTGGTAGCCGTTGTGCCGTCAGTGGATGTTGCCCCTCCTGTGGCCCCCTTTTGTCCCCCTCCAGGATCTGGCCCTCGAAAAGTGGAACCTCCCCATGTCCACCGGGCTCTTCTTTCTGTCTCCTGATGGTCTTCCACCTTCCTAGCCAATGTCATCATCCCGCGCAGACCTACTGGCTCGAACTGCCTCAGTCCTGATCTCACAGTAGGCTTCAACCCCTTCATAAAGCAGCCCTCCAATGATTCCTCAGATACTCCTCGAATTCGGTGGCAGAGCGACTCAAACTTCCTGATGTAATTCCCTACGCTCCCCTCCTGCTTCAGTGAATAGTCTCTCAAATACTCCACCAGACTGCCCTGCACCAAATCGCTCCATCAGTAGCGACGTAAACTCCTCCCAAGTCCGAAATGTCTGCTGCTGATCAGTCCACCGATACCAGCCTAAAGCCTCCCTCTCCAAACAAACACCTATCGCCCGAAGCCACTCCTCTCCTGGGACTGCTGACACCTCCAAGTACCTCTCCACCCGGTACAGCCAGTCATCTGGGTCTCCTCCCTCAAAGATGGGCACCTCAAGCTTCCTCAGACGTCTCTCGCCAGCGAATCCACCTCTCCTATTGGTAAAATCCTTCCCACTGCTGGTACCCCTGTCGTCCGTCTGGAAAATATGGCTCGGCTCGATCTCGGACTCCTCCATCTGTACCATGTCCGTGTCAGTCACCCTGTGGATGCCCATACCCTGTCTGGTGACCTCCCAGTGTGCCCTGGTATGCTCTCCAGTCACCTGTCACTCCCCCGAAGGGTGGGGGCTGAGTCGACGAACCTCCCGTGATCTGGTGGTGGTCTCCAAGCTGCTGAAAACCTCCGCTGGATCCCCCAAAAGGCTGAAAACCTGGAAATTGTGCTCCTCGGACCTCGGGCGGGGCCCCCGGGGGCCCGAATGTGCTCAGAAAAGTCTGTCGGACGTCCTGGGAGGCCGGCGGGCCCCCCAGGGATCCGCCGGGCCTCGGAAGCCTCCCCTGGGGTCGGCCAAAGCCCCCCAGGGGTTCGCTGGGGGCGGCCGGCCCCGAATTTGGGCCGGCGGCCCCCAGGCGGGCCCGCCTGGGTTCGCCGCAGGTGCAGGGAGGGGCGACAGGTGCGGCCGCCCCTCCGGGGGGCCTGGCGGCCCTCCCCCTTCTTGGGGTTCGCCGGCCCCCCAAGAGACCCCTAGGGCTACGGCGGCCACCCGTAGGGCTGTCGGAGGGGCGGAAAACCTCCTCCAGTGCCCCTATCTTCTTGACGCGATGGCGCGTGATCGTGATGAGTCCCCCACTCCTTGTCTCCTAGATCGACACCTCCGTCTTCATCTCGTTCCGGCCCGCCTTCGAAAAAAATCGTCCTTTTGCACTTGTCCTTCGCCAAAGGTGGCTCCTTTTTGCTTGGAACCCCCTTCGGTACTAGATGTGCGGTCAACGCCGCTATAGCCTCCGTTAATTCCGTCAATGTCGCCTCCGTTTTCTCTTGGTTCTCTTTTATCTCTTTCATCTCTCCCCGGATCTCCGCGGCTATCTCGGCGTCTTCCCTTCTCACGTCGATGAAACCCTTGCTGATTTGGGCTTCCATCCGTTTAACCTTCTCTTCCAAAACTTCAACCCGCTCCATGGATCGTGTGCTCATCATAGATCAACCGCTCTGATACCAATTGATGCGTTTCGCTAGGGTTTTGATGATAAAAGAGGGATTTTTAATGGAACTTAGATCTGGAATTAAAAAGAAATCCTACTACAACTCATCTACTCGCTAACTAATGACTAGAAGACAATTATTAACCTAGGGGGAAAAGCCAAATCCTAATACAATTAATCAAAGGGAATAAATAAAATTACTCTCACAATTTTCGCATACCCTCTAGGGCCGGCCCAACCCCCTTTAAATAGAAAAAACACCCCTAATTGTTATTTTACCCAATTGCCCCTGCTCCCAATTACTAGCCGCAACAGACAATTACAAGGCAATGCGGGCATGCACGTGTAGCAGCCATATTGACAGACAGGCCATATTTGAGCCCAAGTACAATTATGCTCTATCCAGTATGATTAGACCCACATAAATGGGCATTCTACACACAGTCAGCAGCACGTAATTGAGGGAGCAAGCGATAAGAATGAGCATTAGCAAAGGCCCACGCTGCGTTCCACATGGCAAATAAGAAAGCTGATGGAAGATCAAAGGCTGACAGCAGTATGGACACGATATATGAATGCAGCACACGTGTCATTATGGCAGGGATGGTGCAGAGAGATTAGGAACACCCTTACTCGGCGCAAAACCAGAAAAGGGAGAAAGAAAGCAGAACATAACAATCACATCAGCAAACTACCACGTACACGTGATGCCGCAAGATCATCCTATCAAGAAACATGGTTTGTCACTAGAGAGCATGTCCGAAAATCAGAACTAAATAAACCCATCGGAATCCATAAAATGACCATGAACTTTCAGTGGAAACATCGCCAAAAAAACCCAAAAAAAATCCTCATCGACCCTTTGTTGGAAGCCCATAAAGGGAAGAGCAATTACTACGGACATGGAAACAGAAAACCCATACCAAAATAGCACATTAGATACCACCAGAAAACACTTTGAAAAGCACACCTGAAATGCATCAATAGCCTGAAATATAATTATCAGTTCAACTACAAACCTCGGCCGAATATGCCTGGCAACTACAAAATTTAATTCTCTTATATGGATAATGGCAAAGACACTGTGCGACATAACCAAAATTACATGGTCCTCCTCCATAGTTAAACTTTCCATTTGAATGTAATGGCAAAATTTACGTAAACTACATAATTCTTTTCTTTGGTGTTTTCCTCTAAAACATCCTAAACTATGAAAATTTATGCCATCTCCATAAAACTTTCACTGTTTCCTAAAATTACCAAATGGTACTAACAGAAAACGCAAGATGATTAAATTACCATATCTCTATCGAACTTTCAAGTTTCAAAAAACTAACCCAAACTTTTATTTTGTTTCTCTTGATTTTTTTCTCGAAACTTTTGTGTTTTCTCTCCATTTTTATTAATTCCCTTTTGGGTTGTTATATCTTTAATATCGTTCTATTTAAACCTTGTCATTTTTGGGTGCTGTGATATTTTTTCCATTTTATTTCTATGTAGACATTTTTTGAACTTTTTATGTTAATTTGCTCTTTACATTAAATAATTTTTAAATATCAACAATTTCTTAACGTTATATTTTTCACTATTTTTCTCATTATTTCTTTATATCAGTCTTCTTTAAATAATCATAACTTTTTTATTAGTTGATTTTTTAAATTTTGTTTGATTATTTATTGTAATTTTGTTTCAATATTTTTTAACTTTTCAAATTTCGATCTCAAAAATTTAATTTATTATGATAAATTTTTCATATTTTTACCTTTGTCCTTATTTCTATTATTTCATTTTTTAGATTTTTTAAAACCCAATTTTCTTTTGTTTGTTTTTTTTCTTGTGATTCATATAATAAGAATGCAAAATTCTTATGTTTCTAAAAAATTTAAAATATTGCATGACATATGAGTCCCACAAAAAATCAATAGAAACAAAATTACACCAACAAATTACTTCGTCAAAATTATGCAAAAATCACATAGAATAACAATTACATGAAATTACACCCAAAAACAAAAACTAATCTCCTCCACCGTCACCTTGCCACCGCCACTTTGCTCCTCTTCCCCATCATCATCATCAACCTTTATCAACATCTTCTTCCACATAAACATCTTCTTTTTCCAAGAAAATTCAAAATCATCTTCTGCCGGTCCTCCACAACTCCTCCAACACATTTGGACCCCCATCCTCCCCCTCCATTTGCATCATTTTCTTCTTTGACGTCATCATCTTCATCTTCTTTATCATCTCCACTAAAAAACACTTCCTCCTCCACTGCTATCGACTCTCAGCATGGCCACCGTCCTCTCCCCAACCCCGTCCCGACTACCACGAACCCCTCTCCGCCTAAAATTTTTTGTGGCTACCACAACACATGATTTGGGGGGGGGGGGAATTAAAAACTACAAAAGAAAAAAATTAAGAGATGTGTTTTGCACGCACCAACTAATGGGTATTATAATGGGTGATTTTGTCAAAAAAAACATGTGCATGTCTAAAACAGCTGCAAGATGATGGAGGTTTATTTTAGGAGAAAAATAGGAAAATTTATATGAGATTAACTTTAATTTTCATAGTTTATGATGTTTTAAATAAAAACATGAAATAATTTGTTAGTTTAAGTAAATTTAGTCAGAAGATGACTCGTCAAAGACTAGATTGGAGGGAGGGGAATGATTAGTTCAATTGGTGAGACCATGGGTTCATGAAATTCAACAAATGGAAAATGAAAGGGGGAAAATGAAAAAAGAGCTATTCTGTTAAAGGAAGATTTGAGAGTCACATGAAGAATATAAGGAAAAACAAAATAATTTGGAAAGGAGGACAAACATTTTGAAAAATATAAGGAAATACAATGCCCAGCTAACTGAAAACTTTTGAAAAAATAACAAACATTTTGATAGGGATGAGATAGAGTCATTTTAATTTTTTATTTTATTTTATTTATTTTGAGTTTGAGTCTTTAGTTATATTTGAGCCTTTTTTGAGAGTTTTAGTGTTTTTAGCGTTTTAGCCCCCACATTGATTAGGGTTAGCCCCCACATTGATTAGGGAAGAGGGGTATTGAATTGTAAGCCTATAAAAGGCCATGAGACTTATTTATTTTAATCAACCAATGAATGGATCAATTAAAAGAATTCTTCAAAACCTGAGATACGTTTAATTGGTGAGAAGCTTCGACACCCTAAATCTACCAATTCTTCTTCAAATCTCCCACAAAATTTCCAAATTTCTCTCATCCTACATCAAATTTGGTATCATAGCCGAATGATCCGCTCTTTCCTTTTTTCAATTTCCAGATCCATACAAAAAAATCAAGCAAACAACCAAAACCCCTGACCATAATTCTAGCTTCTGCCAGTTCTACCAAAACATCGTGCCTTCAACCCACACCAACCCCTCCACGAGACTCCAACGTCATCGCCGACACGGCCTCTACCCAGCAACACCTCTGCTGTCATTCAAAATTCGTCGAGACGGCGCCTTCAAATGCATCGAAGTGCGTCAGTGCCACCACCGCTGATGATAGAGGAAGCCGACCTCACCAAAATCTCCCACACGTCAAGGCGAGGCTACAACAAAAGTTTGGCGGCGAACCGCCGCCGAAATCGTCAAAAAAACGCGATAGACACCAGTTGGGCAGCGACACCACTGTGTTGGCTCGGTCGAGCTGACCCCACTGACAAGCCAACCCGACACGCCATGACAAGGCATCGACGGAGTCGGTAATGTTCGTCGGCTTCATCTAAGCCGACACCGAGCCGACATGAACCAGCAAACCAACCAGAAGCCGGCGCTAGCAAGCCGCGTTGACCGGGTCAACGGCTCGGCTTGAGCAACGGCTCAAACAGTAATCCGTGACATTTTTAGTGATTTTAGGCCGATTTTTAATGAATTTTTGTGCAGTCCCATTTTTTGAAGATTTCATATCTGTTTGAAGTACAAATTCAATGTCGGTCGAACTAGTGGATAGCTAACTCAACCAAGTATGTGTATCTACTCTTTATACAATAAGATGATTTGCATTAATTTATGAGGTACTATGATGATTACTACAAAGACTATTATCCTCCAATAAGTTATGAGCGGGTCTCATTCTTTTATGGCTTTGATGATATGTATGGATATGATAATTGGGAATACCATCTAAAATATTTTTTCTACCATTTTGATTTTTCAGACAAAGTGAAATATACATATGCACATCACAAGTTCAAATGAGAAACACTATTTTGATATAGGAAACTTCAAGTTCATCGGCTATGATGGTCAATATTCAGAATCACTCTTCGATCTCGATATATTTTTCAAGAATCGATTAATTCCTCAGGCACCCCGATAATTCTCAAGTCCGAAGATTGAGAAGGATCCACTAGAAAAGATAAAAGAAATCTGCAACCTTTTCCTTCAAGCGTGCGAACGAATGAAGAGTGATCAAGAGATCAAAACGAAACCAGAGCCTATGACAGAGCTTGATCCAAAATCTAAGACAGACTATGAGCCTGAACATGAGTTTAATCCAGATCTTGCTCAAGGGATCGAGACAAAGGAGCTCGAGCCAGAGTCAAAGCATAATTCAGTACCGCAATCTGAGCCAGAGTCTTATATTGAGCCATTTGTTAAACATACACCAGAACTACCGAAAGCGTCACTAAATCTAATTGAGCACATCAAGTTTGTTATCACAGATCCTCCTCACCTTACTAACAAACAGGTTCTGTTGTGAGGCAAAGGCCCAGCAGACGCTACACAGCACAGCGGAATAACTCAAGATCGTGGGGATCGAGGACGAAGGATAAGCAGGGAACAAACGGAGCACACAAACAAGATTGCTTTTAGGCCGTGGACCGGCCACGGTGAGCTTTATTACGAAAGGAGAGAACAATACAAATCTTCCCTTCGTCCAACGAAGAAGAATCACACGATATCTCTCTAAAAGCTCACTACACAATCTCTCAAAGTTGGCTCGCACGGATGACGGCTCTCTAAGAGGATACAAATGTGTTCCACTCGAAACCCTAACCTACAACCCCTTTTTATAACTTTAGGTTACAATAGGTGTCATCATTGGCTAAGGTCTCCCATCAGATACGGATCCTGACATTTACGGGATACGATCCAATCGTTGCTCTACGCAATTAATGTCGCTGCAACCTAGTGGGTCAGTCGCCGCTTCCTAGTGGGCCGCATCTCAATGGGCTCCATTCGACCAATCGACCTTCCTTTTGTGTCAAACGACCTAAGTGCCGAGCCTCGCGTACGAGCCTTCAAACGACCGATCGACCGAACCCTGACTCTAACTACGTTACGACCAATCGACCCAATGCCGAGCGATCGACCTTCAGACTCGAACTGACGACCGATCGACCCAACTGCGCTGATGGAGCCACATGCCCAGCATCCTCGTATCTGACTTGTGCAGAGTTAGTTAGGTCGAATCCAGGCGCAGTCGAGTTACCTCTGCACAATATAACTCGTCTGCCAAACAAATGCTTCTACTGCGCTGAATCGAGCCAACTTCTCCACAAATCTCCACCTTGGCGAGATTCGAGCCTCTGTCTGACAGACGACCCTCACTGACCTTGGTTGAGCATCGAATGGTGTTTCCCCCTTAATTGTTCCGAAGAACCGACTGTCCCGAAGGACCAAATGCTTCGCCAAAGCTACGACTGTCTCCTCCTGAGACTGGCTGACTCTCTCGAGTCTCAAATGGCTCCACTGAGCCGCAATGCCCCCTCCTGGGGCCGACGTCAAATTCTTTGAGGAACCACATTGAGCAAGTCCAAACAATACTTGAACTTGACTCCCGATACAACCTTCGTCAGCATGTCCGTCGGGTTGTCATTTGTTCCGATCTTCAACAAGTTGATGTCGTCGTCTTCTTCTCCCACATAGTCTCTGACAAAGTGGAATCGAACGTCGATATGCTTCGTATGGGCATGGAAGACCTGATTCTTAGCCAAGTGCACTGCACTCTGGCTATTACAATGGACATCGTACCTCTCTTGGTAGACTCCCAGATCATCCATCAGACTCATCAGCCATATCGTCTCCTTCACCACGTCAGGCAATACCATATACTCTGCATCCGTAGTAGACAGGGCCACCGTAGACTGAAGGATACTCTGCCAACATATTGGAGCGCCAGACAGGGTGAAGACGTATCATGTTATCGATCGCCTCCCATCTAAGTTACCTGCATAGTCGGAGTCGACATACCCGACAGTGTGCAGACCATGAACACTTCGATTGTGTCCGACGTCGACTGTGCCATTGATGTAACGCAGGATCCACTGCACTGCTCGCCAGTGCTCGCTTCCCGGGTTGTGCATGTATCTACTCACCATGCTAAGTGCATGTGATAGATCGGGTCGAGTACATACCATCGTGTACATCAAGTCTCCTACCGCATTGGCATACGGTACGCTCGTCATGAGCTTCTTCTTCTCTTCGTTCTCCGGACACTACTCGGCACTGAGCTTGAAGTGAGGTGCTAGCGGAGTGACTACGACCTTCATCTTCTCACAGCCAAACTTCTGTATAACAGACTTCAAATAGCGACTTTGTGAAAGATGAACTGTACCTCCACTTCGATCTCATGTGATCCCCATCACAAGAATCCTCCGTGCCTCGACTAGATCCTTCATCTCAAATGCAGAACTCAGATGAGTTTTCAATCTCCGAATCTCCTCTTTATTCGATGAAGCTATGATCATATCATCGACATAAAGCAAGAGGTAGATAAAGGACCCGTCAACCAACTTCCGATAAAACATGCAATGATCATAGGGACGGCGAACATACCCTTGATCATCTATCATAAAGCGTTCAAAACGCTTATACCACTGCCGTGGTGATTGTTTCAACCCATAGAGTGACTTCTTCAATCGACATGCACGACCGTCATCACTCCCATAGCCATCGGGATGAGACATATAGATCTCCTTTCGAGCTCTCCATGCAAGAATACCGTCTTGACATCCAGCTGCACTGGTTCGAGGTCGAACTGTGCAACCAATGCCAACAGATCCGAATCGAGCAATGCTTCACCACAGGAGAGAATACTTTATTGTAATCGATTCCTTCTCTCTGTGCGAAGCCCTTCGCTATGAGGCGAGCTTTGTAGCGAACATCTCCTGATTCGACTACTGGCTTCTTGGTGTAGACCCATTTACACCCAATCGCCTTATTACCCTTTGGTAGCTCCACGAGATCTCGTGTCGTTCTTCGCCAATGATTCCATCTCTTCGTCCATTGCACTTCTCCACCGCTTTGGATCTTCGGATTGCTCCACCTCGTCGAACGAGTTGGGAACATCGATACATACTGCGGGAAAGGCAAATGAGACCAACTCCGAGTACCTTACATGTTTTCTTATCGCACGCCTCGGTCTAAATACTGTGATAGAATTCTTGGACTGAACGATCCTTAGAGACGAGCTATTTCCACCAACTGAGCTTGAGCCACCAACTACACCATTGACGACCTGGAGCCCGCCTTCTGCTACGTCTGTTGTGGGTCGATCTGAGTCGTCGATCGACCGTTGTGGAGTATCAGACACTTTGTCGAAAACCTGCTTCAATTGTTTATTTGACCTCCACCTTTAGCTCATTCTCCTTCTTCAGTAACGTCGACTCATCAAACGTTACGTCTCTGCTCAGGATCACCTTCCTTTGTGTCAGATACCATAGTCGATATCCCTTGACACCACTACTGAAGCCCAAGAAGATGGCTTTCTTGGCTCTAGCATCGAGTTTGTCTTCCTTCACGGCATAGTAACTCAGACATTCCCAAACTCGAAGTGATCCATAGTCGGAAACTGGTTTTTCCGACCATACCTCCAAAGGAGGTCTTCCTTCCAATGCAGCAGATGGCCGGTTGACCAAGTAGGTCGCATACTCTAAGGCCTCTACCCAAAACCCCTTCGATAGGTCAGCAGTTGACAGCATGCATCGAACTTTCTCCAGCAAGGTTCGATTCATCCTCTCTACTACCCCATTCTGCTGCGGCGTATCAGCAACGGTGTAGTGTCTATGTATACCTTTCGATCTGCAGAACTTCTCGAAGAGATCTGACCTATACTCACCACCGTTGTCACTTCGCAGATGCTTGATTCACCGACCAGTCTGAGTCTCGACCAGCTTCTTCCACTCGATAAAAGTGCTAAGAACTTGGTCCTTCGAATTCAACGAAAACACCCACATCATGCGTGAGAAATCGTCGATGAACGACACAAAGTAGTGTCTCCTTCCCCATGAGGTCGTCCTAGACGGCCCCCACACGTCGATGTGTACATAGTCGAGCGCTGCCTTCGTACTGTGGATGATCGTCCCAAATAAAGCACGTGTATGTTTTCCAAACACACAGTGCTCGCAGAACTCGATCTTCCCGGTCTTGGCTCCCTTTAGACGACCCCGAACGATAAGCTTCTGCAACGCTTTCTCGCCCACATGACCTAGTCGCATGTGCTATAACATCGAGTCGTCCTCCTCAGCCTCACGAGTCAGAGCCGCTGTGCCAGCTACGACCAAACCATCCAAATAATAGAGGTTGCCTTGACGCTTTCCCTTCATCACGATCATTGCTCCTCGGGTCACCCTCAGATCTCCATTCTCCATAGTCACTCGACATCCCTTGGATATGAGTGAACCGAGCGATATGAGATTGCGCCTTAGGTCGGGAACAAAGCGCACATCCTCGATGTCTCGTTTAACACCGTCGCCCATCCTCATCCACACTGTCCCGACGCCTGCCGTATTGCAAGCTCGATCATCGCCCAGCAAGACCATACACTTACCCCTTCCCTGAAGGTCGTAAAGTACTCTTGATGTGGCGTCATATGAAACGAGCACCCAGAGTTGAGCACCCAACCATCTGACGCCACGCCCTCCGAAGCACCGACCAATACATACTCCTCAACTTCAATGCCCTTCGCGACATTGGCGGTTGTGTCGTGCTTCTTCTTCGCCTTGGGGCAATCTCTGACCCAATGTCCTCTTTCCTTACAAAAGGCACATTGATCCTTTGCCATCTTGCGTTGGGGGCCTCTTGTCTTGTCTCTAGACTTGGATCTGAAATACCCTCTTCGATCTCCACCCTTCTCACCATTACGACCCCTTACAACTGTAAGAGCGTCGCACGAAGCTTAGCTGTAGGTGTCCTCATCGTTCTTCCTGAACTCGTTGCTCGTCAGAGCGTTGGACACCTCTTCAAATGTGATCGATTCCTTACCATAGGTAAGAACCAACACTAAGTACTTATACTCGATGGGTAGAGAGTTGAGGAGAATCATCGCCTTGTCTTCATCATCGACCTTCACGTTGACGTTCCTCAGGTCGATAAGAAGCTTGTTGTAGTAGTCGAGGTGTTCCTCCATAGAAACCACATCGGCTAACTTCAAACCGAAAAGCCTCTTCTTCAAGTGTAGCCGGTTCTGAATGTTCTTCTTCATGTACTTGTCGTTGAACTCCTTCCAGAACTTGCTAGCATTTGTCTACTCCATATATGGGTATTTCTTCTCCTTCGACAAATACAGGCGGATGGTACCACATGCACCCCGATTTAGAGTTCTCCACTCCTAATCGGACATGCCCGTCGACTTCTCGTCTAATGCGATATCTTGACCAAGTTGATTCAAGATATCCATGACTTCGCACCTCCACATACTGAAGTCGATCTTTCCATCAAACTTCTCAATTTCGAACTTTGTGTTAGACACAATAATCCGAGAGGTTGAACAATACCCAGAAGTCGATGCCTTTGGAGAACCGTCATTGCCACCGTTACTCATCTTCATCTTCTACGTTAATCGCCAACACCGTACGGCTCTGATACCAATTTGTTGTGCGGCGAAAGCCCAATAGACGCTACACAGCACAATAGAATAACTCAAGATCGTAGGGATCGAGGACGAATGATAAGCAGCGAACAAACGAAGCATACAAACAAAATTGCTTTTAGACCGTGGACCGGCCAAGGGGAAACACCGGTGAGCTTTATTACGAAAGGAGAGAACAATACAAATCTTCCTTTCGTCCAACGAAGAAGAATCACACAAGATCTCTCCAAAAGCTCACTACACAATCTATCAAAGTTGGCTCTCACGGATGGCGGCTCTCTCAGAGAATACAAATGTGTTCCACTCGAAACCCTAACCTAAACCCCCATATTTATAACTCTAGGTTATAATAGGTGTCATCATTGGCTAAGGTCTCCTATCGGATACGGATCCCGACATTTACGGGATACGATCCAATCGTCGCTCTACGCAATTCATGCCGTCGCAACCTAGTGGGCCAGTCGCCACTCCTAGTGGGCCGCATCCCAATGGGCTCTATTCGACCGATCGAGCTTCCTTCTATGTCAAACGACCTAAGTGCCGAGCCTCGCGTACGAGCCTTCATCCTTCGAGCCTCCAAACGACCGATCGATCGAACACGGACTCTAACCGTGTTACGACCCATCGACCCAATGCCGAGCGATTAACCTTCAGACTCGAATTGACGACCGATCGACCCAACTGCGCTGTCGAAGTCACATGCCCAGCATCCTCGTATCTGACTTGTGCAGAGTCACATAGGTAGGTTGAATATAGGCGCAGTCGAGTTACCTCTGCATAAGATAACTTGTCTGCCAAACAACTGCTTCTTCTGCGCTGAATCGAGCCAACTTCTCCAAGGTTCTACATGCTTTTCTATCTTTTGTGAATTGGAAGAGATTTTCCAAAAATGTTTGTTTGTACATCCGCATATTGCTACACTTCAAAGTTCGTTGATAGGAATCCAATTGAGACAATGTTCTTTTAATTTTATTTTATTTTGAGTTTGAATTTGAGTCTTTAGTTATTTTTGAGTCTTTTTTAAGTTTAGTCCTTCTAGAGTTTTAGTCCCACATTGGTTGGGAGAAGATGTGTATTGGATTATAAGCCTATAAAAGTCCGTAAAACTTGTTTATTCTAATCAACCAATGAATGAATCGATAAAAAGAGTCCCACAAAAACCGAGAAAGGTTTAAGTCCTTGGTGAGAAGCCTCGAAATACTTGGTGAGAAGGCCTCGGAACCCCAAATCTACCTCTTCTTCCTCAAATCGCCCATAAAATTTACAAATTTCTCTTGTTCTATATCATTCGTGGTCACATCTTCTCTAACTATAAAGGACTAATGATATCTATCCAGTTGTGCTACTCATGTCGTCGTTCACCGGGTAGTGAAGTCCTCAAGTCGGTGAGAATGATAGGGATCCGATTGAGATAGAGTTCTATTAATTTTTAATTTTATTTTACTTTATTTTGAGTTCGACTCTTTACTTATTTTGAGTATTTTTTAGTGTTTTAGTCTTTTTAGAGTTTTAGTCCCACATTGGTTGGAAGAAGAGGTGTATTGGATTGTAAGCCTATAAAAGGCCGCAAGACTAGTTTATTTTAATCAACCAATGAATGAATCAATGAAAAGAATTCTCTAAATCCTTGGTGAGAAGCCTTGGACCCCTAAATCTACCCGTTTTCCCCAAATCTCCCACAAAATTCTAAAATCTTTCTCGTCCTACATCACATTTGTTGTTTATTCTCTGGAGGTTCTTCATAATGGGACATATATAATAGTGACTGATTAAACACTAAGGGTGTTCTATAACTCTTCAATCAGTAGCTTCACTAAGGGTATATGTATCATCATAATAGTATATATGATACACTGCATAACAAGCGCTTACTTTCCCTTGGCTATACCTCGAATTACATATGTCCTCATCTTATTTTCAGAATGTGGCTCTTGAGAATCCCAAAGATACCTTTTGCAACTAATAAACTGCAATTTCCACTCAACACCAGAACTTATCATAAAGGTACACTCTGGACCCCACTACCTTGAGCTAAAAGTATACCCAAAGGAGTTCTTTTTATCTTTGATAAACAGATTCTAAACAGTGGCGTAACCAGGAATTTATTTTGCCCTGGGCGAAAATAAAGATGATGTACAGATTACTTTTTTAAAAAAAAATTCCATAACAAAAGAATTAAACGTTAACATGCTTTAATTATTTATTGATTATAGGTACAAAATAGTATTATACATAAATGCAAAATATGATATATAACATATAAAATGTCTATTTAAATTGACAAAATAATATCATACATATAGACATGCATGCCTACGAAAATAATATTTTATAAAGAAAGTAATTATTAATTTTTTTACATTAATACTTATACACAGAAGCATATGGAAATAATAATTGATATAGAATTTTTCTACATTAATTTAGAGATAGAGGAGAGTTAGAGTTAGAGAGAGAAAAGAGTTATATAGGAGAGTTGGTGATTTTACATAATAATTTTTTTTATTTTTTTCCTTTCCCTGTGCTGGCTAGTGCACGTTTATACAGTCCCGTCCCTACGTGATGTGGTAGCATAGGAATCAAAATTAAAATAAAAGAAAGAAAAAGTAAAGATTACAGAAGATGAAATACAAAGCACTTTAAAATACAAATTATGTATCTAATGTACAAAAAATTTTATATGATAAATACATAATTATTGTATGCAAAATATCTAAAATGTAAAATATTGTTAGAACTGAGTGAATGACCCTTCACAGTTCTCAGTTAGATGATCTCTAAATCTTCTTAAAAACCAAGTATCTATGAAAAGGTTGGATTTTGAGAGAGCTGATAAGATTTTGTTAGTATTGAGTAAATGATCTCTAAATCATCTTGTTAAAATTCTAAAAATCTGAGGATTTCTAAATACTATATGTCCGTGAAATGCATCCTTTAAAAAGAACAGTAAAGGATCTATAAACACTCAAAACTGTGAAGGATCTGTAAACACTCAAAACTATGAGAGAATATGAGTCTCAAAATGTAATGAAGAAAGAGAGCATTTCATATAAAAGATTAAACAAGGAAGAAAGACAACGAAGGATAAAAATGAAATCATTTTTTCCTTTTTCCCCTCGTCCGTTTTCACTTAGACGCTCTCCCAATCTCATAAGCCGTCTCTAGGAAGATGAGGGTATCTTGGGGCTTCTAAAAAATGGTTTTAGTGGTATTTTACAAATAATTAAGTGGCCTGTGGAAAGATGAGGGTATTTTGGGGCTTTTAATAAATGGTTTTAGTGGTATTTTAGAAATAATTAAGTAGTCTCAATTATGCCTTAATTACCATAAAAACGAGTCTGCTGGGAATTGAACCATCAAACCCACGATGTTGAGTTGGTGGACCGATGCCTTCGCCGCTGGGCCATGAAGAAATGGTGCTATGAGTTTGGTAAATAATTTTATTTTAGGTTCTTGCCCTGGGCAGCTGCCCAGGGCAAGTTGAACGTGGTTACGCCCCTGATTCTAAACATTCGACAGTGGAATTAACTTGAAATTGTGAAATATATTCAGAAGAATCATGACTAAGGCTCATAAATGGAATACTTGAAGACAAATAAGAAAATACTGATTGTGGTTTATGACAAATGAATACTAAGGGGAGCATACAATACAAAAAACATACTTTGTGTAGCCCTAAATTCTAATACCAGAAGATGTAAAAAAAAAGATGTGTACAATTAAATTGCATATCACAAACGTTACAAACAACCAGACATGTATCGCAGTATGCATCAATATGTTGCACTGATTAATATCAATCTTCATGTGGAAGTGCAAAGTAAAAATCTTCCTTAAAAAATGATAACAATTAGAAGAAAAGTTTGGAGATTAGAAATCAAAATCTGTATAGAAAATTTCAATTTTTGTTTTTAGTGCTACTTTCATGAGACTACATGAAGAGATCAAAATATAATGAGCTGTCCCAGAAATTGATCAGGTGTCATTTTACCACTAGTGTGAAGTTTGGCATTATTTAGATGCTTCATAATGACTCTGGCAAAGATTTTAAACGCATGTATTATATAATTACAGTTACAACTAGATTAACAATATATAAAAAGTGAATCAGTACTTCTCTTTCCCATAATCCTTCATAGACAGTAGCTTTTTTTGCTTAAACAGTATTTATCTAAATGTGAGCTACCCAAACATGCCCCGACTCCGGGAGAGGAGTGCTACCAAGTAGAAAACCAGTACCAAAATAACAGCGATGTATGCATTTGCAGTTGATAATAGTAGGATTAGTAAGTTTTTTGTGTACGTCTTCAAACACATACATATCGCACACCACACAATCTCAATATAAGCTTGACGAGAAGCGTCAAAAACATTTTATGAAGCAACACTGGAAACCCCAACTCGGGTTCATGGTCATACAACATTGACACACAATAAAGGTTCGCCTAGAGACACCGATCTATCAAGATAACAACATGTAACAAGTTATTCATCACTAAAAGGGAAGAAAGCCCTTAAAATGTACCGTTTTTATTCATTGACCAATCTACTTCTTGTAGCTGGCGACTTCAGCCTCGTTGGGGAAGAATCCCATGAGCCTGCCTGCCGAGTTCTGGTACGCGTACATGAACCCGCCCATCAGCCCGATCAGCCCGCCCGTCACCATCGACGGCCCTCGGATGTTAGGCTTGATCCCTGCTTGCCATAATCAACAAGTTACTTGAGAAAGAAAGAGAACTGATTGAATTGATGAACTGATAAATAGGGAAGGCGTTGAAAGTGACCGGAGAGGTATCCGACGGAGACGGAGACGGCGGTGATGGTGGAGAGGCGGAGGTAGTCGAGGGTGCTGAAGTTGGCCACCGTCTTCGTGAACGGAGGGTTGCGGTCGATCACTGGGTACTCCGGCTTCACTGACGCCGTGATGTCGGTGTTCATCTTGAATTAGGATTGGATTCGAGCTGAGACCCTTTTTGATCTGCTCTCTTCTCCTCTACTTTCTACTCTGGTTGCTGATGTCGATGATGCCCTTGATTTTGCCCTGGTTCCGCTCGCTCTGCTTTTTTTGGGCCTGAGTAAAACACATTGGGCCTGGGCTTTCTTTTTTATTATTCTTCATACCCAAATTTATGCCTCGAGACATTCAAAATGCTTGCATCAAAACTTTGTGTTAAGTCAAAGTAGATATTCTTAAATTGTGAATTTAAAATTTCAAACTGTTATGAATCATCATCTGGGGAGGAATCCACATCTCTTTATTTATAGCATTAGAGAAGCGTATATAGATAAGATACAATAGATATGGTCTTATCTATAAGATAAGCCGTGATCCTAACCAACTCGGTATTATTCATTCACAACACTCCCTCATATCCAGCCATATGTGCGGACTCTGCTTATGAATACTTCAGGATTCTGAGTGTTGTAGGAGTCTCACATGAGGTGGATACTTCAGGATCCTGAGTTGGTGAGGTTTGCCTCGTTAAAACCTTTAGCTATGGAAAACTCCGTGTGAAAAACCATAGTTAAGGAAAAAGAGTACAAATACTCTCTAACTCCCACTGATTTGCACAAGCACTCAGGCTTTCAGATCTCTTAGGCGCCTCATACCAATTTTCTGTACAAACTTCCTAAAGGTAGCAGTATGAAGGGTTTTAGTAAACAAGTCTGACAGGTTGTCACATGATTGTACTTTTCTGATGTCGATCACGCCATCTCTCTGTAGCTCGTACGTCCAGAAGAATTTGGGAAAAATATGCTTCGTTCTGTCGCCTTTGATATAGACACCTCGTAGCTTAGCTATGCAAGCAGTGTTGTCCTCGAACATGGTAGTAGGTTCAAGGTCCACAAACTTCAATCCGGTCGTCACCAGGATGTGATTTACAACTGACCGTAGCCAGACACATTCTCTGCTTGCTTCATGGATGGCGATGATCTCTGAGTGATTGGATGAGGTTGTCATGCCATATTTTGCACTATACGGGTATTCTACTGAACACACGTGGTATTTCTACCTACGATGCATATGTGGGCATGAAATAAGCGTATGTATCGATGTAGTGCAAGGGGATTAAGCCGTAATACGTGGCTAAGGGAAGAGAATGTGAAATGTGAATGCGAGAGAAGTGCAAATGACGTCGTATGTGTATCAGCTAAAACGCACGTAATACGGTGAAAAACGGATATACGGCTCTCGTACGCGTATCAGCTCAAAACGCGGGGCCACGTGGCGTAGTATGCACCGTCCGATATCCATCTGACGGCCCACAAACGAGAAGAACTCAGCGAAATAGCGGGCTACGCGGCATCTTGTGGACCGCGCGATTTCCGATCCTACGGCTCACATGTACCCAGCATCGGCCTCAGGTTGCATCGAACTGAGCGGGAAATTGTGTACACGCGGCGTCATCACAGCGAATCACCGTGGGATCGAACGGACGACGTACGCTGAACTCAGCAGAGCGGAGCACGCATTCCTTTAGGCGACGTGGCATATCCTGGGCGGTCGATTTACGATCGAACGGATCGCAGCATTACGAATTCAATTCGAATTCGTATCCACAAGCGGCGACGTGGAGAAATAGGCGCCGTCAGATCCCGAATCCAACGGCCGATATCGTATACGAGCTGAGTTCTAATAGCAAGCGGGCGCGGAGCGCGCGAGATCCGCTTGGCCAAGTGGCGGGATCTCATCAGATCCAGCCCAGATCTAACGGCGGAGAATTCGAGCGGTTGGCGGAGCGGGTTAATTTGGCTATTGGTGTGGGTTTCGACCTGTTAACAACTTAAAACCCGCAATGTTTATTATTTAAGCGTATTTTGGGCTAGGGTTGCGTATTCTGGCGTATTGGAGGCTCTAGGAGCCGTATTTTGCCACCAAATTTGGAGGCCCTGGGGACAGAGGCTAGATCTACTATCTGAAGGAGATTTGGGGCTATTTGGAGAGGATTGGTGATATTTTTCCTAACTTTAGCCTTGTATTTCACGTATTTGGCTTAGAATTGAAGTATTTATCACGTATTTTGTAGTTTTTATGATGTATTTGTCTATGAATACTGATTATAATCTATCCATGCATGATTAATCTTCATATGTGTTGGTGTTGATGTAGTTAGGGTGCCGTAATCATTGGTTTTGCAATCTTTTCGCCCTATTTTCATTGTATAATCGCGTATTTTGCTAGTTTCTACACGTATTGCTCAAGTATTATCGTTGTTGATGTACTTGTATCAGATATAATCTCTGAAAAATTGTTTGTGGCCTGACCCTTGCGGGCACATACGCTTATTTTCTCATGAAACTAGCACTCTATTCGATATTTAAGGCATTTTTCGTTGCTCGTTGATCGTTGTATTTTTCGATGTTCTTGTGCCCTGACCGGACGAAACGTTGAGTTATAGAAAAGATATTTACAACCTTTGATTGCACACACCCTAACGAAATCAATACCGACACATACTCTCCATATTAGTACCCCAAATCGAATTCACTGTAGTTATCATATGATTTTCTTTTATTCTTTGAAACCCTTGATACCATATCGATATACTTGATAGGTGGTTGTTTATTACCGTATTATTACTCTTTACAAACTGAAATTCGTAGTTTTACAGGTCAGTTGTCCCGTGGATTCGATACATGGACTCAGCAGGATATTACTTGTTCGATTTCCTGTGCTTGGGAGTAGTGCTCACATCTTTTTAGACGAGGCAATAGGAGAAGTTGGAACCATTGAATAGAGGAGGCCTTGTAGTAGAGTGCCCTTCTGAAAATTGTGATGAAGACGTTGAAGTGTTCGTCGGATAGGTGTGGGCCATCTTAACCTTGCTTTCATACCAAATATTGGATCTCCTGACACACCAAAAACACTAGAGTAGTGTAAATCACGACGATATTGCAAAATTAAAAGTTACTAAAAATGCAATAAGAGTGCGTAAATAAAAGTTCACAATCCAGAATATTTCAAACGCAAACACAAAGATTTTTATCCTGGTTCGGATCCTTGCGATCTTACGTCCAGTCCTCTACCCCGTCGAGATTTGAATCCGCTAAAACACTTGCTTCTCGCAAGTAATCAACATACAAAGATGTCAACACTTCTTGTTGGGGTTTTGGCGGACCCCCAGAGCTCGGATCTGTGTCCGTCCTAAGTCGGACGGACCACAGGGGCACAAAAGCGCAGCGGAAAACAGAGATTCAAAATTTCTACACTAGCTAAACTATTTAGCTAGGCTCTGGGGAGCCAGAAGCTAGCCCGATCTAGGCCAACTTGGGGTGGATCTGACCACCCCAAGAGGGATCTACTCTAAAGCGACTAATTAAATCTACATTAAAAACTACTTAACCACATACCCGGAATCTTGGCCCTGGAGCAGGCAAGATGTACCGCACCGTCTTCAGAAGCTCCTCGTAGTCGAGCCGCTTTGACTCGATCCGCCTGAGCCGCCTCGCACCCTCGCACTGATCCGCCCGAGCCGACTTTCGCCTCCGAGCCGATCACACGCGGTAGAAAGTTTCACTTGAGAAGAACCCGCGTCTTAGACGTCCGGATCAAAATCCAAAACCCCCTTCGTAGTCTTGCCAGGACTACTCCGGAGAACAGGAAGAGAGAGAGAGAATTTAGTCGCCGATCGAGCTTGCTCTAAAAGTCTGGAGCTACTCGATCGAAGGCTTGGTGTGTTTTTCAACGAAGAGAGTGCACCCCTATTTATATAGGGAGTCGACACTCACTCTCTCGTTGCGAGCAATTGGGAGAAAAATCAATTAAGCCAATTTGGCTTAATTTCAAGTTAAAGTGAGCTTTTCATAAAAACAAACTTTAACTAATTAATTCTCTTTGCATATTAAACCTTAGACACCAAACAAGCTATCAATTCGAAAAGCTTCGAATGGTGAACGCGTAGGAACCGACGGCGACGAATTTCGACTTCGTTTTACCCCTCAAACAATTGCTCAAAGTTGAGCAAATTATCAAAATTCGTACGTCATTTGGGGTTTCAAAAAACCCTAAGATGACTTAAGTTGCGGGCGCGCCCGCTAAGCTTAGCGGGCGCGCCCGCCCAAGGGGAGGCAAAGGCGGGCCGCACGCCCGCTGGTGGGCATATATTCTCCTACACTTCTCGTGTTGCAAACTTGTACATCTCTTCAATAAGAGATTCAACAAATAAAGTAAAAGAAATAGTATGAAACAATATCACCTATAGCCTTGATAATATCGGAATTATAGAGCAAGGTTGGTGATGGAATCTCTAAGGTTCTAGATATGAATTGTGGTAGAACACTCTTGGAAATTGGACTTCCTAAAGGGGCAGAATTTCTGCAGAGGTTCCCCTAAGGAAATCTGAAAATCACACACTTTCTAGAGAGAGAAAGATACTTTAAGAAAAGAGAAAGTGAGAGAATTTTCGTGTGTTTTAGGCATGGGTCTGGGGGTCTAATTATAGTCCAAAAAGTTAGTTTTCGAACGTTGGACAACTGCCTAAATTTTCAAAAAATTCTGAGATGTTTTTCCAAAAATTAGTTGACTAGTCAAAAGCATTAGTCGACTAGTAGTGCTGCCAGGTCAGAAAATGGCTGTTGAAGTGTCCTTTGATAGAAAAACGGATATAAACTTCCATAAACTGCCAAAACCGGCTAGGAACTGACAAAGTGACGTTGGAAGGAGGTTTATAATTGCCATTAAATAATTATAAAAATTATTTAATAGAAATCAGTTATAATAACTGACGTTATAACTTAAATGAAAAACTGTCTGGCAGACTAGGGAAATCTATTAGTCGACTAGGAATAAAATTTTGAGAAAATTTCAGAATTTGATCCTTATGATTGGAAAATATAATTTGACAAAAAAATTATTTCGTTTTTCTTAATAAAATAAGGAAAAGTCTATTAGTCGACTAGGAGAAAGTGCTAGTTTGCTAATTTTTCTGAAGTTTGAATTTTGAGGCTGAGTCCTAAAGAACTAAGTTAGAGTTTTATCAAGGCTTTAACCATTTAAAGTTTTGCAAGAATAAAAGATAAAATTACATCATCTTTCTCAAGATTTAAGAATTCATTGCTTGAGCTTCATCGTGCAATTTGATGCGTTTTCTTGCAACGTAACTTTGACGATTGTCATATATGAAAGTTTGAGCTTGATAATCTGCATCCAAAGAGTTAGTATACACACACATATAAATGATTGTATCATCAAAAACTTTATGGGAAGAGAAACTTTATGTTTCCAACATTCTCCCCCCTTTTTGATGATTAAAATATATCTTAAGATAATATGAAATATATGTGTTTGTAACAAAATACTTCTAATTGTAAAGCTCCACCTGAATATATGCTTGATGGAATGAATAATCAATTTGCAATTGTGTAATAATTTAATATCAATTAACAAATGCATATATCATAAAAAATTTAAATGTTGATAAAAGATAGTTTTGAGAGTTTTAAAACTTTGGGAATGGTAGTAAAACATGTATATGTGTGCATATTTAATAATGTTTAAATATGTTAATGTTCAATGTTCATATATGTCATTTCATATTTTTCTCCCCCTGTGAAATTATCAAAAATGGGACGAATTTCAGCAAATTAGTGAATTAGTCGACTAATAAAATGTGATGGTCGACTAATCAGTGCAGAATTCTGAAAAATAGAGAAGAATATAAACTAAGGCAAACCGAACTTCATTAATAGAACAGAAGTGATACATGGATAGATTCATACATAGGATACAACTTATGGATAAAAACAAAAATACCACAACCAAAAGCAACCTAAGCCATACTAACATCGTACAAACTGACTTGATAACAACAATTTAACACCAAACACCAAACAGAACCACTGAAAAACAACAACCAAACCAGACAACTAAAACATGGATAACTATGATAGTCGGCTAACTGATTTTCATAGTCGACTAATAAGCGAAATCCTCCGAAATCGCTTCAAAAAGGTGGAGGAGGGTGCTGTGATGTGGAAGGCGAATAGGGAGACCGATGTTCGAGGAGACTGAGAATCTGGGCCCGACTTTGTTGTGAAGTCTCGAAGCCCTTATTCATGGCGGTGGTGATGTTCTCTAGACGTGTTTCAAAACCACTCAAGTGTTCCTGGACGCCCGCAAATCCCTTGTTAACATCCTCATGCTGGTTGTCAATTTGCGTTTGGATAGTGGCGCACTGAGGAGGAGATGTCCTGCGGGGGTTATGGGGGTTAACACCAAAATGACGACGGCAGAGAGGAGGTTCCGCAAGGTGATCTTCTTCTTCGTTTCTAGGAGGAGGAGGTAAGGTCATGCGGTTAAGGACCGAACGATCTAAATTGATAGTAGGAAACATAGAAACTTCACCAACGAGGAGAATATTGAAGTACTTGAAGATGCAGGTGATGGTGCAAGGGAGGTAAATGTGTGTTGTAATGGGCTTGACGAGTATACGCATGATAGTGTAAGCCCAATTCACCTTTAACCCACCAACAATGGCATAAAGACAAAGAGCAAGATGGTTGCTCATGTAGTTTAGGGAACCGGATTTGGGAAGGATGTTGTATATGAGGATCTTGAAGATGAAGACTGGAGTAGGGAGCAAGTCAATGGCGCTAATCCCCACATGAAAATTTGGGCTCAAACGGGCAAGGAAATTGGCATTATTCAAGGAAAAACCAAGGTCGGAGACATGTGAATGAGGGATACCTAGAACTTCGACAAGAGAGGTGTAATCGAGATGAATCTCGTGGCCCTTGCAATGGTGTCAAAGAAGACATTGCCATCATCGTAGGTTACCTCCGTGTTGGCGTAGAACTCCTTAACTAGACTCGGATAGTAAGGAACAACCTCGACATAACTCCAAAGATTGAGAATGGCGGCATCATGAAGAAGATTGAAGATACCGTAGTGGAGGAATTCGGAATCGTTGAAGTCGATGAACCTCTCGGGATAAAATGGGGTATTGGCCATTGAATGAAATTTTGCACGGGCTTCGTCGGAGTTGAAGATCAAAGGACGACGATCGGAAGGGTTTGGGCGACGGGAAGAGGAGGAGACCATCTGAGATCGGTGTTGAAAGATTGAGGAACGTTTTGACCAAGAAGAAAGTGGTTTTCACATGGTAGAAATGAAGAGGAATCCATTGATTTAAATAGTGAAAAGAATTAGAGGGAATTTCGAAATTCGAAAGTAAAAACTGATTTGGAACCAATTGATAACTTTCCTTAACTTCTCTAGACGTTGAAGAACCGATTAGTGCGAAAAACGGGGGAAGAAAACGGTCGAAATCGCAGTTTTTCAGAAAACTGTAATTTTCTGGTCGACTAGTCGAAATGTCTAGTCGACTAATCGATCCGCATGAAATATTGTAAAGAGAGGATGCAAAAAAGTGAGGATATTTAATTAATATAGCCGGTCAAAACAAAGGACTGACATCCGTCCGAGGGTTAGAGTAGGTTGTACTTGAGTTTGACTAAACAAAAACCCTTTCCAATGATGTGTACTTGACAACTTGTATTACCAAGGTGCTTTGAAAATAGGAGGGAAAACAAAAAGTAAGGTTATTTTTTTAGTGGTTTCAAAATAATGTTGACTGACCAGTTTAGAAAATATATTCATATGATAATATATATATAATGAGATATAGGAATATTTAGCAGCAGAACTATGTACTAGTCGACTAAAAAAATATAAAATAATTCTGAAAATTCCATAAAAATTCTATATTAATATTAACATAACATATAACTATAATCTATAATTTTGATTCATTAACTATACCAAGTTCTCTTCTAAGTTTTAGAAAAGTTTATTCTTTAAGAGGCTTAGTAAGTATATCAGCAATTTGATACTTAGTATCTATATTCTTAAGAATAATATCACCTTTTTGGACATGATCATCCAAGAAATGGTGATGTATATCTATGCGCTTAGCACGTGCATGATGTATCGGATTTTTGGATAAATTTATAGCACTAGTGTTATCACACATGATTGGACATGTGTTACATTTAATGCCATAATCTAGTATCGTTTGTTTCATCCATAAAATCTGTGCTCATGCTAGACCAGTGACAATATATTTCGCTTTGGTGGTATATAAAGAAACAAAGTTTTGTTTCTTACTAAATCATGAAACTAATGCATAACCTAAAAAGTGACAATTCCACTTGTACTTTTACGATCAGTTTTGCAGCCAGCAAAATCTACGTCACTATATGAAATTAGATCAATGAATTTGATTTTGGATAATATAAACCAAAATCAGATGCGTGTTTGATATACCTAATTATTCTTTTGACAGCAGTCAAATGTGATAACTTAGGATCAGACCGATATCTAGCACATATGCAAACAGAAAACATAATATCTGGTCTACTTGCGGTAAGATAAAGTAATGATCCAATAATACCTCGATATAGTGTTTGATCAACACTTTTACCATTTGGATCTTTATCAAGATTTGATGATGTACTCATAGGCGTACGCTTTTCTGTAGAATTCTTTAATCCAAACCTTTTGATGAGTTCCTTTGTATATTTACTTTGGTGTATAAATATACCTTCCTTCATTTGCTTAATTTGAAGTCCAAGGAAGTAGGTCAATTCACCCATGTGACTCATCTCAAATTCATTATGCATTTCTTTAGAATATCTTGACAAAGAGAATCATTAGTAGAACCAAAAATTATATCATCAACATATATTTGTATAATGATCACATCAGAATCTATATGTTTGGTAAATAAAGTTGTCACGACCCGCTTCCCTAAAATGGAGGCGAGACGTGAAAAGGTCCGCACGAGAGTGGAGCTGTGAAGCCCCAAACCCGATAAGCGTAGATAAAACATAAGCAGGTCCCTGTAACCACAAACGGAGCAACAATAATAATAAAAGGGGAGACAGAAATAAAATTCTCATATCTCATAAATTGTCCAACATGAAAATAAGTTCAACATCCAGAAAAGCCACCAGGCTAAAAGAAAGAGTCTAAAGGCCCAGAACAAGGCCAACAAAACAACACCGCAACAAGTATTAGGTGCTACGCACCGACGACAAAATAGCAGTCTAAACAAAGGAAAACACAACGAAGACACTAGGACTGGTCCCCAGTGTCCACGTACTCCCCGTCAAACACAAGCTCGGGCTCGGCGTCAGCAAACACCTCGTCCTCAACAAGGTACTCAGGCTCAAGATCTAACATGTGCCACCCAAAAGAGTAAAGGGGCACATGTCAGCAAGTCTAAAAGACTTGGGCAAGGAAACTGAAAGTAAGGCAACTAGCAACCTAGCAGTTTTAGTATGCATGACATGACAGTTATAACATGAGTGCACAAGCAAGACATGGTGAACAATAAGTACAAAAGAACAATTAACGGGACAAGACAAGAGTAGCCAAGCTACTAACAATCTCAATCAATTCACTATTCACGTTTCACTGTTGTTTGTAGATGTTTACGCCTTACAGCTGAATGGTATAACATTCACGCTGATTGGCCGCTTAACACTACCCCAAAACCCAGAGTTTACGCCTTACCACTGCAGTTGCTGATCGGGCAGACTCCCAGTTGATTGGCCGCTTAACTCTTACCCCCAATACCCACAAGTAATCGAGCCAGGGTCTCCGCACACGAGCTCAGTAAATGAGCCGGGGTTGCCCCGCACAGGAGCTCGCATTCTAGTTCACGATTCATAAACAATTGGCGTAGGGGTGCACCTAGCCGGAAACAAGCATTTCGGGCATTGGCTATCAACCAACACATGGCCCGCTTCTGGAACACGAGCCAGGAACACAAACATTGTAGCGAAGCTACGCATTCACGGAAACACTTTAAGAATGCAATGACATGACAATTAATTTGCGTACCGTTAATAGAAATTAAACATGACATGGCAATTGTGCAACATGATATATGTCGGAACTAGCTTCGTTGTCAAGCTAGTTCCCCAATTTGCGCCTAGGCGAGTATCATTTCGTCGCCTAGCCTCTTTTACGCCTACAACAAGCAAGATGGCCTAAAACATGGCCTAAACCCTAAGTGGCAAGTTTCACTTGCCTAGCACCGGGGATGACGATCACGAAGGTTCGTCTCGCGGATGCTAATCTACGGGGGAGTCGCTGTTATGGGGAAACAATCACCAAAACAACATCCATTCATTAGGGTTTCATAAAAATACCAATAGGTTATGAAAACATCAAGAGATCGATTTCTTACCGTGAGGAGGCGAAAGAAACACTCCGGAGAACCTAGGGACCAGATCTGGAAACGAATGGAGAAGTTTGGAGAACTAGGGTTTTTGGGGGATTTTGGGGATTTGATGAGATTTTGGGGAAGATGAGAGGTAGAATGAGTTGATGGATGGTTTGGATGATGGATTTAGGGCTTGGAATGAAGGAATAAGGGTTTGGGGAAGAAGGGGGCTCAATGGGGGAGAAACTAGGGTTTTGGGTCGAGTGGAGGAAGAAGAAAACGTTTGGGAGGGGTTTAAATAAGATGGGCTGGCGGCTGCCCAGAAATTAGGGTTTTAACACAGATTAGTCGGTCAAAGAGCAACCACTGACCGACTAGTTTGGCAACTAGTCGGTCGGTCGACCAACGTAGACCGTCTAAGTGTAAACAGTAACTTCTGAACGAAAATAGGATTTAGATTTAGTCGGTCGAGGAACAACTACTGACCGACTAGTTTGACATCTAGTCGGTCGGTGAACGTTCTTAGACCGACTAAGAGTGAACAGTACTGATACTAAAATTTAGATGATGTGTTAGTCGGTTAAAGAAGTATTGCCGACCGACTAGTTTACAACCTAGTCGGTCAACCAACGTTCTTAGACCGACTAACGATAAACAGTAACTTCTGAGAAATTTAGAAAGCTAACTAGTCGGTCCAAGAAGGATTACCGACCGACTGGATCGTCATCTAGTCGGTCGGTGCCCCTTCTTACACCGGCTAATAAGCACCAAAAGTTCCGATACGGAGCGCGGAGCTCCGGGATCGATTCCTAAGACTCCTAGGCTTGATCTAATAGTAAGATACGACCGTTATGAAGCCCGTCACGAATGACTTGCTCCGAAATCGACGATCCTAAAGAAGAAACGAGAAAACACGATGAAACGATCGAAAATGAAAGTTACGGAGACAAAAACCACATATGAGGAGAAAATCCACCAAGACATATATTATATTATAATAAATCCCGATACATGAAAACCAGTCGTTACATCCTCCCCAACTTAAGAAAAATTCCGTCCTCGGAATTTCCAAACACTCATGCGTCCGGAAACAAAAGTGGGAAGCGCTCTCGCATCTCATCCTCATTCTCCCAAGTAGACTCTCCAGGTGAGCCGTGTCGCCACATCACTCTCACAAGATTGACAATCTTGTTCCGAAGTGATTTCTGACGCCTGTCCAGAATCTGCACTGGATGATGGTCATACGTCATATCGGGGCGAACGGTAATCTCCGAAAAATCCACGGCGTGAGATGGATCGCTAATGTATCGAAGAAGCTGCGACACATGGAAAATATTGTGAACTCCTTCCAAAGATGGCAGTAAGGCTAAGTGATAAGCTACCTCGTCAACCCTCTCCAAAATGTCAAACGGTCCAATGTATCGCGGGCTCAACTTCCCTCGCTTCCCAAAACGAATCACACCACGATTCGGGGAAATCTTCAGAAACACATGGTCGCCCGGCTGAAACTCTAAAGGACGACGTTTAGCATCCGTCCAATGCTTAAAACGGTCCTGAGCAATCCTCAACCTCTCTCGAATGTTCCTGACGATATCCACGGCCTCCACGATCATCTCAGGTCCCAACAACTCCCGATCACCAATGTCATCCCAACTCAATGGCGATCGACATTTCCTCCCATAAAGAGCGGCGAAAGGCGCCATGCCAATACTCGCCTGGAAGCTGTTGTTGTAGGAGAACTCCACCAAATGCAGATGGTCCTCCCACGAACCCTTGAAATCCAACATGCACGCCCTCAGCATGTCTTCCAAAATCTGAATCGTCCTCTCGGACTGACCATCCGTCTGCGGATGGGACGCCGTGCTGAAACTCAGACGCGTACCCAAACTCTTCTGCAAACTCTGCCAGAACTGAGATGTGAACCTCGTGTCTCTGTCCGACACGATACTCACGGGGACTCCGTGAAGTCGCACAACCTCCTGCACGATTCACGTCACATCACTATCCAAACTAGGAAAAGGAAATAAAAACGGAGAGTAAAAGAATTTTACCTCCATATATCTCCTTGCTAGCGCCTCAGTGGACTGTCCCACCCGGAACGGAATAAAGTGCGCAGATTTGGTCAATCGATCTACGATCACCCAAATCGCGTCATTTTGCTTCGGACTCCGAGGTAGTCCAGTCACAAAATCCATAGTGATGTGTTGCCACTTCCACTCCGGAATCGGAAGTGGTTGTAGCAACCCGGCCATACGCTGATGCTCTGCCTTCACTTGCTGGCAAACCAAGCACTTGGCTACACTCCGAGCCACACTCCTCTTCATGCCATGCCACCAAAAATTCAGACGAAGATCCTGGTACATCTTGGTGCCTCCAGGATGCACAGAATACGGTGAACTGTGTGCCTCCACCATCAACTCCTCTCTAATATCCCCAGCCGGCACACACAACCTGGCTCCAAACCTCAGCGAGCCATCCTCATGAATCAAAAAGTCAGTCCACAGACCGGCTTCCACCTGCTCCCGAATCTTCACCAGCTTCGGATCCTCAGCCTGGCCAGCCTTAATCCGATCCACGATCGTCGACTGTACCTGCATGTACATCAACGAAGAAGCCTCCCCAGGAAGAACAATCTCAACACCAGACTCGCAGAAATCCTGCTGCAATCTCCACTGCGAGGTCAAAATCATCACCGCGGGAAGCCTACTCAAAGCATCCGGAACCACATTCACCTTGCCAGGGTGAAACTGCAAATCAATATCATAATCCGCCATAAGCTCCAACCATCGACGCTGTCGCATGTTGAGCTCCTTCTGAGTAAAAATATACTTCAAGCTTTTGTGATCGGTGAAGATTTTCACTTTCTCACTCAGCAAGAAGTGCCTCCAGATCTTAAAAGCGAACACAACGGCAGCCAACTCCAAGTCATGTGTCGGGTAATTCTTCTCATGAACCTTAAGCTGACGAGACGCATACGCCACAACATGCCCGTGCTGATGCAACACACAACCGAGACCCTTGCCAGAAGCATCGCAAAAGATCTCAAACCCACCGTTGCGATCAGGCACAACAAGAATAGGGGCCGTCGTCAACCTCTCCTTCAGAACGCCAAAAGCATTCTCACAATCACCCGACCAAACAAAAGCAACATCCTTCCGCGTCAACCTGGTCATCGGCTCAGCAATACGGGAAAAGTCATTAATGAATCGCCGATAATAACCAGCAAGTCCAAGGAAACTCCGGATCTCAGACGCAGACGACGGAACAGGCCACTCCCTGATGGCCCTAATCTTCTCGGGATCCACTGAAATACCATCTCCAGTCACCACATGCCCGAGAAAAGCAACTCTATCCAGCCAAAACTCGCACTTCGAAAACTTAGCATACAAACGATGCTTCCTCAATATCTCCAACACCGTCCTCAAGTGCGAGGCATGCTCTTCCTCCGACTTCGAATAGATCAGAATGTCGTCAATAAAGATAACAACAAACTTATCCAAAAAGTCGTAGAAAATCAGGTTCATCAGATTCATGAAAACTGCGGGCGCGTTAGTTACACCGAAAGGCATAACCACAAACTCATAGTGTCCATACTTCATCCTGAACGCGGTCTTCGGAACATCTCCCTTCTTCACCTTCAACTGATGGTAACCACTCCTCAAATCCAATTTAGAAACCACCCTCGAACCTCCAAGCTGATCAAAAATATCATCGATGCGAGGCAACGGGTATTTATTCTTAATGGTCACCGCATTCAACCCCCGATAGTCCACGCACATGCGACGCGAACCATCCTTCTTCTTCACTAGCAGCACCGGTGCTCCCCACGGAGACAAACTAGGATTAATATAACCCTTCTGCAAAAGCTCATCCATCTGCTTCCGCAACTCTTCCAATTCTGCATGTGCCATACGATACGACGCCTTCGAAATCGGCTGCGCACCTGGAATAAGATCGATAGAAAATTCTAGAGCTCGATCAGGTGGCAAACCAGACATCTCCTCGGGGAAGACGTCGCCAAAATCACGCACCACAGCTGGCCACTCTAACTCCATCCGCATAGCCACAACCTCCACCGGCCTGGCCCGAAATCTGACAGGACCAAGCGAGCTGCTACCACGACTGAACTCAAATACTGGATGTCCGGGAATCTCGAACACCACCTTCTTCCTTCGACAGTCGATCGTAGCATAGAAGCTCGCAAGCCAGTCCATCCCAAGAACTGCATCATAGTTGATGATGTCGTGGACAATGAAATCAGCGAAAAGCTCATGTCCACAGACCACCAACGAGCAAGAATTACAACCACGATGCACCGAGACCACGCCATTCCCTGTAACGATATTCCAACTCTTGGGAAGAGGGGACGTCGACAAGGAATGCCTCTCCACGAAGCTCCGAGAAATAATGCACATCGATGCACCAGAGTCAAAGAGGACCCGTGCAGGAAATGTGCAAACCAAAACCACACCTAACAAGCAATTAACAATCAAACCCTAGTCTAGCAAACAACCATGTTCAAGCAAATAACATAATCTAACAATCAAAACCAACTAGGAAAGTAACAGCCAGATTGAGGATTACCTGCGATAACCTCATCCACAGCCTCGCTCTCCACAGCGGTCATCAGAAAAGCCTGCCTCCTCGGCAGAACAGCCTGCTGAAAAGCCTGCCTCTGCGGAACAAGAGCTGCACCACGTCCAGCAGGAACAGACGCTCGTTGCTGCAACGGCTGTGCTACAACAGGTGCCCTCCGCAGCTGATTCGCATGCCGACAATCCTTCGCGGCATGGGAAGCATCACCACAAACCAGACACTGGCCCAAAAACTTCCGACACTGATCCTTGATGTGGCCAGGCTTGCCACAGAAATGGCAAGTCTTCAGAATAGGCCCTCCTGGCCTCTTAAACTGAGCTGGCTGATTAGGCTTGAAACCAGGCCTAACCACCGCTCTGGCCTACTCCATAGGCCTCTTCCCAGCACCAGAAACATGCCCTCTCATCTGACTCAGGTTCAGCTCTTGCCTCCTGGCAGCGACCAAAACCTTCTGATAAGAGTCCAGATCGGAGGAAGACACAAAACTCTGGAGCTCCAAAGCAAGTCCCTGCAGGAACCTCTGAGCCCTCTCATCAGCATCCTGCACCATCTTCGGTGCGAACCGGCTCAGCCTAGTGAACTCTTGGTGGTACTGGTCCACCGTCAAGCTCCCTTGCTTCAGATCAATGAAGCGCTGCAGCATCTCCTTCTTGGCAGCCTTCGGAAAGAATTCCTCATCAAACCTGGACTTAAAGGTAGCCCAAGCTATCGGCTCCACCAACATCTTCTCTTCCGCATCCCACCAGTTCCGAGCATTATCCTTGAGTTGCCTCCTCGCCAAATCAACCCATCCAGCTGGGGTGATCTTGGCCATCTTCAAATTATCCTCAATGTTCCGAATCCACTCATCGGCAGCCAGAGGACCCTCAGACCCATCAAAATATGCGGGACCCAGCTCCCGAAATTGCTTCGCTCCCGGCTCAGAGCGAGGGGCATCCGGAAGAGCCCGGGCAGCTCGAGTAAGTGGGGCATTCTGGACTTGCACGAGCACGCCCTGCTGCACTTGCATCATCTAGAGCATCATCCGCATCATCTCACCGTTGGTGGGTTCCCGCTCAGGCTCCTCATCATGAGGGAGTGCACCACTACCCCCACCACGGGTGAATCGTCTTCCTGCCATCTAATGACACAGAAAACGAATCAGATTAGACTCATAGCTTATGACTCGGACGTCGAACTTAGTTTATTAGACATTCTAATATTATTATCGTCATTCCAAAAATCGCAGTTACAGAAGGACCTGCATGGGCCACCAACAAAACCTGTCACGACCCGCTTCCCTAAAATGGAGGCGAGACGTGAAAAGGTCCGCACGAGAGTGGAGCTGTGAAGCCCCAAACCCGATAAGCGTAAATAAAACATAAGCAGGTCCCTGTAACCACAAACGGAGCAACAATAATAATAAAAGGGGAGACAGAAATAAAATTCTCATATCTCATAAATTGTCCAACATGAAAATAAGTTCAACATCCAGAAAAGCCACCAGGCTAAAAGAAAGAGTCTAAAGGCCCAGAACAAGGCCAACAAAACAACACTGCAACAAGTATTAGGTGCTATGCACCGACGACAAAATAGCAGTCTAAACAAAGGAAAACACAACGAAGACACTAGGACTGGTCCCCAGTGTCCACGTACTCCCCGTCAAACACAAGCTCGGGCTCGGCGTCAGCAAACACCTCGTCCTCAACAAGGTACTCAGGCTCAGGATCTAACATGTGCCACCCAAAAGAGTAAAGGGGCACATGTCAGCAAGTCTAAAAGACTTGGGCAAGGAAACTGAAAGTAAGGCAACTAGCAACCTAGCAGTTTTAGTATGCATGACATGACAGTTATAACATGAGTGCACAAGCAAGACATGGTGAACAATAAGTACAAAAGAACAATTAACGGGACAAGACAAGAGTAGCCAAGCTACTAACAATCTCAATCAATTCACTATTCACGTTTCACTGTTGTTTGTAGATGTTTACGCCTTACAGCTGAATGGTATAACATTCACGCTGATTGGCCGCTTAACACTACCCCAAAACCCAGAGTTTACGCCTTACCACTGCAGTTGCTGATCGGGCAGACTCCCAGTTGATTGGCCGCTTAACTCTTACCCCCAATACCCATAAGTAATCGAGCTAGGGTCTCCGCACACGAGCTCAGTAAATGAGCCGGGGTTGCCCCGCACAGGAGCTCGCATTCTAGTTCACGATTCATAAACAATTGGCGTAGGGGTGCACCTAGCCGGAAACAAGCATTTCGGGCATTGGCTATCAACCAACACATGGCCCGCTTCTGGAACACGAGCCAGGAACACAAACATTGTAGCGAAGCTACGCATTCACGGAAACACTTTAAGAATGCAATGACATGACAATTAATTTGCGTACCGTTAATAGAAATTAAACATGACATGGCAATTGTGCAACATGATATATGTCGGAACTAGCTTCGTTGTCAAGCTAGTTCCCCAATTTGCGCCTAGGCGAGTATCATTTCGTCGCCTAGCCTCTTTTACGCCTACAACAAGCAAGATGGCCTAAAACATGGCCTAAACCCTAAGTGGCAAGTTTCACTTGCCTAGCACCGGGGATGACGATCACGAAGGTTCGTCTCGCGGATGCTAATCTACGGGGGAGTCGCTGTTATGGGGAAACAATCACCAAAACAACATCCATTCATTAGGGTTTCATAAAAATACCAATAGGTTATGAAAACATCAAGAGATCGATTTCTTACTGTGAGGAGGGGAAAGAAACACTCCGGAGAACCTAGGGACCAGATCTGGAAACGAATGGAGAAGTTTGGAGAACTAGGGGTTTTGGGGGATTTTGGGGATTTGATGAGATTTTGGGGAAGATGAGAGGTAGAATGAGTTGATGGATGGTTTGGATGATGGATTTAGGGCTTGTAATGAAGGAATAAGGGTTTGGGGAAGAAGGGGGCTCAATGGGGGAGAAACTAGGGTTTTGGGTCGAGTGGAGGAAGAAGAAAACGTTTGGGAGGGGTTTAAATAAGATGGGCTGGCGGCTGCCCAGAAATTAGGGTTTTAACACAGATCAGTCGGTCAAAGAGCAACCACTGACCGACTAGTTTGGCAACTAGTCGGTCGGTCGACCAACGTAGACCGTCTAAGTGTAAACAGTAACTTCTGAACGAAAATAGGATTTAGATTTAGTCGGTCGAGGAACAACTACTGACCGACTAGTTTGACATCTAGTCGGTCGGTGAACGTTCTTAGACCGACTAAGAGTGAACAGTACTGATACTAAAATTTAGATGATGTGTTAGTCGGTTAAAGAAGCATTGCCGACCGACTAGTTTGCAACCTAGTCGGTCAACCAACATTCTTAGACCGACTAACGATAAACAGTAACTTCTGAGAAATTTAGAAAGCTAACTAGTCGGTCCAAGAAGGATTACCGACCGACTGGATCGTCATCTAGTCGGTCGGTGCCCCTTCTTACACCGGCTAATAAGCACCAAAAGTTCCGATACGGAGCGCGGAGCTCCGGGATCGATTCCTAAGACTCCTAGGCTTGATCTAATAGTAAGATACGACCGTTATGAAGCCCGTCACGAATGACTTGCTCCGAAATCGACGATCCTAAAGAAGAAACGAGAAAACACGACGAAACGATCGAAAATGAAAGTTACGGAGACGAAAACCACATATGAGGAGAAAATCCACCAAGACATATATTATATTATAATAAATCCCGATACATGAAAACCAGTCGTTACAAAAGTAGAGTCTATTTTTCCAATAGAATAACCAGATTTTAACTGAAAGTTCTTCAATCTTTCATACCAAGCATGAGGTGCTTGTTTTAATCCATATAATGTTTTCTTTAACTTGAAAACATGAATTTCAAAACTTTCATGTTGAAATCCTGGTGGTTGTTCTACATAGACTTCTTCTTTTATAACACCATTAAGAAATGTGTTTTTAACATCCATTTGATATAACTTAAAGTCCTTGTGACATGCATATGCTAAAAGCATTCTAATATATTCTAATCTTGCTACAGGAGCATAGATTTCATCATAATCTATGTCTTCTTCCTGATTACAATCTTGTGCAATTAATCTAGCCTTGTTTCCAACTACTTGACCGTATTCATCCAATTTATTCTTAAATACCCACTTAGTACCAATAATAGGATGATCTGAAGGTCTAGGTACTAATTCACATATGTTACGACCTAAAGATCGTGGGAGTCCGGCTCCCGCCTAGCACCGCGAATATACCGCACTTACTCGCCCCCCCGGCCAAACGGACCGCCGGTCCTGGGGGTCCGGGGCTACATGGGAATGGGCGCACCTCGCTGCCCCCTCCCGGTCGAGGCATACGACCTCTCTCGCTCGGCCCGCCCGGGGCAACGCGCTCGGAGGCTGACAGAGGCACGTGCATATCCCTCCCTGCCAGCGGTCCATGATCCACAACCGAAAAGGTGCGCGGCCAGGCCAAACAACCCACGAACAGGTCGACCCGGCGAGCCCACACAAACCCCGTCGCCGGGGATAGCATCGCCGGACCTTTGATTCATCACGCACGACAAATAACCTAGAGTAAGGACACGACTGACACTAGCGCCGCCCGACCATCTGACAAAGCACCCCCTGGCTGCTGCGCCTGATCACTCCTTATTTTACACCTTTTTCCGCATGTTTGCATGCCATTTAGATCGCCCAAATCATGTTTTTCACGATATATCGACGATATTGCGATGATTTTCACGCTTTGTTGTTTTTGTCGCATTTAAGGCGATTTGGCGCGATTTGGAGTGATCATGAGATGCGCTCACGATAGACGGCCACCGACGACCTCCCCGAGGGGTATTTTGCTATTGGAGAGGAGCGGAAGAAGAATGGACGTCGCCGGAGCGACGAGGAGGCCAAAACGACCAGTTTGGGCATTTTTTGTGACCCACTCGGCCGAGTGGAGGAGCCACTCGGCCGACCAGCGAGACACTGCTCGGCCGACCCGTTCAGACACGATTTCCATGTGTACTCGGCCGAGCGACGGAGACCACATCGGCCGAGTGACGATACCACGTCCGCCCGAGTGGCGCCCAGACGAAGGCCCTCAAAAAGATCGAAGTTACTGTTTTTCGGCCATCTGAGCTTCAGAAGACCCACTCGGCCGAGTGGCAAATCCCGTCCGCCCGAGTGAAGTGAAGCCATCGGCCGAGTGACGACAAATCACTCGGCCGAGCCGCCCCCGAACTGAAGACCCCTGAAGCCCCCGACTTACTGGAAAATTGACAGGGTTTTCACTCGGCCGAGCGACTTTTGTCACTCGGCCGAGTGCGATGCGCAGCCTGTAGCGAAATTTGCGGAAAACAGGCTGTGCAGGGGCATTTTGGTCAGGATTTTTAGACGATTTTTGGGGCTATTTAAGCTCTGTTTTTACCCTAGTTTAGAGAGCCACCTCTCAGATTTTTTGCAGCTTTTTGAGTCTACTTTTTAGTTTTATTAATTGTGATTGGAGAAGAGAAAAACTTGGATTTTTGTTGGGTTGATTGAAGATCTACATTGGTTTGCACTTTTCTTCCCCAAAAACTCTATTTTTATTGTTTATATCATTGTTGTGATGAATTCCATTGTCTATTTCATTGCTAATTATTGTGCTATTGCTATGATTAGTGAGTAGTCTCCACGTCTTGGGGCGTGGGGATGAACCCTACAAGCCCAATTTCGTATTTGTGTTGAATTGGTAGAAATTGAGCTAGGACTGTTATTAGGGATTAGATTGGGATCGAATTACTACGGATAGCTAGGTATTCACATCAATTGGGATTTGCAAGAGATTGGATCCCAATTCGATAGGAAGCCCTAGAAATCCGAATTGGGTTGAGGTCGGATTTTCGAAGTATCGGTTTGCAAGAGATTGGACCGATGCTAGGATCTCCGGTTGCAATTCCGTGCCGATACCCGTTTGCAAGAGATTGGACGGGTAGGAACTATCCTAATCTAGATTGTGGACCGAGTTTGCAAGAGATTGGGCTCGGTGCGCAATTGGACGATGATGTTGACCCTAATGCTAGCTTCCCTAGGCTAGTGTTTGCAAGAGATTGGACCCAAACCTAGGATAGCTATAGACCGGCAACAGCGCGAGAGCGTGAGCTTGGTTCCACATTTAGTTGCAACTAGTTCATCCAAATTCTCATCCTAGCGATTTCGATACCGGCGAACCACAATTGTGAAATACGGTGAGTAGTGGGGACTCCCCATTCCCTAGGCGTTCTCTATTTGATTTGATATTTCGCACTTTTGTCTGACGATTGTGACAGGATCGGCCAAGGCAATTATCCCTCTAAATAGCCAGGTTGATTAGGAGCAAGCACGGTCATTCGTCCTCCCTGTGTTCGATACCCGCTCGCCGCTACACCGTGCGCTTGCGGTAAAACTACAACCGTCGCCTCGGGACGTGTACGCCGGGGTGCGATCAAGTTTTTGGCGCCGTTGCCGGGGAGGCGATTGCGTTTGATTCTTTTTCACCTTAGCTATTTCTTTCTTTTATTTTCTTTTTATTTTATTTCTTTTACCATTATTATTTCCTTTGCTATTCTTACCTAACCCTTCCACGGTGCTAATCATCTCTTTGAAACTCTGTTTTCCCTGTGCATGTACACGAGATCTACGGCGGACCCCGAAGCCTTATTATTCGATCCCGAGATCGAACGTACCGCGCGGAGACTCAGAGCGGAAAGGAGACAATATTCGGAAGGGCGGTTTATGACCAACCGGGAAACTCCCGAAGAATTGGCGGCGAGAATGGCGAGAATAATTTCTATTCGCGATAGGCTTCGGCCTAAAACCTCTTCTACTACGTCATCCATCGCCGTGCCGGAGTTGGCGGCCGACAAGAACTTCGAGCTAAAGACGGGATTGGTGGTTTTGATGCAACAAGACCCATTTCATGGGAACGCTCACGAGAACCCCCACTACCACATCCAATCATTCTTGTCGAAGTGCGCCACTTTCCAAATGCCGGGGGTCCCGATCGATGCCATCAGACTGCGCCTCTTCCCCTTCACGCTAAAGGACAAAGCACTCTATTGGCTGAGGACGCAAGCTGACGGAGTTTTCACCTCTTGGGACGGGTTGGCGGATGCATTCATTGATAAATTCTATCCACCATCCAAGACGGTGAAGATCCGGAGCGCTCTCATGTCCTTCAAGCAAGGACCACATGAGACGCTCTATGAAGCTTGGGAGCGATTTAAGGATTTGCAGCACCAGTGCCCGCACCACAGTATAGAAGATTGGGAGTTAGTGCATAGCTTCTACAACGGTCTCCAACCGGGGACCAAACAAATTATTGATGCCGCGGCGAATGGTGCAATCTTGTCAAAGACTCCCGAGGAAGCTACGGCCCTAATTGAGGAGATGGCCTCTAATAACCAACAATGGGGCGATGAGCGAGGACACTCTACGTCCTCCTTAAAGCCGACTAGCATCTACGAGGCAAAGGCCGTAGCGGAGCTTACGAGCAAATTTGATTCTCTCCACAAGGTGGTGGAGAGATTGGAGAAATTCATCACGGAGCCCCAAGGAAGCCCTTCCACCTCCGCGCCGGCAAGCCAAATGAGTGATTGGCAAGACCAATCTCAAGCCATGTATTCGGGAGGAGAGCAAGGAGAAGGATCCTTGGAGCAAGTGCAATATGTTGCGGGGAACCAAGGTTATTGGTCCAATCCGGCCGCAAGAAATCACCCGGGATTCTCCTACGCCAACAATGAAGGAGCTTTGAACCCGCCACAACAACCGCCTAATCAAGCTCGACCACCACCACCCCAACAACAATACTATCCGCCGAGGGGACCTACACAACAAAACTTCCAACCAAAGCAACAAGTCCCACCTTATAGGCCTCCCGGATACAATCAAGGGTGGAGGAATCAAAACCAAAACCCTCCGCAAGCTCCACAACGATCCGATTTCGAAACTAGAGTGGAGGCGTTCATGGTCGAGCAAAATAAGGTGAATGCTACTTTGAAGGCGGGGCAAGAATCTCTCAATACCGTAGTGGCTCAAATATCGGAGCAATTGGCATTGCTCAACCGGAACACTCAAAGATTGCCGGCGCAACCGGAGCAAAACCCACGGGGCAACACGGGCCACATCAACGCCGTAGTTGCCGTCACTACTAGAGGTGGGAAGGACACCACCCCCGCCATGATTCCTATTGAGGAGGCCGTGGAGGAAAGTTTGGAGCCGGTTGAGCCGATAGTCGAGATTGAAAAGGAGAAGGAGCCACAAGACAAGGAGAAATCTAGGGCGGAGCTATTAATTGAGGAGAGGCGCTTCATGCCACCGGTCCCATTCCCCCAAAGACTAGCGAAAGCGAAAATGGAGAAAAGGCTAGCGAAATTCCTCGAGTATCTAAGAGGAGTTAGCCTAAATATTCCCTTCCTTGACGCCATCATCGAGATCCCCACATATGCCAAATTCTTGAAGGACTTGATTTCGGGGAGAAAGAGGAAGGAGAAGATCATGCTAGCCGAGGAGGGCTCTTGGTTCACCAAGAGAGAAAAGGAGCCGGCAAAATTTAAAGATCCGGGGAGTTTTCGGATTCCTTGCACTTTGGGCGGCGTGCCTCTTCAAAAGGCGTTGGTCGATCTTGGGGCTAGTGTGAGTCTCATGCCCCTCTCCATGTTCTTAAAGCTTAACACCGGGACAAAGTTGAAACCCACCGACATGCGCATTCAATTAGCCGATGGACGGATAACAAGGCCGGTGGGGATTGCCGAAGACATCCCACTTCAAGTCCCGGGTGGAATATGCTTGCCATGTGACTTCGTCATCATGGACATTAAGGAGGAGGGAGACACCTCATTGATACTTGGGCGCCCATTCCTCGCCACCGCCGGAGTCATTGTCGACGTGCGCGAAGGTACCTTAACCTTGAACGTCGGAAACATTGAGGTGGAGCTCCACATTCCTAAGGCTATGAAGCATATGCCTTATCACGAGGAACTCGATTACATGGACCTCCTTGATGAGGTGATAGAGGAGGCGATTCCTCACTCAATTGGTGCCCTTTTTGATGAAGAATTTGATGAAGGCCCGGATTTAGGCCGAGATGAAAAGATTGAAGACGATTCCCCCGACTTCTCCGCTGATGAAGATGAAGGCGACGCTGATGTCGCAAGGATTCGAGAGCTCTGCAAGCTCTCGAAATCAAAATCTCCAAAGAAAGCTCCGCCGGTACGGAAATCGGCATCGCCGGTTAAGCCGTTGACCGGGGCAAATGCTAGCTTGGGGGAGCCTCCCCCCAACACCATTCGGGACAAGAGACCTCCGAGGGAGACCGCTACGCCGCCACGTTCGAATCCAAGCGCGCTCCCCGGAAAGTTTGACGGGTGCATCTCATACGCACCAAACATCCCGCATTGATTGAAAACTATAGGGGGTCGAGCTCACGACCTAAAACGAGCGCTTGTCGGGAGGCAACCCGACGGTTTTTGACTTATTTTTACTTTTTCTTTATTTTTGTTTTAGAAATTTTTAGTGTTTTGAGTCACCCGACCAAAATTTTGTGATAACGGGTCCTATTTTTCTTGACAAGAGAGAAGATAGGTAGATCATCATGAGGAGGATGAACGAGACGATGAGGAGCGCCTCAAGAAGGCGTTCGACGCTCAGGAGGAGCATGAAATCGACTGGAGGAAGAAAGACGGAGTTTAGAGCCTAAACGAAGACAAACAGCAGAATACAAGGCTCACTCGGCCGAGTATACTAGTCACTCGGCCGAGTACAGAAGTTCGTCCGGCCGAGCCGCTCACGAACGAGGGAAGTCTGCTGTACCCAACTCTCTGTCTATTCTTCTCATTTCATTATAACTGCTACTCGGCCGAGTATATATATTCACTCAGCCGAGTGAAACGGATACCCTCCTAGGGCGAGTTATGCCGAGTAGCTTGAGTCACTCGGCCGAATGGACTTACTCCACTCGGCCGAGCATGGCAAAGCCACTCGGCCGAAGCGATATCGGGGAGAAATTTTTATTTGCCTCGCTCGGCCGAGTGAGTAAAGTCACTCGGCCGAGTCGTAACTTTTTAATATAAAGCCAGGGGGGCGCAGTTTTCGAAAACGAAAAAACCCCTTCGCCCGCGCCCCCTCAACTTCCCCTCGCCCGATCTCGCCTCGCCCAACGGCCACTCGCCCGCGCGCGCCGCCGCTCGGCCTGCCGTCGCCGGCCGACCATCGCCGGACCCCGCCCGAGTCGCCGCCGGCAGCCCCGCCTCCGATCACCTCCGGTTCGCTTATTTTCACCGTTTTCTCCTCTCCTCGTGTATTTTTTTGAGGATCCATGTGCTAAACGCCCCCCTAACCCAAATCAATTCCCATATCTATCTGTTATACCCCTATTGCTCCATACATTTTGATTATTACTCACTGATATCACTTTTCCATGCGCAGGTTGCTTTTTGGAGCTTAGGGGAACTCAGGGGAGCTTCTACGGGCTGTTTTGGACTTCGTGGAGGCGCGGACTTCGCACGCTTCCACTGCTTAGCACTCGCGGCGTGTTTGGGTAAACTCTTTCCACTCTTTGTGCACACGCCGCACTTTTCACTTTTCGGCGCGCGCTCGGGACAGATATGCCGCCCCGGACACGGCCGCGGTCGAAGAGAGCTTCCGCCAAGCGGAAGCGGTCGGATGATGCCGGCCCCTCCCACGAGTTGGAGGACTCTCCTCCACCGTCCCCCACACACACCGCACACCCAGCACAGCCTGCAGGCCCCGCACACCCCGCACAGCCTGCAGTGCACCCACAGCCCGCACAGCCTCTCCCTGCCGATCCACAGCCACCACCACCGGCTCCACTGGTCGGGCCGCTCGGGATTACGTTCTGAGACGACGCACACCGCGCCGTCTTCGAGCGTATCTCCCAGCGCTCGATTGTACCCTCCAGGTTTGCACACCTCGCTGACCTTGGACGCCTGGGGGTACTTGAGGGGATACTCACGTTGTACGACAACGTGGGGTGGCGCGACTTCCTTCAAGTGTCGGCGGATACTTTTACCCGCCCGACACTTGAGGTTTTGAGTTCGATCGCCCGGACCGATGAGGGATGCTCATTCCGGTTCATGGATCGAGAGTGCCAGGTCACTCTCGATATGATGAGAGCATTTTTCTCATGGCCCGCCGTCCCCGGAGCCGATCGCGGTTACGGCCCTACCCACATCCCCCCACCTTCTTTCGACACCGGCGCCTTCTGGGCCCGGATCACAGGCCACCACGCTGCCTTTGACCCTAGTAGGGCCAAGGCCTCGGCCATAGTCCACCCCTGCCTACGCATTGCCCAGCGCCTCATGGCGACTACCTTTTTGGCCAGATATGAGCCGGGCACGATGTCTACGCCAGAGCTTTACATGCTCTACGCGATGACACGTCCCAGAGCTCTGTCTAGGGATGGACTCGAGCTTGTCCCCGCCGTCGTGATCGACATTGCGGCTTGGTTTCTAGACCGTATCATTGTGTCGGTGGGCGCTCGCTCACCGATATGCTGCGGCGGTCTGATCACCTTGCTTACCATGATGACCGGCGAGGACCTACCCGACGACCTGCGACGCGTTCCGGGCCCCACTTCCTTGTCGATAGACGTTATGGCCCGGATGAAGATGCTGCGTCCGCATGGTGAGCGTCACTGGGTCTGGTTGCACGGCCCCTATGGGGCCGATTACATGATTCTCCCGAGCCCTGCTCGGACTCTGATTGCACCAGCCCACGTTGACTGGATTCCGGCGATGGATGTCCTCATCCCCGCCGCCTACGTGCTCGAGGCCGAGGAGGCCGAGCAGGCCCACGCTGCCCACGCTGCCCACGCTGCTCCCGCAGACCCTGTTGTGCGCCCTGCCGAGCCTGCTGCCGACCCTGTCGCCCCTGTGGCCCCTCAGCCCACACCTGACATTTCCACTGCTCTTGACACTTCTGTCCCCACCTCTGCCTGTGTCGAGAGTACTTTAGCTGAGCCCACTTCCACCACTTTCACCACTTCCGAGGCTGTCCCCACCACTCCCGCTGTCACCTCCGGCCCTCTGTCCGTGGAGCCCCTTTGCTCCGCTCTCCCCCAGCGCCCGCAGACCTTTGTTGAGAGTGGAGAGCCCTCGTTCACCGCGGTCGTGGAGACCATGGTTAGCATGATCTCCGCTGGGGTTACACCTTTTGGACCGCACACTTCTGCCCCAGCGGGAGATTCCTCTGTCTCCACTGCCGCCGTTTTCTCCGAGAGTGTCGTGGCGTCTGTCCACACTTCTGTGCCACAGACCTCTTTGGCCACCTCGTTGCCTCTTTTGCACGCTTCCTTTGCTGCCGCCGCCTCCACTTCTCGCCAGCCGGTGTCCCGGCCTCACACCGAGGCCAGGCCCACCTTTCCAGGCGCAGCACCTTTTGTCCCATTCCCTGCTGAGCCCGTTACATACTCCACACGCGTACGCCAGCCTCGCCCTGCGCAGCCTAGACCGGTGCGTCCCTCTGCACCACCCCCGCCCGACACTACACTACAGAGCATACGTGCTCTTGAGTTGGCGGTGAGCGGTCTTAGAGGAGACCTTAGGACCCTGTCCTCCACCGTCTCTGCGATGGCTGGACGCTTCGACCTGATACCCCAGATCCACTACTGCCTTACACAGGTGCTGGAGCGTCTCCCTCGCGTACCCCAGCCCACCCAGCAGGTCCCCACACACACTTCCACACACACTAGACCTGCTTCCGCTTCCACCCCAGCTCAGCAGCCCACACCACCACCACCACCACCTCCGCCTCAGGACGGAGACGGCGCGGCACCGCCTTCTTAGGCACTCTTGATGCCTTTATCCATTCCTGTCGTTGTGCTGCCCGTCTCTGCTGGGTCCTGATGCACTTTTGCCCACCCCCCCTCCCCTCACTTTTTTTTGATTCTCATTTGCCGTCTCTTTATATATCTCTTTTGGGAGAGAGGGAGAGCTTTTGGTGACCCATTTATACTCGTATCACTCATATCTGTGCATGCATCATATCCGCATCATATTTTCGTTTCTTTATTTTTCGTTTTATTATCTTTTTTCTTTCCATCATGCATGCATCCTCACTTGCCCCTCTCATTACCTGTCTCTCTGTGTGCCACACTTTGCACATTGAGGACACTGTGCACTTTAGCTTGGGGGAGTGAGTTCTCACGTTCTTTTTCGATTTGCCACCTTTATTTTCAGTTTTTCCACACCGTTCTTCACTTTTGCACTTATTTTTCATTTATCTTGCCATGCATCACGTTTTTCCTATTTTCCTGTGTGCCGCATTGCATAGTTCTATTTTTCCTTTTATCTTTACTTCGTTTCTTTTTCATCTCATGCTAGAGATGAATTTTCTGTGATGATGTCTACGTGGAGTTAGCTTATTCTATATGCATGCTATATTTGTCGTGTCTTAGATCTCATTTCTGATATCATATGCTATGACTTGCTTTACATTTAGAAATAGTAACCCACACTTTTTCCTCATGAAAATGGATGAAATTTTATTATTAGCTGAGCCTGAATATTCATATGTATGCTATCACAGAAAACACACCAAGATTCACGCATTGAATGCCTATATCTGGAGTACTGACTTCTTTTCCTTTATCACTTCTATATGCATGAATTGTACACTTCACTTCCGGACGATTGAACGATGATTAGCTAAGATATATCTGGATTAGTTAGCTTTTTTGTGATCAAAACTGAGTAGATTAGATTACCCTGCTGAAGTTGTCGTGCATGTCTTATAGAGTGAGCCGAGAGTTATATTTATTTCTTTCTCCACAAATCTTGAACATCACTTCTCTACTTTTAAAATCATTGGTGAACCTCCCCTTAGTGATTCTATTTTATGGCATTTCCCCCGCTATTAATTCCTAGCTCCAAATCTCTTGTTTCAAAAACAAAAACAAAAAAAAAAGAGAGAGAAGAGAAGAATAAAAGAGAGAAAAACATTCTTGTATATCATTACCTCTCTCTGAGTTGGGATCATTGTATATATGTTGCTTATTACTCAAAAAAAAAAAAAGAGAAAAGAAAAGAGGAAAAATCCTCAATAAAAGATCCCATCTCGCTTACTTTCTTTCTTCTTTCCCTTCTTTACCTTTGGAGCTATATAAAAATGGGGATGTAAATATTTTTGTGCCACCACGCTTATAGATAAGCTTGGGGGAGGAGATCCATTGATGTGTGAGAGAGCGACTACTTGACATTGCACGACAACCTAGGCTAAGTAATATTCTATACTCGGTGAGATTGTTTCTAGCTTTACGAAACCCAGAAATCTAAGCCTAGCATTCATTTCATGAAATCCATACTTTTCTATTCTCTCTATTCTATGATGTGATACTCTTATACTCCAGATAGAAAGCGTTCAATTGAAAAGTGTGTGATCTGAGATTTGTATACCGCTTTATATGATCCAGGCGATGTTAATTTTAAAATCATTCCGTTTTTCATGATTATACTGTTGTTCGTGGGTTTTCTATTTTCTACTTGCACTATTCTACTATGATATCAAAATGAGATTCTTTGACATGTATTTCTCACTCGGTGCATGCTATAAGAGTAGGTGAAACCCACGTCCTGAGAAAATGATCTAGCATCCTATCTATCTTTCTTTCTTTCTTTATTTTCGTTTGGCTTTCATTCTTCTTCGTTTTTCATTTTTTTCGTTTTTCGCCGTTTTCGTTTTCCGAATCCATCGGGTTCGCTTTTTACTTATCTTCCTCGAGGACGAGTAAGAGGCAAGCTTGGGGGATTTTGATCACTCCTTATTTTACACCTTTTTCCGCATGTTTGCATGCCATTTAGATCGCCCAAATCATGTTTTTCACGATATATCGACGATATTGCGATGCTTTTCACGCTTTGTTGTTTTTGTCGCATTTAAGGCGATTTGGCGCGATTTGGAGTGATCATGAGATGCGCTCACGATAGACGGCCACCGACGACCTCCCCGAGGGGTATTTTGCTATTGGAGAGGAGCGGAAGAAGAATGGACGTCGCCGGAGCGACGAGGAGGCCAAAACGACCAGTTTGGGCATTTTTTGTGACCCACTCGGCCGAGTGGAGGAGCCACTCGGCCGACCAGCGAGACACTGCTCGGCCGACCCGTTCAGACACGATTTCCATGTGTACTCGGCCGAGCGACGGAGACCACATCGGCCGAGTGACGATACCACGTCCGCCCGAGTGGCGCCCAGACGAAGGCCCTCAAAAAGATCGAAGTTACTGTTTTTCGGCCATCTGAGCTTCAGAAGACCCACTCGGCCGAGTGGCAAATCCCGTCCGCCCGAGTGAAGTGAAGCCATCGGCCGAGTGACGACAAATCACTCGGCCGAGCCGCCCCCGAACTGAAGACCCCTGAAGCCCCCGACTTACTGGAAAATTGACAGGGTTTTCACTCGGCCGAGCGACTTTTGTCACTCGGCCGAGTGCGATGCGCAGCCTGTAGCGAAATTTGCGGAAAACAGGCTGTGCAGGGGCATTTTGGTCAGGATTTTTAGACGATTTTTGGGGCTATTTAAGCTCTGTTTTTACCCTAGTTTAGAGAGCCACCTCTCAGATTTTTTGCAGCTTTTTGAGTCTACTTTTTAGTTTTATTAATTGTGATTGGAGAAGAGAAAAACTTGGATTTTTGTTGGGTTGATTGAAGATCTACATTGGTTTGCACTTTTCTTCCCCAAAAACTCTATTTTTATTGTTTATATCATTGTTGTGATGAATTCCATTGTCTATTTCATTGCTAATTATTGTGCTATTGCTATGATTAGTGAGTAGTCTCCACGTCTTGGGGCGTGGGGATGAACCCTACAAGCCCAATTTCGTATTTGTGTTGAATTGGTAGAAATTGAGCTAGGACTGTTATTAGGGATTAGATTGGGATCGAATTACTACGGATAGCTAGGTATTCACATCAATTGGGATTTGCAAGAGATTGGATCCCAATTCGATAGGAAGCCCTAGAAATCCGAATTGGGTTGAGGTCGGATTTTCGAAGTATCGGTTTGCAAGAGATTGGACCGATGCTAGGATCTCCGGTTGCAATTCCGTGCCGATACCCGTTTGCAAGAGATTGGACGGGTAGGAACTATCCTAATCTAGATTGTGGACCGAGTTTGCAAGAGATTGGGCTCGGTGCGCAATTGGACGATGATGTTGACCCTAATGCTAGCTTCCCTAGGCTAGGGTTTGCAAGAGATTGGACCCAAACCTAGGATAGCTATAGACCGGCAACAGCGCGAGAGCGTGAGCTTGGTTCCACATTTAGTTGCAACTAGTTCATCCAAATTCTCATCCTAGCGATTTCGATACCGGCGAACCACAATTGTGAAATACGGTGAGTAGTGGGGACTCCCCATTCCCTAGGCGTTCTCTATTTGATTTGATATTTCGCACTTTTGTCTGATGATTGTGACAGGATCGACCAAGGCAATTATCCCTCTAAATAGCCAGGTTGATTAGGAGCAAGCACGGTCATTCGTCCTCCCTGTGTTCGATACCCGCTCGCTGCTACACCGTGCGCTTGCGGTAAAACTACAACCGTCGCCTCGGGACGTGTACGCCGGGGTGCGATCAGCGCCCCCTGACACTTAATGCTTTCGGCCCTGACACCCTGACAAAAGTGCCCCTGGCCGTTGCGCCATCTGACAAAAGCGAGGCAGACACTCCTGTTCCTGACATCCTCGTCCGAAGCTTCCGCTGACAGCCGGGCCAGCTCAGCACGTCGAGTCAGCATGCCAGGTCAGCCCCACCTAATCATCTCCCAACAGGTATAAATACCCCCCTCACCTCTTACGGTAAGGGGGTTGGCAAATTCCCTCTGAATCCCATTATTCACACACGAGAGCAAAGGTCGTCCATATCTTTGTTCTCCCACTTATAGCTCGTCACGTACGGTCGACACACCCTTAGTCCGACCTGCGTGCCCCGCCCCCACTTTAAGTCCAGTTACTGACTTAGGCATCGGAGAGGCTAAGGGTTGGACCCCAACCCGGCCTTTCTGACGAGTTGCTCGTTGTGCAGGGTAGCTCGCCCCTTGGTTGATATCTGCCTTCGGCTCCCGCCGCCCGATCCTCTCCGCTGCGTCCGGCGGGATTTGACTCCGTGGCCTGCCCCGACGGCAAGTTTAGCCTCTTCACCCCACTAATCACTTGTCAAAAAGCCTACCTAAATCCCCTTATCAATTTAACCACCGTGCCCTTGGTTCCCCATAATACAAATTCATTGTACGCGAGTTCCACCCCGTAACAATTGGCGCCGTCTGTGGGAACGAATGGTCACACCCATGTTAGACTCCATGCCGATCACTTGGAACCCTGACCATGGCAAGGATCCCGTGGGTCAGGAGCCACTCTCTCTACCAATCACTCCGGCGACTGACCCCCCTCCGGGGATAGGCGTCGAGACAGTCCAAACCTCGGCTCGCGCAATCCAGAAGAGCTTCGAGGCCATTACTCAGGCGATGGAAGGCTGCATAGCGACAGGAACGGAGGCACTGCCCGGCCCCTCGGAGCCCCCAAACGTGAGACGGAATCTCCACCCTCAGTTCGAGGAGGAGGGGGAGACCGGGGGCTCGCCAAGGAGATTGTGGCCCAGCGGAAGCTCTTGGAAGAGGAAATGGAGGTCGTGCGGGTGCGGAGGCGCCGGGAGGAGGCGGCCGCCGCGCAAAGGCATTTGGACAAAGCGGCCGAGAACACCCGGCGGGCCTACCTGGACGAAGAAACCACCCACCACCAACTCCGCTTCATCATCGCGGAACGCGAAAGGCTACAGAGGGAGAACGAAGACAATCGGGAAATCCCGGAGGTGTCGGCGATGGGCCGGCAGCCCTGGGACGGGCGCGGCCCGCCGTTGGCCAGATCCCCACCGGGAGGGGGGAGTTCGCCTCGTCAGCGCCACTCCCCCGATCGTCTGCACGAGGAAGCCGTTTGTCGACAACTACGCTTCCTCACCGCCGAGCGTGAAAGGCTCCTGCGGGAGAATCAGGAGCGGAGGGAGATCCGGGAGGAGACGGCCGGAGGGCGATGGTACTGGGAGAACCGTAGCCCGCAACCAGTTGAGTCCTCAACCCTGGGAAGGAGTCCCCCCAGGCGACCGTCACGCTATTCCCCGGGGCGGGAAGACTGTCGGCAGTCGAGGCGCGACCGGAGCCAGACCCCCTAATGGCGAAGGGGGGACGCGCCCGAGCACCCTACCTACCCGGAGGAGGCCACTCCGCTGGCACGATGGATCACATCCGCCCCGAGGCCCGTAAGGTTCAAACCCCCCCCACCTGGCCACCTACAACGGGAGGGGCGACCCCCTCACGCACGTGCAACAATACCGGGGGCAATGGAGGCGCAGGATGTAGATGAGGCGTTCCTATGCCGACATTTCTCGCAAAGTCTGAGGGACACGACATTGGATTGGTACTTCGGCCTACCCACGAGATCCATAGGGAGCTTTGGCGAACTGTCCCACAAGTTCTGCCAAGAGTTTCGGGCCGGGCGGACGAAGAAGAAGCCCTTGGACTATCTCAGCACGATAGTCCAAGGAGAAGGGGAGACGACGGGTAGATACCTGCGCCGCTTTCAGGATGAGAGACGGGCGGTGGTGACCTGGGGCGACGAGGTATTCATGCTGGCCTTCAAGACGGGATTGCGGACTCAGAGCCTCCACAAATCCCTGCTCCGAGATCCGCCGACCGACTATGAGGCGCTGGTTGCTATGGCGGAGAGGCATGCGTTGGACGAAGAGACTCTCGGCACGAAGGCCCTATTTCCCCCGGCGAAGCCGCTCCAAGGCGAGCCCAGATCACACCCTCGGCCAAGGCAAGAAGAGGGGCATCGGGGGCGCGACCAGCTGGCCCAACTGAGGCGCGACCCGACGGGGCGTCGCCCGCAAGATCACCCTGGCCCGGCCCGAGAGTTTGCCCCGGCCCAAGGACCCACCCGAGCCATCCCGAGACAAGAAGGCCCCCTGCAGGCGCATTACACGTAGCTCAATGCCCCCCTGATAGAGGTGATGGCCACGACAACGAGAGCTGGACTGCTGCCAGAGCCACCCCGGGAAATGAAGTCGGACCTGGCTCTGAGAGATTTCAAAAAATATTACCGATACCACCGGGACCACGGCCATGACACCGACGACTGCTTCACCCTCAAAAGGGAAATCGAGCAGCTGATCCAGGTGGGCCACCTCGGGGGCTTCGTCGGGGGCAGGAGACCAGACCGATAAGAGGGGAACCACCGGAGGACACGAAGAGCAGACCCTCCGACGCACGGTGAGCGGGAAGAACCTCTCCCCCCGAAACCGGTCATGCGCATAAACACGATATGTGACGGGCCATCCTCCGGGGAGAGTCATCGTCAAGCAAAAAGGCGTATGCGAGGCAAGTGATGACGGCGGGTTTTGGAGGGGATCCGAGGGGGAGAAGGCCAACCTACCCTCCCATTACTTTCAGCGACGAGGATCTAGAGGGAGTCGAGCTGCCCCACGACGACGCCATCTTCATCGAGGCCCAAATAGGGACGACCATCGTCAGCCTCCTCCTGATCGACACAGGGAGCTCTTGCGACATTATGTTTATGTCCACAATCGAGAAGATGGGGTTAAGGCCGACGGACCTGAGACCCTGCACCGGGCCCCTCATCGGCTTCACCGGTCACTCGACCCCTATTGTGGGAGTGATCACCCTGCCAATAACTCTCGGAGAAGAACCGTAGGTCATCACCCGAATGACTCTGTTCGTTGTGGTCAACATTGCGTCGGCATACAATGGGATCATATGACGACCATACATGGCAGCCATCAGAGCGCTCCCCAGCCTGCTCCACCAGATGGTCAAGTTCCAAACCCCTCGAGGGGTTGGGTCAGTGCGGGGAGCCAGAAGTTGTCCAGGAGCTGCTACGTGGGATCGACCAAACACAAGGGTCCGGAGCGAACCCTGGTGGTCGACCTACCCGGTGGGAGGGACGACTCCTACCATCGAAGGCCGGCTCCTGCTGACGGCACCACAGAAGGATCGGGGGCCGCAGAGGAGGACCAGACCTGTCGCGCCCGTCCCAACCCCCTTGACAAGGGCGGGCTAATCCCTCTGAAGAACGCGGAACACCAGTCGTGATGCAATCGGAAACTGTAAGTCTCGAATGAAATATCCTTTTCCCTTTTGCATCTTCGAATTTTGCCATTTCCACCTGAAAATTTCAGCCCAAAAGCGCAAGACTCCGGGGCAGGACCAATCCTAGCCACCCAAACCGGAGAGGGGCATGGGCCGAGCTACGCACTCGCTCCCCCCCACAAATGAAGACCTCCGGGGCAAGCTTACAGAGCTTCACCACCCAAACCGGAGCACCATATGTGGGGTAGGCGACGGCCCAATACCCGTCCGACTATAGAGGCTGCGGGGAGGCGACGGCCCAATACCCGCCCTCTCAAAGACTCCGGGGCAGGACCAATCCTCGCCACCCAAACCGGAGAGGGGCACGGGCCGAGCTATGCGCTCGCTCCCCCCACCGACGAAGACCTTCGGGGCAAGCTTATGGAGCTTCGCCACCCAAACTGGAGCGCCATATGCGGGGTAGGCGACGGCCCAATACCCGTCTGACTATAGAGGCTGTGGGGAGGCGACGGCCCAATACTCGCCCTCTCAAAGACTCCTGGGTAGGACCAATCCTCACCACCCAAACCGGAGAGGGGCACGGGCCGAGCTACGCGCTCGCTCCCCCCACCAACGAAGACCTCCGGGGCAAGCTTACGGAGCTCCGCCACCCAAACCGGAGCGCTATATGCGTGGTAGGCGACAGCCCAATGCCCACCCGACTATAAAGGTGGCAAGGGCCTAGTTGCCCACCCTCCTAAAGCGGGCCCATGATTCTTCAACTCAAACATCGGGAAACAAATCAGGGCTCGCGGATTGATGCAACCCTCGCGCAGGTCCAAAACTGATGAGCAACACCTGACACCAATAAAGCCGACGGCCGAAATGACCCATCAAACCAAAAAGACGCTCGGGGCAAGCACCACTGATAACAACACACCCGCTAAAAAACAGGGGTTGATGAGTCACATCGGGTGCCACCTATCAGGGGCAGGTTCCGAAGGGCACGATTCCAATAAGCTGGCTCCAGCTCATCACATTAAGGGGAGGGGGAAGACTAAAGAGCTACCATTATAAATACCCCCTCGGCCCCTTCAAAGGGAGGGGACGAAAGAGATAATTTGAGGGAAGGTCAATCCCTCAGCCCCACTCTCCCCCAGGAAGGTACGGAAAGTGCGAGGGACCCCAACTGCTCCGGCGGGCTGTCTCCCCCGACACGATGACCCCCGATAGGCTACTCCTATTACACGAGGGGCACCCCGCCTGCGGCTCCCCGACTTCCTTTAGACAACTTAAGGCACGAGAACTGGAGCTCCAACGGCGTACCCTGCCCCTCCACGGACGCCCCGCGGGCGCGGGCGCGGCAGGCCGACAACCCGATGGATGGGGCAGACCTGCCAAATCACCCCATCGGACACCCCAGCACCCGCCGAGTCGCACCAGCCTCAGCGGACTCCCCCCGCCAGCAGCTGACCAAGCCGATAGCCTATTCCTCTTACATCAGGGGCGCCCTGCCTTTCACCCCTCGACTTCTCCTGGACCACTTACGCCAGGGAGAGGAGCGGACCGGTGGCGGACCACCCCTTCCCACACCCGTCCTACGGTGACTCCAACCGGCAGGAAGGCTAAAGCCCTGCGGGATAGAGCAACCACCAAGGACTCCCTCTCCCCCCAATTCTGGAACGAGGGATAAAGCAGCCACGACCGCCCCCGACGCCAACACGTCGCTCCCCACCTCTCCTAGGATTCCCTGTCGGTGCGTGGACCCTCCAAAGTGACCTTGCAACCCTTCAGGGGCACGACGACGGAGAGGGATGCGCCAAATGGAACGAGGGCGTCCACCAAAGTAGAACGGCTCGACAGTTCGCCTGCAGGCCGACCTATACACCATATCCTATCCCTGCCCTGTTCATTAAATTTTGATAAAAGCTAATGAAAAGACTACTCCCAACAGACCCTTAGCAATAATTTAGGCGCACTCATTCACGTGAATAACCCCCAAAAAGGGGAGGACGAGCTCTACGCCACACGCCACACGCCACACGCCACCCTGGAGCGGGCCGGGGAAAAAAGACATCCTAACCGGCTGACCACATCCTCAGACGCACGACCCTAACAAAGGGAATAAACGTGGCTCGACCAACGCCAGGCAAGAGAAAATAATAACATAACATATCCAATAAAGGGAATCAACATATACTCAGAGTCTGAAAATTACAAAATTACAGGTATCGACCCCACAAAACTTTCCTCTCTTTCTTCCTCACCACCTATACAAAACTACTCTGGTGTGTCCCCCTCACCAATGGCGTGCCCACTAGTCACAACCTCCCCTCTGTCAGCTGCGGGGGAATCCCCACCCGTTTTACCGGTCTCCACCGCGACTCCCCCGCCTCCTTCGACGATCACCCGCTCGTCGTCCCCTGACTCCTCCTCGTCTCCGTATGCTGCGAGTCTGTCGAGGTCGAGCTCAATGGGCAGGGACAAACCCGCCACCATCTCCTTTATCCGGACCAAGCAGGCCTCCCACCCCTCCGCTCGACCTTCCTCGCGACCCTCTTCATGGCCTGCCCCCAAGCCCCTGGACATCGCATCAGTAAGGGCGGGGATGACGGTCGTCTCCTGGTACGAGCGAAACTCCTCGACCTTCCGAGCCAACTCCTCCTCGGCGGCCTTCGCACGACCCGCCAGATCCACCGCCCGCACTTCCTCCCTCCCAAGGGCCTCCTCCAGCTCCTTCAACCTATCTCTAGCCGCGGTCACCTGCACCTCATAATCGGCCAGGACCGCCTTTAGGCGCTCTACCTCCGCCTCATACTGGCTGCACCGCTCCCTCTCCTTCGCCATTCCCTCGCCAGCACTCTTACGAAAGGCGGCGAACTCGGCCGCCACTCTAGCAATGGCACCCTCGGCCTTATTTATGGCTGGAACGTGCCTCATAGCTTCAAGCATCAAATTGATGGCCTGCACAACAAAAGAGAACCCATTTAGGGTATTCAATAAAATCCACTGGCAAACGTCACCCGGCTTACACAACCTACCTGTACGCCGTATCACACCGCGGTTCCACACAGACCCTCAGGCTCCACCGCCTCCAGCGCCACCTTGTCACGGGGCAAGAAAATATTCTCCGCCAGCCTCGCCGCCACACCACCATCCTCGAACACGGACTCATCATCCCTCACCTTGAACGACGCCTGATGAAGAGCTTCGTCAGGATAGCCCTCAACTTCGGTCCTCTTAGCCCTGAAACGGACAAGCGAGGCCTCACAGCTGGGTTCGACGGCCCTCTCCAGACCGAACAACGGACAGCCGTAGGGCCAGCTGTCCCAGTCGGCCGACTTGGCTGGGCCGCCCGACGTCCCGGCCCTCCCCTGTTGGTCGGTAACGGTTACCCCCTCCACATCAGCGGGTACCCGGGGGCTAGACGACCGTGTCTCGGGGGCCTCCACCCCTCCCCCAGTCGACCCTTCGTCCCCGCCTTCCAGGTCGATAACGAGGGTTGTGATCCCCTCCCCGGACCTGCCCCCTGCTGACCGATTCTCCCCCGCCCCGGAGCATCAGGGACAGACGAGCTCGCAGGCAGCTTCCTCCTCTTCGTGGACGCCTGCCCCCTCGTCGAACTTCCCACCACGACTTCGTATCGCAACCTCTTGGGGACCTTCCTCTTCGACGTTTGCCCCGCCTGCTCCGCAGCTCGTTTCATCATCTCCTCAAGGGACAAACTCATTGTGCGACCTGCCAAAGAAAGAAAGTTCAAGGTAAGCACTTCAGACGCACTAATACCAAAATCTATTGTACCTTCGGGCCAGATATTCAACGCTATCATCTCAGCCCGGGCGAGCGTCGGGTAGTCTCGGCCCTCCCCCGGTATCGCCATTAGAAACTGTGCCACCTGTTTCTCCTCGTCTCCCAATTCAACCCCCTCCTTCGCCTCGGGATTCAGATCCCCCCAATCCGATCTCATCAGCACATCCTCCGGCACGCAGACAAACACATACTGCTTGCGCCACCCCTTAATCTTCCCTGGCAACCCCCTAATGAGCGGATGGCTCCTCTTCGCGGAGAGATAATAGCAGGACCTCAGCTTCTTCACCGTGAAGAAATAGCGAAATAAAGACAGCGAGTGGCGAACTTGGTTACTCACGCACAGCACAAGGAAACCCACAACCACACCAATGGCATTGGGCATCAGACGATACAAGGGCAGCCCCAGGAAATTCAACACATCTAACACGAATGGATGGGGGGAGCGCAACCCTTGCTCGAAGGAGGACACATACACTCTCACCTCGTGGTCGCCCGCGAAACACACCCTCTCTTGCGCGTCCGGTTCGTGAACAGAATACGGTGGCCTGACATACAACTCGAAGATCTCAGCGATGGACCTCTTCAGCACCGACTTCACACCCGCAATCTCGAGGGGCACCTCCCCAGTTTCCGCGACGGAGCTCCCTTCCCCTACCACCCTCGACCCCTGACCACCAAACGAAGACGTCGAGGAAGACATCGACAAAAACGGACCTCTTACCTAAATGGCACCGACGACTCGGACGACAACGCTACGTCGATGACCGATTCCATGAGGACAACTCCGACAAGGGCAACGAAATCTCCGACAACCCCAGCCGCTTGGAAAACCTTCGCCCAACAATCAGCTCTGCTTCGCTCCCCACCCAGAGATCTTTTTAAGCGACACCGTAAAGTATCGTGACCGTCGGCCTCACGCCACGTGTCATCAATCCGTTCTCTCTCCCGCATCGATCCACGTGGTCTGACGCTTCGCGTAATGGCAGCCGTCACTTCTGCCACGCGTCAGCCTTGAAGTGGTCGGGTCGCTTCGATTCCCGCCCTCCGTCGAATCGCCAGGATGACGTCTAGTCACGCGACCGCCAACAGGCCCCTTCGATTCCCGCCCAAATCCCGGCGAAATGATCGCCCCCAGTCGAAACTACGCCATCCTTAGCCTCTTCTTTCTATCCGCCGCTCGTACCCAGGATGAGTCCCGCCTCCGTCGGGGCGGCCGAAGCAAGGATACGCCGCTTACTCAATTTCGGACTTCGGTTCCAATGCTTCGCAAACGATCGTACGGAGTATACCACCTCCCCCCCACCTCGCCCCGCTTCTGCGATCCACCTAGAATCACACTTTGCTTCGCAGCAAACCCCTGGTAAACGTGGTACATCTCAACTTCCCTCTCTCGACAACCCGAATATCCTCGGCATAGCGAAGTTGGGGGCAATTTTGTCCCTCACAAAACTAATGGCCTACAGACACAACAAGGTAGAAGACAGTCCGACACAAGACCAATTCAATGCATTTATCCAAATAGCAAAGCTATACATTAAGCCATCCGCACACTACAACAAGACATTGGTTTTAACCCTCATACAAGAAGGTACATGATTCCACAAACCCACTTTCTCAGCGACGTCGCCTCTCGGCCGACCGAGCCCTCATATCTCTCGCCACTTGGCGAACTCCCGCATCCCTTGCCTCTTGCAACATTGGCACAACATGCTCGTCATGGTAGCGGCGGATAGCGGCCTCGATCACTCCGCCCTCAACTTCCCGTTTTTCCTTCATCCGCCGCATCACAATACCCTTCTCCCTCTTCTCCACCTCAAGGGCCTCCTTTAGGCTGGCTATCTGCCGCCTCTGTAACGCGATCACCGTCTCCTTGCTAGCCAACTCTACGACGTGCTTCGACCGGATGTCATCCCTCTCCCGCGTCACCTCTAGGAGTTGGCGCTCGACCGTAGCTTTTGACGAATCAAAGTACGTGGCCCGCCCCTTTTCTACCTCACATGCCATCCTAACCTTCTCCAGCTCCGCTTCCATGTCCCTCAGCTTCACCTTGACCTCACCAAGGTTCACCCTCGCTATCTCAAGAGCCGCTTTGGTGGCGGCCACAGGAGTGCGACCCTGCAGGGCTACCATGTATGTAACCATCTACAGAAGACCCGAATCAGCGGGGCACGAGTAAAGAAAGCCTAAGGGCGAGACGAGAGAACCGGCTTACCTACACGACGTGCCATACAGCAGAGCCGCACAACCGTTCCACCCCCACGCGAGTCAAGGATTCGCAGTCTCGCGGTAACATGCAATACTCTGCGAGACGCGCTGCCACTCCGGCGTCCTCGAATATCGACTCGTCACGGCCCACTCGAAATGGCAACTTATGGAGGCGGTCATCCAGAAACGCCTCGACTTCCTCTCGAGTCCTCTTGAAATGAATGAGGGCACCTTCACAACTCGGGCTCATCGACCTCCCCATATCCCACGAAGGGATCCCGTATGGCCACTTCTGAACCAAGCGTGCGTTGCGAGGCTCGACCACCTCCGATACCCCCGACGGGATGGAGGGACCTACCGCCCGCGCGGACGAGCCCGCAGGGAGATCATCGCCGGACCTACCGATAGAGGTACCTGATTCGGCCGCCCTCCGTCCCCGGTGTGCTCTCTCCCCATAGGAGACCTCGCCTCCCCGTTCCCGGGATCCTACTTCGCGCGCCACTCCCTTGCCTTTCTCGCAAGGACCACTGTCCTCCGCGACGGGGACTCCGGCTGATCCCGACGCCTCCTCCGGCCCTCGCATCACGTCTCCACCTACGAAGGAAAAAGAGATCAGGGTAAGCCTAGCTAAAGGTTTACCAAATGTCAAAGATACCTAGGGACCAAAAGTCCTAGGCGAGCCGACTGCTCCGCGTCAAACTTGCTAGCTGACGGTACGCCTCGGGCAGTTCCATCAGAATCTGAGCTTTTGCTAGATCTTCCCCAGTCAGCTCCACCCTTTCATTCACTAGAGGGTTCCGCGTCCCCCAGTTCGACATCAACACCACGTCGCTCGGCATCATCACAAAGGCGAACTCCCTTATCCATTCGCCGACATCGTCGGGCACCCCGCGGATAAGTTCTTGTCCTCTCCTAGAACAAACACAATGATACATTCCCCTCTTCCGGGCTACGAAGAAATGCTGGAATAGCGCCAGTTGTTGCGGGGTGGAACTCACGTACAATGAATTTGTATTATGGGAAACCAAGGGCACGGTGGTTAAATTGATAAGGGGATTTATGTAGGCTTTTTGACAAGTGATTAGTGGGGTGAAGAGGCTAAACTTGCCGTCGGGGTAGGCCACGGAGTCAAATCCAGCCGGACGCGGTGGAGGAGGATTGGGCGGCGGGAGCCGAAGGCGGATATCGACCAAGGGGCGAGCTACCCTGCACAACGAGCAACTCGTCAGAAAGGCCAGGTTGGGGTCCAACCCTTAGCCTCTCCGATGCCTAAGTCAGTAACTGGACTTAAAGCGGGGGCGGGGCACGCAGGTCGGACTAAGGGTGTGTCGACCGTACGTGACGAGCTATAAGTGGGAGAACAAAGATATGGACGACCTTTGATCTCGTGTGTGAATAATGGGATTCAGAGGGAATTTGCCAACCCCCTTACCGTAAGAGGTTAGGGGGATATTTATACCTGTTGGGAGATGATTAGGTGGGGCTGACATGGCATGCTGACTCGATGTGCTGAGCTGGCCCGGCTGTCAGCGGAAGCTTCGGACGAGGATGTCAGGAACAGGAGTGTCTGCCTCGCTTTTGTCAGATGACACAACGGCCAGGGACATTTTTGTCAGGGTGTCAGGGCCGAAAGCATTAAGTGTCAGGGGGCGCAGCGGCCAGTGGGTGCTTTGTCAGATGGTCGGGCGGCGCTAGTGTCAGTCGTGTCCTTACACTAGGTTGTTTGTCGTGCGTGATGAATCAAAGGTCCGGTGATGCTATCCCCAGCGACGGGGTTTGTGTGGGCCCACCAGGTCGACCTGTTCGTGGGTTGTTCGGCCTCGCCACGCACCTTTTCGGTTGTGGATCATGGACCGCTGGCAGGGAGGGATATGCACGTGCCTCTGTCAGCCTCCGAGCGCATTGCCCCGGGCGGGCCGAGTGAGAGAGGTCGTATGCCTCGGCCGGGAGAGGGGGGGGGGGGTAGCGAGGTGCGCCCATTCCCATGTAGCCCCGGACCCCCATGACTGGCGGTCCGTTTGGCCGGGGTGCGAGTAAGTGCGGTATATTCGCGGTGCTAGGCGGGAGCCAGACTCCCACGATCTTTAGGTGGTAACAATTGCCCCCGGCCTTTGAGCCTGAGGCGGGAGCCCGGTTCGGCTCGGAGGGTGAACCGTTTCCGATGTTTTTAGCCGTCAGTAAGGATCCCGGTCTGCGCTCGGGGGGTGGCGGCGCTAGCTTCGGAACTCTCGCCCTATTGGTCATTATTACGATTCGAAAGGGTGGTAGAAAAACGAAGCGTCTCCATGATTGGGTTCGCGACGTGTGGATGAGGTGACTCTCACGCCAGTCGAGGCGTTAAGGACATCCTGATGGGTGCCGCGTGGCGGAGCACCGACGGTCGTGATGACCCGGTGGCCCACTTTATAAACAAAAAGGGTTGGAAGGTGGTCGGCGGGAGTTTTCTTCTGTCTTCGATTCTTCTCCGGTGTTTAATACTTCCGTCTATCGTTTGCTGGCTTGGTTGCGACTTCCGCCGCCGATCATCTTCTTCCGAACGTCTTCCCGATCTGACGGATCAGCTAGGTAATAATATTTTTTACTTTCCGACCGATGGCTTCTCGTTTCGAGTTAGGAGGTGGTAGCCGAGTGGGGGAGGAGGAGCTTGTGGAAGAGGGGGCGTTGCCACAGTGGGTGCGGTGGTCTAGGGAGAGGGGGTCATGGCGCACCGTTGTTCCAAGGGTGATTGGGTCCCTCTAATGTAGGTCGGACAGGATTAACATCAGGGAGATTCGCGTGCGGTTCATGCGACTGCCCTATGAGGTACGGGTCCCCGGGTCGGAGGAAACGGTGTGCTCGCCTGGAGATAATGAGGTCGGGGTTTATGTTCGGTCATTCGAGTTGGGGCTCCGTTTCCCGATCCACCCGTATCTGCTTTATCTATTGAACTTCCTGGAGTTGCCGATATTTGCCCTAGCGCCTCGGTCCTGGGGCTTGCTGGTGGGGTTCGTCGTCTTGTGTCTTGCCTGCTCCTTGAGTCCCTCCCTGGTGCTGTTCCAGCATTTCTTCGTAGTCTGGAAGAGGGGAATGTATCATAGTGTTTGTGCTAGGAGAGGACAAGAACTTATCCGCGGGGTGCCCGACGATGTCGACGAATGGATGAGGGAGTTCGCCTTTGTGATGATGCTGAGCGACGTGGTGTTGATGTCAAACTGGGGGGCGCGGAACCCTCTAGTGAATGAAAGGTGGAGCTGACTGGGGAAGATCTAGCAAAAGCTCAGATTCTGATGGAACTGCCCGAGGCGTACCGTCAGCTAGCAAGTTTGACGCGGAGCAGTCGGCTCGCCCAGGACTTTTGGTCCCTAGGTATCTTTGACATTTGGTAAACCTTTAGCTAGGCTTACCCTGATCTCTTTTTCCTTCGTAGGTGGAGACGTGATGCGAGGGCCGGAGGAGGCATCGGGATCAGCCGGAGTCCCCGTCGCGGAGGACTGTGGTCCTTGCGAGAAAGGCAAGGGAGTGGCGCGCGAAGTAGGATCCCGGGAACGGGGAGGCGAGGTCTCCCGTGGGGAGAGAGCGCACCGGGGACGGAGAGCGGCCGAATCAGGTACCTCTACCGGTAGGTCCGGCGATGATCTCCCTGCGGGCTCGTCCGTGCGGGCGGTAGGTCCCTCCGTCCCGCCGGGGGTATCGGAGGTGGTCGAGCCTCGCAACGCACGCTTGGTTCAGAAGTGGCCATACGGGATCCCTTCGTGGGATATGGGGAGGTCGATGAGCCTGAGTTGTGAGGGTGCCCTCATTCATTTCAAGAGGACTCGAGAGGAAGTCGAGGCATTTCCGGATGACCGCCTCCATAAGTTGCCATTTCGAGTGGGCCGTGACGAGTCGATATTCGAGGACACCGGGGTGGCAGCGTGCCTCGTAGAGTATTGCATGTTACCGCGAGACCGCGAATCCTTGACTCGCGTGGGGGCGGAACGGTTGTGCGGCTCTGCTGTATGGCACGTCGTGCAGGTAAGCCGGTTCCCTCGTCTCGCCCTTAGGGTTTCTTTACTCATGCCCCGCTGATTCGGGTCTTTTGTAGATGGTTACGAACATGGTAGCCCTGCGGGGTTGCACTCCTGTGTCTGCCACCAGAGCGGCTCTTGAGATAGCGAGGGCGAACCTTGGCGAGGTCAAGGTGAAGCTGAGGGACATGGAAGCGGAGCTGGAGAAGGTTAGGATGGCCTGTGGGGTAGAAAAGGGGCGGGTCGCGTACTTTGATTCGTCAAAAGCTACGGTAGAGCGCCAACTCCTAGAGGTGACACGGGAGAGGGACGACATCCGGTCGAAGCACGCCGTAGAGTTGGCTAGCAAGGAGACGGTGATCGTGTTACAGAGGCGGCAGATAGCCAGCCTAAAGGAGGCCCTTGAGGCGGAGAAGAGGGAGAAGTGTATTGTGATGCGGCGGATGGAGGAAAAAGGGGAAGTTGAGGGCGGAGTGATCGAGGCCGCTATCTGCCGCTACCATGACGAGCATGTTGTGCCGATGTTGCAAGAGGCAAGGGATGCGGGAGTTCGCCAAGTGGCGAGAGATATGAGGGCTCGGTCGGCCGAGAGGCGACGTCACTGAGAAAGTGGGTTTGGGGAATCATGTACCTTCTTGTATGAGGGTTAAAACCAATGTCTTATTGTAGTGTGCGGATGGCTTAATGTGTAGCTTTGCTATTTGGATAAATGCATTGAATTGGTCTTGTGTCGGACTGTCTTCTGCCTTGTTTTGTCCGTAGGCCATTAGTTTTGTGAGGGACATAATTGCCCCCAACTTCGCTATGCCGAGGATATTCGGGTCGTCGGGAGAGGGAAGTTGAGATGTACCGCATTTACCAGGGGTTTGTTGTGAAGAAAAGTGTTATTCCAGGTGGATCGCAGAAGCGGGGCGAGGTAGGGGGAGGTGGTATACTCCGTACGGTCGTTTGCGAAGCGTTGGAACCGAAGTCCGAAATTGAGTAAGCGGCGCATCCTTGCTTCGGCCGCCCCGACGGAGGCGGAACTCATCCTTGGTACGAGCGGCGGATAGAAAGAAGAGGCTAAGGATGGCATAGTTTCGACTGGGGGTGATCATTTCGCCGGGATTTGGGCGGGAATCGAAGGGGCCTGTTGGCGGTCGCGTGACTAGACGTCATCCTGGCGATTCGACGGCGGGCGGGAATCGAAGCGACCCGACCACTTCAAGGCTGACGCATGGCAGAAGTGACGGCTGCCATTACGCGAAGCGTCAGACCAAGTGGATTGACGCGGGAGACAGAACAGATTGATGACACGTGGCGCGAGGCCGACGGTCACGATACTTTGCGGTGTCGCTTAAAAAGATCTCTGGGTGGGGAGCGAAGCAGAGCTGATTGTTGGGCGAAGGTTTTCCAAGCGGCTGGGGTTGTCAGAGATTTCGTTGCCCTTGCCGGAGTTGTCCTCGTGGAATCGGTCGCCGACGTAGTGTTGCCATCTGAGTCGTCGATGCCCTTTAGGTAAGAGGTCCGTTTTTGTCGATGTCTTCCTCGACGTCTTCTTTTCGTGGTCAGGGGTCGAGGGTGGTGGGGGAAGGGAGCTCCGTCGCGAAAACTGGGGAGGTGCCCCTCGAGATTGCGGGCGTGAAGTCGGTGCTGAAGAGGTCCATCGCGGAGATCTTCGAGTTGTATGTCAGGCCACCGTATTCTGTTCGCGAACCGGACGCGCAAGAGAGGGTGTGTTTCGCGGGCGACCACGAGGTGGGAGTGTATGTGTCCTCCTTCGAGCAAGGGTTGCGCTTCCCCCATCCATTCGTGTTAGATGTGTTGAATTTCATGGGGCTGCCCTTGTATCGTCTGATGCCCAATGCCATTAGTGTGGTTGTGGGTTTCCTTGTGCTGTACGTGAGTAACCAGGTTTGCCCCTCGCTGTCTTTGTTTCGCTATTTCTTCACGGTGAAGAAGCTGAGGTCCTGCTATTATCTCTCTTCGAAGAGGAGCCATCCGCTCATTAGGGGGTTGCCAGGGAAGATTAAGGGGTGGCGCAAGCAGTATGTGTTTGTCTGCGTGCCGGAGGATGTGCTGATGAGATCGGATTGGGGGGAGCTGAATCCCGAGGCGAAGGAGGGGGTTGAATTGGGAGACGAGGAGAAACAAGTGGCACAGTTTCTAATGGTGATACCGGGGGAGGGCCGAGACTGTTGAGTATTGGACTCTCCACCTTGATTTTGATGATGATCAAACACAAATCATTGTGACTAACTCTTGTGTTTGCAGTTATATGAAAAGTCACCAATTAGATTCAAGAAGATCAAAAGTGACTACATGTGTTGATTCAAGTGGAGAACTTGGTAGATCAACAAAGGTGAAGCATTGGCTTGAAGAACTCAAAGACTACTTCAAACCTCAAGCCAATGGCATCAAAAAATGAATGGAGATTCATTCCAAAGAGAAGATAGGAATGGATGAGTCAAAAGCTTCGAAGACTATGACATTCAATTCATTCAACTAAAAGACTCAAGAACATGAAGATTTATGGAGATCATCGCCAAATTAATTTTTTCATCTCAAGCGACGTCCCATGACTTCCTCAGAACGCGTGATCGTTGTGCTTGGAGCTTCGTTGAAGCTCAAGGAGTTTTTCATGAAGTCTAGGGATTCGGATTCTCCATGTTAAAGCTTTGAAGACGGTTTGTCGTGTTTACTTTTATGTCTTCTAGCTTCGGTTTAGTAGAATGTTAAGCCTTGAGTAGTACTTGCCTAGAAATCTTCATTTCTATCATATCATATCTCTAGGATTGCCTTAGAAGCCATTAGAAACTTTCCCGTAGCTTATCGCTTCATTTCTCGGCTTCGTATGCATCTTAGTTGGTTCAAGTAGAAGAACCAACCGACTAGATGACGATCTAATCGGTTGAAAATTCTTCTTGAACCGACTAGACATCATTGCTAACTCAGCCCATTCACTGTTGAACAGTTAGTTGGTTCAAGAAGGATGGTTAATGCATTAAAAGCCAATATAGTCGGTTGATGATCCTTCTTAGACCGACTAGTTTCAAATCTAGTCGGTCCAAGAAGGTTCACTGACCGACTAGTTGTCAATCTAGTCGGTTGATGATCCTTCTTAGACCGACTAGTTCTTACCCAGATTTCACCATCTTCTCTGTTAACCATCTAGTCGGTCCAAGAAGGTTCACTGACCGACTAGTTGTCAATCTAGTCGGTTGATGACCCTTCTTAGACCGATTAAGCAGCTTCAGAAATAGATCCGTTGGGCATTTAATGCCACGAATTTTGTGACCGTTTTCTCTCTTCCCTATATAAGTTTGTGTGCTTCTAACCAGGGATCCAAGGCTGAAATTAGAGACATTTTCACACCTTTGAGAAGAGCCATTCACTCTCATTTCTAAGTTCTCTCATCTCACAAGAATCTCTCCCTCACTCTCTGAGCACTAATTTCATCAAGAGAGATTCTCATTCTTTGTGAGCTAATCAAGCTAATAGCTTGAATCCAAATCACCATCTACGCCCTAGCCATCTATTGCTGCTCATCTTGGTGGAGCTAGGGTTTGGTGATCTCATCTTCCTCAAAATCCATTATTGCCCCCATATTGGTAAGTATTTCTCAAGGCATAGGATTTTGTGGTAAGAAGTTTTATATTTCATTCTTTATACTTCATATTTGTTGTATACTCTCGGTGTTGAGAGGATTGGCTTGATCCCAAGTTGTGGGAGTCAAGATTTTGTTTTGCTCTCGGATTGTGAGAGTGTGCTTAGTCCCAAGTTGTAGGATTAAGGTACTTTGCGTGTTCCCGGGTTGTGGGATACACGGACATCGATTGTAGGTCGATTGCACTTGTTGGAGGTTTTCCACAAGTGGGCTAAAGGAAATCTCTAGCGGTTTGCTAGAGTATCCGGAGGGTATCCGGGTGTTGCTGGAGTAGGGCACCGGTAACAAGTCGGGGAGACTTGGGTGGCACCGAACCAGGGTAGATTACTTGTTAGCATTGCATTATTATTTGTGTTGTTGATCATTTCTTATATTCCGCATTTGTTGGTTAAGTAGGGTTTTATTTGGCGTAAATTCCTTATAATTCTATAAAACACTATTCACCCCCCCTCTAGTGTTTGTTCCTCATAGCACAGGGTCACTACAATTGGTATCGGAGCGAGGTTATAGCTATGGCAACCAACAACAACATCACACAAAGTCTTATTCCACCATATCTCATTGGACCCAACTATCAAAGTTGGTGTGTGAAGATGAAGGCCTATATTTAATCCATCGATAAGGATTATTGGATTCTTGTGGAAAAGCCCCTTCGTGCACCTACCACTTCCGAACATGAATGGACAAATAAGCAAAAAGAATTGGTGAAGAAACATCAAGAGGTAATGGATATCTTGCTTGAGTATTTATCTCATAACATTCTTATGCGTGTGTCCAAGGCAACAACGGCATATCAAATATGGCACATGCTAGCGGAGCAAGAAGAGTCCACCTCTGAGTGTTCTTCCTCCAATGATGAAAGGGATTCATTCATGGGCTTGATGGCACGAGAGGACGACTCTAGTGACGAATCAAGCGATTCAAGTGAAAGCGATAGCGACGATGAAGAGGTAACAACGGATGATCTTAAAATTGAACTTAAGCAATTATTTGATAAATATCAAAAGCTTATGCATAAATATTGTGATGCTAAGAATAAGATTGCTAGTCTCTCTAACACATCTTCATGTAGCACCTCTAACAATGACACCATTGTTGAGACACTCGCTATTGAGAAAGCAAGTTTGCTTACTCAAAATGGCATGTTGAGAAATGAGGTGGAGTCCCTCAAATCTCAACTTGATCGTGTTTCCATTGTGGATAGTAACGATCTTGAGATTGAAAATCTTCAATCTCATAACACTTGTTTAGGCATTGAGAATGAGAATCTCAAATCCCAAGTGCACGAGCTCACCACACATGCATCCATCTTGAATGCACGCACCTCCTATAGTGAAGAAACTATAGATTTAGTGAGGCCATCCTCCGGTGCATCCACGAGTGGTGTCTATAACAACTTGGGTAGTTCTACCACTAATGAAACCACCACTCCTATTCCTCCCTCCTTTGGAAAGAAACCCACTTTGGGTGGACATCAAAGGAAGGGACATGCTTTTATGTACACCAATACACGTAGGAATACATCAACTCCTCACATTTCTACTAATGATGGTTTTTATGTTCCACACCCACGAGCACGTGCAAACACTCATTTGAGACACTCTCATGCACGTACTCATGCTCATGCACCTTCACATGCTTATGATCACACGTCACATCCACATGTGCATGCTTATTCTCATGATCATCCTCATGCATACACACCTCATATTCATCCACGTATGTATGCAACACCACACCATGGATCATATGCCCATCATCATGCTTTTGCACAACACAATGTTCCTCATGCTCTTGCTAGATCTCATGCTCCTAGGACACATGCGTCACGTAGAAATCAACCTTTTGTGCATGCAACCACTAGGAAGAGGATTCCCAAATTATACACTATTTGGGGTCCTAAGAACACTAGCACTCATGCTAAGGATATGTATGTGCAATCTTATATTCATAATATTATTTTGAGTGATGATTATGTTGGGAAATCACGGTCCTCTTGGACTTGGTTTCCGAAGGGTTAGTTTTCGTTAACCCTTCATTGCTTGGTACCATAAGTTTATATTCATTTTATGGGTACCAAGGCATTTGTGTTTAGAATTGGTTTATTCTTTTGTTTGGATTTTGGTCTTAGATGCTCATGTTTGTTAGAAACTTAAATTCATATTGAATTTGATTTCTATTGCATGTTTATTAGTAAATCATTGTGTTTGTGATTTTCATGTCTAAAATATTTAATATTTTCATGCAACACATGTGTTGGCTCATATTCATGTTTGATTATATGCAACATAAATATTGTGTATGATTACACTAAGATATGGGTTATATTAATTTGAATTTAGTTTGTTAAACTTGTTGACTAACCCATAGGATCCAAAAAGGTTTTTGGATACCATAATTATGTTTTCTAGGTTCAATCCACATTGGGATACCAACCCTACCAACTTTTTGATTTGCAAAGATTTTCATTCAAATGGAGTTGATGGTGCTTAAGTGATGCACCAAAGTAGGGGGAGCTTAATGTTGTAAGTATATTCTTACATTTGGTTTCCATGTGTGTTGGATGCATGTAGATGTCACTTTGTGTTTGAGACTATCTCATGCATATTCTATGTTTGCATATTGTGTGCCTCGTATGTCATTCATGTCTATGTGTTTCACGTGTGTCAAATTCTTGACCAATGTGCATTGTGTATTCATAATCCTTACTCATATGTTTATTCGAGGATTATTTATAACATGTGGCTTAAATATTTTCATGTTAGAACTAATGCTCATTTGCATGTTTCACACACGGGACACGCTTATATTTATGTTCCACTTCACAAGCGTGCATCCCAACTTCCTACTCATGCCTCTACAACCTCTTCTTAAGAATCCCAAATCACTATCTTTTGGATTCCTAAGATTGTTTCTAGGCATGGTATGAACACACATATAGAATCGTATATTAGGAATGACATATTCTCTTGCGACTTATATTGCGTTTCATTGCTTGGGTACCATGCTTGTATGATTACTTTTTGTACCCATATATATATGTGAGTTCGTCCACTACTTCCATGTTTGCATAGTTTGTATGATTTTGTTGGAGTATGACATGTTTTGATTACTATCATGATTATGTTCATTTATATGCCATTATATCTCTCTCATATTTTGTTGTGCATATAGATTAGTTGATTTCTCTAACCTTTGGTGATTTATTATCAATTTGCATCTTCCTATCTTGTTGATATGCCAAAGGAAAAGAGAAATTTGGTTTTGAAATTTAATACTTTATGTTTTTCATGCACACTCGTTGTGGTGTTACTTTTCATGCCTTCCTCCAATATGCATGTGACGTGAATGTTTATTTTGTGCACATATGCATATTGAATGCGGAATCCTTCTTGCACACACTTTTGTATTAGATGAGTGTATTCATAATGATGATTGCTTGTATAATGTATTTTGACTAAATCATATGCATAGGAATTATTAGTCTAGGTGTTTCTAATTTCTAATGATTGAGAATTGTAAATTCCTGATATGTATGATTTTCATGATTATAATAACTCTTATTAATGCATGTCATGCATTTCTATTGATGAGTGTTATTTACAATTGGTAAATGATTGGTTATTGGACTACTTGATTTTGTTCATTAACCTATTTGGATCCAAAAAGTTTTTGGATACCACCAATTGTTGAATTGACAGATTGTTGTGCAAGATGCCTACCCTACACATTCCTTGGTTTACAAATGACGGATCAATTCAAAGGAAAGGATGGTGCATTGGAGATGCACACATATATGAAAAGCTAAATGGTTGTAAGTATGTGTTTTGCACAATTGGTATTTTAATATATTGGTTTTGACTACCATATTTACAATTGGTATTTTAATATATTGAATTTGTGTAATATATCATACTTCTTCATTAGCTCATTCTTGTCACACCCTCATGAAGATTGTTTGTTTATGTGACTGACATGTTCATGTATGTCTTGTATGTCTTATTACGACTCATGTATCATGGTGGCTATAACATTCATATAATGATTTGGTTAGTTATTTATTGATATTCATATCTTTGGAACACGTTGTCATTACACATCGTATTCCTCACATGCATGCTTCTTTGTGAAGATTGTTATATGTTATGGATATGATAACTGATATGTATGACATGCTTGCTTGTTTATTAGACTGTATTAAGTATATTGATCTTAATCTTCATTGAAATTTTTTCAATTCTTTCATTTAAGGTTCATTGTTGTTTTGATTCTACCACATGTGCCTAATTCTCGTAGATGACTATGTTCATGGATTATTTAGACTATATCATGATCTGTCATACCATTTTAGTAGAATCATTCATTTCTTTATGGCATGCTATACTTCATCATGTTATACATAATTCATGCCATGTATAAGATTAATGATTTAGGATCTTTATGCATATTTGTTCATTGTATCACCACACATCTCATACTTTTCCTATGGTATTTATGATTATCTTTATGAGACGTATTGATATGATTTGGGGTGATCAATGTATGTTACTTGTCATTTTAATTACTTCATGACTGATGTTTAGCTATAATTTTATTCAAGAGATCTTTCATGTCTATAGCTAAATCTTTCATGTATGATATTTTTCACAAGTGACATAACATTCATTCATAATAGTTAGTGATCTTCAAGCTATATTTCTCATTATGTCATCTCTCATCTCACGCTCATATTTTATGCTATTTTGATGAGATGTTAGAGATAACTTGTGCTTTACACGATCACATAAGCTTTATATTGTATTTGATGATATGTATATTCTGTCATAGATATTCTTCCATGAATATATCTTGATGCACTATGACTTCTTTGATGCTACCTCCGATTATATCGTGCTTACTCAAGTTTTTTTATTCTATTCGCACAATTGGTATGCATGCATGCAATGTTCATGATAAACTTTATTCGTTTATATCCTACCTTGTGACTTTGAACGTAGACTATCTTCATGCCTTTGCTCAAAGATGCTTTGTCACATTATGCTTCATGGTGAATTCTTTGTGATAATTGAGCTAGGATGAAATCATGTCTCTATTTGTTCACTTGGTTTCCTTCTCAAGTGATATCATGGTCTTGACATTAAATTGCCATGCTTTGCATACTCTGTTAGACTACAATTGGTATCATCTCTACATATCATATTTACATTTGGTATCATATTTACAATTGTTAGACTATTGATTTTGGATATCATCTTTACATGCTCATGGCATTCCATGCTTATCTTTGACTCATTATGTGAGTATCTATTCTGGAATGCATGCTAGTACTATGGTTCTTTTGAACATTGTGTCATTTAGTATCCTAGTGTACTAGAATTGTGTATGCCATATGTTTTATGAAGTTACTATCTCTATTTTGGTATAACACTTTTGCATGATTGGATATTTGTGTATGCCCACATTGCACACTTCACTTAGATTTGGTATGTCTACAATTGGTATCACATGCCATTATACTTAATTTGTGTTATTATTTCATAACATAACTGTGTACACATGGCTAAGAATTTCCATAGTCATGATTGTTGCATTTTTTATGTTTGACTTAGACCTCAGTTTACTGATATTATTTATTGATCTATGTCAATGTGATGATTTTGATTCCACCATAATATATTTAATCATGTTCATGTCATTTATCTTGCCAAGTATACTATTGGTATCACAAGACAGTCTATCACAATATGCTTCATGTTATAAATTTTGTGATAATTGAGTTTGTTTGGGTATTTGACACTATTTGATCACTTGTTTTTCTTTCACAAGTGATGTCATGATTTTTTGCATTGTCACTTTTCTAACACTGCTCACACTACTCTTTACAATTAGTATCTATTGTAACCTTTTATCACATATGCTTATTGCTTATCTTTTTGTGATAATTGAGGGTGATTGAGTTGTTGTTGGATATGTGCTCTTGCATTTGATATCTTTATTTCGATATCTTGTTTTTCAATTGGTAACTTTACATTAGAGAACTTTACAATTGTTATACCTTTATGTTTTCCACTCCATTGTTGCATTTGTTGTTTCTATACCCCCATATCTTTTTGTTATGACAAAGGGGGAGAGAAATAAACAAGATGTGCTTATTAAATGTTGAGTGTTAAATAATAACTTGAATCATATAGACTTTATGTTTGATCGTTCATGTATATGATTCAGGGGGAGCATTGGTGATTACCTTGGTTGATATAGATTACATTATATATATGTTGGTAATCATGCTCATGTTTATGATGTGTATCACCTACATGATTTGTATTGTGTATGCATATTATTTCTAGTCATTCATGCGATACATACACAACCTCATGTGATACACACACTATTAACTGCTGAATGATGCAATTGATTATTGATATTAACTTGATTGGCATCATTGCAGGGGGAGTAAGTATATTTAATGCACAATTATTTGTTTTGTTTATATTTGGTTTGTCATCATCAAAAAGGGGGAGAATGTTGAGTATTGGACTCTCCACCTTAATTTTGATGATGATCAAACACAAATCATTGTGACTAACTCTTGTGTTTGCAGTTATATGAAAAGTCACCAATTAGATTCAAGAAGATCAAAAGTGACTACATGTGTTGATTCAAGTGGAGAACTTGGTAGATCAACAAAGGTGAAGCATTGGCTTGAAGAACTCAAAGACTACTTCAAACCTCAAGCCAATGGCATCAACAAATGAATGGAGATTCAATCCAAAGAGAAGATAGGAATGGATGAGTCAAAAGCTTCGAAGACTATGACATTCAAGTCATTCAACTAAAAGACTCAAGAACATGAAGATTTATGGAGATCATCGCCAAATTAATTTGTTCATCTCAAGCGACGTCCCACGACTTCCTCAGAACGCGTGATCGTTGTGCTTGGAGCTTCGTTGAAGCTCAAGGAGTTTTTCATGAAGTCTAGGGATTCAGATTCTCCATGTTGAAGCTTTGAAGATGCTTTGTCGTGTTTACTTTTATGTCTTCTAGCTTCGGTTTAGTAGAATGTTAAGCCTTGAGTAGTACTTGCCTAGAAATCTTCATTTCTATCATATCGTATCTCTAGGATTGCCTTAGAAGACATTAGAAACTTTCCCGTAGCTTATCGCTTCATTTCTCGGCTTCGTATGCATCTTAGTTGGTTCAAGTAGAAGAACCAACCGACTAGATGACGATCTAATCGGTTGGAAATTCTTCTTGAACCGACTAGACATCATTGCTAACTCAGCCCATTCACTGTTGACCAGTTAGTTGGTTCAAGAAGGATGGTTAATGCATTAAAAGCCAATCTAGTCGGTTGATGATCCTTCTTAGACCGACTAGTTTCAAATCTAGTCGGTCCAAGAAGGTTCACTGACCGACTAGTTGTCAATCTAGTCGGTTGATGATCCTTCTTAGACCGACTAGTTCTTACCCAGATTTCACCATCTTCTCTGTTAACCATCTAGTCGGTCCAAGAAGGTTCACTGACCGACTAGTTGTCAATCTAGTCGGTTGATGACCCTTCTTAGACCGATTAAGCAGCTTCAGAAATAGATCCGTTGGGCATTTAATGCCACGAATTTTGTGACCGTTTTCTCTCTTCCCTATATAAGTTTGTGTGCTTCTAACCAGGGATCCAAGGCTGAAATTAGAGACATTTTCACACCTTTGAGAAGAGCCATTCACTCTCATTTCTAAGCTCTCTCATCTCACAAGAATCTCTCCCTCACTCTCTGAGCACTAATTTCATCAAGAGAGATTCTCATTCTTTGTACGCTAATCAAGCTAATAGCTTGAATCCAAATCACCATCTACGCCCTAGCCATCTATTGCTGCTCATCTTGGTGGAGCTAGGGTTTGGTGATCTCATCTTTCTCAAAATCCATTATTGCCCCCATATTGGTAAGTATTTCTCAAGGCATAGGATTTTGTGGTAAGAAGTTTTATATTTCATTCTTTATACTTCATATTTGTTGTATACTCTCGGTGTTGAGAGGATTGGCTTGATCCCAAGTTGTGGGAGTCAAGATTTCGTTTTGCTCTCGGTTTGTGAGAGTGTGCTTAGTCCCAAGTTGTGGGATTAAGGTACTTTGCGTGTTCCCGGGTTGTGGGATACACGGACATCGATTGTAGGTCGATTGCACTTGTTGGAGATTTTCCACAAGTGGGCTAAAAGAAATCTCTAGCGGTTTGCTAGAGTATCCGGAGGGTATCCGGGTGTTGCTGGAGTAGGGCACCGGTAACAAGTCGGGGAGACTTGGGTGGCACCGAACCAGGGTAGATTGCTTGTTAGCATTGCATTATTATTTGTGTTGTAGATCATTTCTTATATTCCGCATTTGTTGGTTAAGTAGGGTTTTATTTGACGTAAATTCCTTATAATTCTATAAAACACTATTCACCCCCCCTCTAGTGTTTGTTCCTCATAGCACAGGGTCACTACAGAGACTACCCGACGCTCGCCCGGGTTGAGATGATAGCATTGAATATCTGGCCCGAAGGTACAATAGATTTTGGTATTAGTGCGTCTGAAGTGCTTACTTTGAACTTTCTTTCTTTGGCAGGTCGCACAATGAGTCTGTCCCTTGAGGAGATGATGAAACGAGCTGAGGAGCAGGCGGGGCAAATGTCGAAGAGGACGGTCCCCAAGAGGTTGCGAGAGGAAGGCGTGGTGGGGAGATCGACGAGGGGGCATGCATCCACGAAGAGGAGGAAGCTGCATGCGAGCTCGTCTGTCCCTGATGCTCCGGGGCGGGGGAGAATCTGTCAGCAGGGGGCGGGTCCGGGGGGGGATCGCAACCCCCGTTATCGACCTGGAAGGCGGGGACGAAGGGTCGACTGGGGGAGGGGTGGAGGCCCCCGAGACACGGTCGTCTAGCCCCCGGGTACCCGCTGATGTGGAGGGGGTAACCGTTACCGACCAGTAGGGGAGGGCCGGGACGTCAGGCGGCCCGGCCAAGTCGGCCGGCTGGGACAGCTGGCCCTACGGCTGTCCGTTGTTCGGTCTGGAGAGGGCCGCCGAACCCAGCTGTGAGGCCTCGCTTGTCCGTTTCAGAGCTAAGAGGACCGAAGTTGAGGGCTATCCTGACGAAGCTCTTCATCGGGCGCCGTTCAAGGTGAGGGATGATGAGTCCGTGTTTGAGGATGGTGGTGTGGCGGCGAGGCTGGCGGAGAATATTTTCTTGCCCCGCGACAGGGTGGCGCTGGAGGCGGTGGAGCCTGAGGGTCTCTGTGGAACCGCGGTGTGGCACGGCGTCCAGGTAGGTTGTGTAAGCCGGGTGACGTTTGCCAGTGGATTTTATTGAATACCCTAAATGGGTTCTCTTTTGTTGTGCAGGCCATCAATTTGATGCTTGAAGCAATGAGGCACGTGCCAGCCATAAATAAGGCCGAGGGTGCCATTGCTAGAGTGGCGGCCGAGTTCGCCGCCTTTCGTAAGAGTGCTGGCGAGGGAATGACGAAGGAGAGGGAGCGGTGCAGCCAGTATGAGGCGGAGGTAGAGCGCCTAAAGGCGGTCCTGACCGATTATGAGGTGCAGGTGACCGCGGCTAGAGATAGGTCGAAGGAGCTGGAGGAGGCCCTTGGGAGGGAGGAAGCGCGGGCGGTGGATCTGGCGGGTCGTGCGAAGGCCACCGAGGAGGAGTTGGCTCGGAATGTCGAGGAGTTTCGCTCGTACCAGGAGACGACCGTCATCCCCGCCCTTACTGATGCGATGTCCAGGGGCTTGGGGGCAGGCCGTGAAGAGGGTCGCGAGGAAGGTCGAGCGGAGGGGTGGGAAACCTGCTTGGTCCGGATAAAGGAGAGGGTGGCGGGTTTGTCCCTGCCCATTGAGCTCGACCTCGACGGACTCGCAGCGTACGGAGACGAGGAGGAGTCAGGGGACGATGAGCGGGTGATCATCGAAGGAGGCGGGGGAGTCGCGGTGGAGACCGGCAAAACGGGTGGGGATTCCCCCACAGCTGACGGAGGGGAGGTTACGACTAGTGGGCGCGCCGTTGGTGAGGGGGACACACCAGAGTAGTTTTGTATAGGTGGCGAGGAAGAAAGAGAGGAAAGTTTTGTGGGGTCGATACCTGTAATTTTGTAATTTTCAGACTCTGAGTATATGGAGATTCCCTTTGTTGGTTATGTTATGTTATTATTTTCTCTTGCCTGGCGTAGGTCGAGCCACGTTTATTCCCTTTGTTAGGGTCGTGCGTCTGAGGATGTGGTCAGCCGGTTAGGATGTCTTTTTCCCCGGCCCGCTCCGGGGGGCGGGGGGCGTGTGGCGTGTGGCGTAGAGCTCGTCATCCCCTTTTCGGGGGTTATTCCGTTGCATGAGTGCACCTAAATTATTGCTAAGGGTCTGCTGGGAGTAGTCTTTTCATTAGCTTTTATCAAAATTTAATGAACAGGGCAGGGATAGGATATGGTGTGTAGGTCGGCCCACAGGCGAACTGTCGAGCCGTTCTACTTTGGTGGATGCCCTCGTTCCATTTGGCGCGTCCCTCTCCGTCGTCGTGCCCCTGAAGGGTTGCAAGGTCACTTCGGAGGGTCCACGCACCGGCAGGGAATCCAGGGAGAGGTGGGGAGCAACATGTCAGCATCGGGGGCGGTTGTGGCTGCTTTATCCCTCGTTCCAGAATTGGGGGGAGATAGAGTCCTTGGTGGTTGCTCTATCCCGCGGGGCTTTAGCCTTCCTGCCGGTTGGAGTCGCCGTAGGACGGGTGTGGGAAGGGGTGGTCCGCCACCGGTCCGCTCCTCTCCCTGGCGTAAGTGGTCCAGGAGAAGTCGAGGGGTGGAAGGCAGGGCGCCCCTGATGTAAGAGGAATATGCTATCGGCTTGGTCATCCGCTGGCGGTGGGGTGGGGGGGAGTCCGCTGAGGCTGGTGCGACTCGGCAGGTGCTGGGGTGCCCGATGGGGTGATTTGGCAGGTCTGCCCCATCCATCGGGTTGTCGGCATGCCGCGCCTGCGCACGCGGGGCGTTCGTGGAGGGGCAGGGTACGCCGTTGGAGCTCCAGTTCCCGTGCCTTAAGTTGTCTAAAGGAAGTCGGGGAGCCGCAGGCGGGGTGCCCCTCTTGTAATAGGAGTAGCCTATCGGGGGTCATCGTGTCGGGGGAGACTGCCCGCCGGAGCAGTTGGGGTCTCTCGCATTTTACGCACCTTCCTGGGGGAGAGTGGGGCTGAGGGATTGTCCTTCCCTCAAATTATCTCTTTCGTCCCCTTCCTTTGAAGGGGCCGAGGGGGTATTTATAATGGTAGCTCTTTAGTCTTCCCCCTCCCCTTAATGTGATGAGCTGGAGCCAGCTTATTGGAATCGTGCCCTTCGGAACCTGCCCCTGATAGGTGGCACCCGATGTGACTCATCAACCCCTGTTTTTCAGCAGGTGTGCTGTTATCAGTGGCGCTTGCCCCGAGCGTCTTTTTGGTTTGATGGGTCATTTCGGCCGTCTGCTTTATTGGTGTCAGGTGTTGCTCATCAGTTTTGGACATGCACGAGGGTTGCCTCAATCCGCGAGCCCTGATTTGTTTCCCGATGTTTGAGTTGAAGAATCACGGGCCCGCTTTGGGAGGGTGGGCAACTAGGCCCTTGCCACCTTTATAGTCGGGTGGGCATTGGGCCGTCGCCTACCACGCATATAGCGCTCCGGTTTGGGTGGCGGAGCTCCGTAAGCTTGCCCCGGAGGTCTTCGTTGGTGGGGGGGAGCGAGCGCGTAGCTCGGCCCGTGCCCCTCTCTGGTTTGGGTGGTGAGGATTGGTCCTACCCCGGAGTCTTTGAGAGGGCGAGTATTGGGCCGTCGCCTCGCCGCAGCCTCTATAGTCGGACGGGTATTGGGCCGTCGCCTACCCCACATATGGCGCTCCGGTTTGGGTGGCGAAGCTCCGTAAGCTTGCCCCGGAGGACTTCGTTGGTGGGGGGGAGCGAGCGCGTAGCTCGGCCCGTGCCCCTCTCCGGTTTGGGTGGCGAGAATTGGTCCTGCCCCGGAGTCTTTGAGAGGGCGGGTATTGGGCCGTCGCCTCCCCGGAGCCTCTATAGTCGGACGGGTATTGGGCCGTCTCCTATCCCGCATATGGCGCTCCGGTTTGGGTGGCGAAGATCCGTAAGCTTGCCCCGGAGGTCTTTGTTGGTGGGAAGAACGAGCGCGTAGCTCGGCCCATGCCCCTCTTCGGTTTGGGTGGCGAGGATTGGTCCTGCCCCAGAGTCTTTGAGAGGGCGGGTATTGGGCCGTCGCCTCCCCGCAGCCTCTATAGTCGGACGGGTATTGGGCCGTCGCCTACCCCGCTTATGGCGCTCCGGTTTGGGTGGCGAAGCTCCGTAAGCTTGCCCCGGAGGACTTCGTTGGTGGGGGGGAGCGAGCGCGTAGCTCGGCCCGTGCCCCTCTCTGGTTTGGGTGGCGAGGATTGGTCCTACCCCGGAGTCTTTGAGAGGGCGGGTATTGGGCCGTCGCCTCCCCGCAGCCTCTATAGTTGGACGGGTATTGGGCCGTCACCTACCCCGCATATGGTGCTCCGGTTTGGGTGGCGAAGCTCCGTAAGCTTGCCCCGGAGGTCTTCGTTGGTGGGGGGAGCGAGCGTGTAGCTCGGCCCGTGCCCCTCTCCGGTTTGGGTGGCGAGGATTGGTCCTGCCCCGGAGTTTTTGAGAGGGCGGGTATTGGGCCGTCGCCTCCCCGCAGCCTCTATAGTCGGACGGGTATTAGGCCGTCGCCTATCCCGCATATGGCGCTCCGGTTTGGGTGGCGAAGCTCCGTAAGCTTGCCCCGGAGGTCTTCGTTGGTGGGGGGGAGCGAGCACGTAGCTCGGCCCGTGCCCCTCTCCGGTTTGGGTGGCGAGGATTGGTCCTGCCCCGGAGTCTTTGAGAGGGCGGGTATTGGGCCGTCGCCTCCCCGTAGCCTCTATAGTCGGACGGGTATTGGGCCATCGCCTACCCCGCATATGGTGCTTCGGTTTGGGTGGCGAAGCTCCGTAATCTTGCCCCGGAGGTCTTCGTTGGTGGGGGGAGCGAGCGCGTAGCTCAGCCCGTGCCCCTCTCTGGTTTGGGTGGCGAGGATTGGTCCTGCCCCGGAGTCTTTGAGAGGGCGGGTATTGGGCCGTCGCCTCCCCGCAGCCTCTATAGTCGGACGGGTATTGGGTCGTCGCCTACCCCGTATATGGTGCTCCGGTTTGGGTGGCAAAGCTCCGTAAGCTTGCCCCGGAGGTCTTCATTTGTGGGGGGAGAGAGCGCGTAGCTTGGCCTGTGCCCCTCTCCGGTTTGGGTGGCGAGGATTGGTCCTGCCCCGGAGTCTTGCGCTTTTGGGCTGAAATTTTCAGGTGGAAATGGCGAAATTCGAAGATGCAAAAGGGAAAAGGATATTTCATTTGAGACTTACAGTTTCCGATTACCTCACGACTGGTGTTCCGCGTTCTTCAGAGGGATTAGCCCGCCCTTGTCAAGGGGGGCTGGGACGGGCGCGGTAGGTCTGGTCCTCCTCTGCGGCCCCCAGTCCTTCTGCGGTGCCGTCAGCAGGAGCCGGCCTTCGATGGTAGGAGTCGTCCCTCCCACCGGTAGGTCGACCACCAGGGTTTGCTCCAGACCCTTGTGTTTGGTCGATCCCACGTAGCAGCTCCTGGACAGCTTCTAGCTCCCCCGCACTAACCCAACCCCTCGAGGGGTTTGGAACTTAACCATCTGGTGGAGCAGGCTGGGGAGCGCTCCGATGGCTGCCATGTATGGTCGTCCTATGATCCCGTTGTATGCCGATGCAATGTTGACCACAACGAACAGAGTCATTCGGGTGACGACCTGCGGTTCTTCTCTGAGAGTTATTGGCAGGGTGATCACTCCCACAGTAGGGGTCGAGTGACCGGTGAAGCCGACGAGGGGCCCGGTGCAGGGTCTCAGGTCCGTCGGCCTTAACCCCATCTTCTCGATTGTGGACATAAACAGAATGTCGCAAGAGCTCCCTATGTCGATCAGGTGGCGACTGTCGATGGCCGTCCCTATTTGGGCCTCGATGACGATGGCGTCGTCGTGGGGCAGCTCGACTCCCTCTAGATCCTCGTCGCTGAAAGTAATGGGAGGGTAGGTTGGCCTTCTCCCCCTCGGATCCCCTCCGAAACCCGCCGTCATCACTTGCCTCACGTACGCCTTTTTGCTTGACGATGACGCTCCCCCGGAGGATGGCCCGCCACATATCGTGTTTATGCACATGACTGGTTTCGGGGGGAGAGGTTCTTCCCGCTCACCGTGTGTCGGAGGGTCTGCTCTTCATGTCCTCCGGTGGTTCTCCTCTTCTCGGTCTGGTCTCCTGGCCCCGACGAAACCCCCGAGGTGGCCCGCCTGGATCAGCCGCTCGATTTCCCTTTTGAGAGTGAAGCAATCGTCGGTGTCATGGCCGTGGTCCCGGTGGTATCGGCAATATTTTTGGAAATCTCTCCGAGCCGGGTCCGACTTCATTTCCCGGGGTGGCTCTGGCAGCAGTCCAGCTCTCGTTGCCGCAGCCATCACCTCTATCAGGGGGCATTGAGCTGCGTGTAATGCGCCCGCATGGGGCCTTCTTGTCTTGGGATGGCTCGGGTGGGTCCTTGGGCCGGGGCAAACTCTCGGGCCGGGCCAGGGCGATCTTGCGGGCGACGCCCCGTCGGGTCGCGCCTCGGTTGGGCCAGCTGGTCGTGCCCCCGATGCCCCTCTTCTTGCCTTGGCCGAGGGTGTGATCTGGGCTCGCCTTGGAGCGGCTTCACCGGGGGAAATAGGGCCTTCGTGCCGAGAGTCTCTTCGGCCACCGCATGCCTCTCCGCCATAGCAACCAGCGCCTCATAGTCGGCCGGCGGATCTCGGAGCAGGGATTTGTGGAGGCTCCGAGTCCGCAATCCCGTCTTGAAGGCAACCATGAGTACCTCGTCGCCGCAGGTCACCACCGCCCGTCTCTCATCCTGAAAGCGGCGCAGGTATCTACCCGTCGTCTCCCCTCTCCTTGGACTATCGTGCTGAGATAGTCCAAGGGCTTCTTCTTCGTCCGCCCGGCCCGAAACTCTTGGCAGAACTTGTGGGACAGTTCGCCAAAGCTCCCTATGGATCTCGCGGGTAGGCCGAAGTACCAATCCAACGCCGTGTCCCTCAGACTTTGCGAGAAATGCCGGCATAGGAACACCTCATCTACATCATGCACCTCCATTGCCCCCGGGTATTGTTGCACGTGCGTGAGGGGGTCGCCCCTCCCGTTGTAGGTGGCCAGGTGGGGGGGGGTTTGAACCTTACGGGCCTCGGGCGGATGTGATCCATCGTGCCTGCGGCGTGGCCTCCTCCGGGTAGGTAGGGCGCGTCCCCCCTTCGCCATTCGGGGGTCTGGCTCCAGTCGTGCCTCGGCTGCCGACGGTCTTCCCGCCCCGGGGAATAGCGTGACGGTCGCCTGAGGGGACTCCTTCCCCGGGTTGAGGACTCAACGGGTTGCAGGCTACGGTTCTCCCAGTACCATCGCCCTTCGGCTGTCTCCTCCCGGATCTCCCTCCGCTCCTGATTCTCCCGCAGGAGCCTTTCGCGCTCGGCGGTAAGGAAGCGTAGTTGTCGAAAAACGGCTTCCTCGTGCAGACGATCAGAGGAGTGGCGCTGACGAGGCGGACTCCCCCCTCCCGGTGGGGATCTGGCCAACGGCGGGCCGCGCCCGTCCCAGGGCCGTTGGCCCATCGCCGACACCTCCAGGATTTCCCGATTGTCTTCGTTCTCCCTCCGTAGCCTTTCGCGTTCCGCGATGATGAAGCGGAGCTGGTGGCGGGTGGTTTCTTCGTCCAGGTAGGCCCGCCGGGCGTTCTCGGTCGCTTCGTCCAAATGCCTTTGCACAGCGGCCGCCTCCTCCCGGCACCTCCGCAGCCGCGCGACCTCTATTTCCTCTTCCAAGAGCTTCCGCTGGGCCGCAATCTCCTTGGCGAGCCCCTGGTCTCCCCCTCCTCCTCGAGCTGAGGGTGGAGATTCCGTCTCACGTTCGGGGGCTCCGAGGGGCCAGGCGGTGCCTCCGTTCCTGTCACTGCGCAGCCTTCCATCGCCTGAGTAATGGCCTCGAAGCTCTTCTGGATTGCGTAGGCCGAGGTTTGGACTGTCTTGGCGCCTATCCCCGGAGGGGGGGTCAGTCGCCGGAGTGATTGGTAGAGAGAGTGGCTCCTGACCCATGGGATCCTTGCCATGGTCAGGGTTCCGAGTGATCGGCATGGAGTCTAACTTGGGTGTGACCCTTCGTTCCCACAGACGGCGCCAATTGTTGCGGGGTGGAACTCGCGTACAATGAATTTGTATTATGGGGAACCAAGGGCACAGTGGTTAAATTGATAAGGGGATTTAGGTAGGCTTTTTGACAAGTGATTAGTGGGGTGAAGAGGCTAAACTTGCCGCCGGGGCAGGCCACGGAGTCAAATCCTGCCAGACGCGGCGGAGGAGGATCGGGCGACGGGAGCCGAAGGTGGATATCGACCAAGGGGTGAGCTACCCTGCACAATGAGCAACTCGTCAGAAAGGCCGGGTTGGGGTCCAACCCTTAGCCTCTCCGATGCCTAAGTCAGTAACTGGACTTAAAGCGGGGGCGGGGCACGCAGGTCGGACTAAGGGTGTGTTGACCGTACGTGACGAGCTATAAGTGGGAGAACAAAGATATGGACGACCTTTGCTCTCGTGTGTGAATAATGGGATTCAGAGGGAATTTGCCAACCCCCTTACCGTAAGAGGTGAGGGGGGTATTTATACCTGTTGGGAGATGATTAGGTGGGGCTGACCTGGCATGCTGACTCGACGTGCTGAGCTGGCTCGGCTGTCAGCGGAAGCTTCGGACGAGGATGTCAGGAACAGGAGTGTCTGCCTCGCTTTTGTCAGATGGCGCAACGGCCAGGGGCACTTTTGTCATGGTGTCAGGGCCGAAAGCATTAAGTGTCAGGGGGCACAGCGGCCAGGGGGTGCTTTGTCAGATGGTCGGGCAGCGCTAGTGTCAGTCGTGTCCTTACACTAGGTTGTTTGTCGTGCGTGATGAATCAAAGGTCCGGCGATGCTATCCCCGTCGACGGGGTTTGTGTGGGCCCGCCGGGTCGACCTGTTCGTGGGTTGTTCGGCCTGCCGCGCACCTTTTCTGTTGCAGATCATGGACCGCTGGCAGGGAGGGATATGCACGTGCCTCTGTCAGCCTCCGAGCGCGTTGCCCCGGGCGGGCCGAGCGAGAGAGGTCATATGCCTCGGCCGGGAGAGGGGGGCAGCGAGGTGCGCCCATTCCCATGTAGCCCCGGACGCCCAGGACCGGCGGTCTGTTTGGCCGGGGGGCGAGTAAGTGCGGTATATTCGCGGTGCTAGGCGGGAGCCGGACTCCCACGATCTTTAGGTCGTAACATTTACCATTTAAAGAAGCTATTCTAGAAGGACCAAATAAATCTAAATGTAAAAGTTCAAGTGGTCTTTTAGTAGAAATAACATCTTTCAATTTAAAGAAGATTTATGCATTTTTCCTTGTTGACATGCATCACAAAATTGTGTGAGTGAAAGATATATTAGGCATTCCAGAAACTAACTTTGTTTTGAAATACATGTTGCGGGGTTGAACTCGCGTACAATGAATTTTTATTATGGGGAACCAAGGGCACGGTGGTTAAATTGATAAGGGGATTTAGGTAGGATTTTTGACAAGTGATTAGTGGGATGAAGAGGCTAAACTTGCCGTCGGGGCAGGCCACAGAGTCAAATCCCGCCGGACGCGGCGTAGGAGGATCGGGCGGCGGGAGCCGAAGGTGGATATCGACCAAGGGGCGAGCTACCCTTCACAACGAGCAACTCGTCAGAAAGGCCGGGTTGGGGTCCAACCCTTAGCCTCTCTGATGCCTAAGTCAGTAACTGGACTTAAAGCGGGGGCGGGGCACGCAGGTCGGACTAAGGGTGTGTCGACCGTACGTGACGAGCTATAAGTGGGAGAACAAAGATATGGACGACCTTTGCTCTCGTGTGTGAATAATGGGATTCAGAGGGAATTTGCCAACCCCCTTACCGTAAGAGGTGAGGGGGTATTTATACCTATTGGGAGATGATTAGGTGGGGCTGACCTGGCATGCTGACTTGACGTGCTGAGCTGGCCCGGCTGTCAGCGGAAGCTTCGGACGAGGATGTCAGGAACATGAGTGTCTGCCTCACTTTTGTCAGATGGCGCAACGGCCAGGGGCACTTTTTTCAGGGTGTCAGGGCCGAAAGCATTAAGTGTCAGGGGGCGCAGCGGCCAGGGGGTGCTTTGTCAGATGGTCGGGCGGCGCTAGTGTCAGTCGTGTCCTTACACTAGGTTGTTTGTCGTACGTGATGAATCAAAGGTCCGGTGATGCTATCCCCGGTGACGGGGTTTGTGTGGGCCCGCCGGGTCGACCTGTTCGTGGGTTGTTCGGCCTGGCTGCGCACCTTTTCAGTTGCCGATCATGGACCGCTGGCAGGGAGGGATATGCACGTGCCTCTGTCAGCCTCCGAGCGCGTTGCCCCGGGCGGGCCGAGCGAGAGAGGTCGTATGCCTTGGCCGGGAGAGGGGGGGCAGCGAGGTGCGCCCATTCCCATGTAGCCCCGGACCCCCAGGACCGGCGGTCTGTTTGGCCGGGGGCGAGAAAGTGCGGTATATTCGTGGTGCTAGGCGGGAGCCGGACTCCCACGATCTTTAGGTTGTAACAATTGCCCCCGGCCTTTGAGCTCGAGGCGGGAGCCCGGCTCGGCTCGGAGGGCGAACCGTTTCCGATGTTTTTAGCAGTCGGTAAGGATCCCGGTCCGTGCCTGGGGGTGGCGGCGCTAGCTTCGGAACTCCCGCCCTATTGGTCATTATTACGATTCGAAAGGGTGGTAGAAAAACGAAGCGTCTCCACGATTGGGTTCGCGACACGTGGATGAGGTGACTCTCATGCCAGTCGAGGCGTTAAGGACATCCCGATGGGCGCCGCGTGGCGGAGCACCGACGGTCGTGATGACCCGGTGGCCCACTTTATAAACAAAAAGGGTTGGAAGGCGGTCGGTGGGAGTTTTCTTCTGTCTTCGATTCTTATCCGGTGTCTAATACTTCCGTCTATCGCTTGCTGGCTTAGTTGCAACTTCCGTCGCCGATCATCTTCTTCTAAATGTCTTCTCGATCTGACGGATCAGCTAGGTAAAAAAATTTTTTACTTTCCGACCGATGGCTTCTTGTTTCGAGTTAGGAGGTGGTAGCCGAGTGGGGGAGGAGGAGCTTGTGGAAGAGGGGGTGTTGCCACGGGGGGTGCGGTGGTCTAGGGAGAGGGGGTCATGGCGCACCATTGTTCCGAGGGTGATTGGGTCCTTCCAATGTAGGTCGGACATGATTAACATCAGGGAGATTCGCATGCGGTTCATGCGACTGCCCTATGAGGTACGGGTCCCCGGGTCGGAGGAAACGATGTGCTCGCCTGGAGATAATGAGGTCGGGGTTTATGTTCGGTCATTCGAGTTGGGGCTCCGTTTCCCGATCCACCCGTATCTGCTTTATCTATTGAACTTCATGGAGTTGCCGATATTTGCCCTAGCGCTTCGGTCCTGGGGCTTGCTGGTGGGGTTCGTCGTCTTGTGTCTTGCCTGCTCCTTGAGTCCCTCCCTGGTGCTGTTCCAGCATTTCTTCGTAGTCCGGAAGAGGGGAATGTATCATAGTGTTTGTGCTAGGAGAGGACGAGAACTTATCCGCGGGGTGCCCGACGATGTCGGCGAATGGATGAGGGAGTTCGCCTTCGTGATGATGCCGAGCGACGTGGTGTTGATGTCGAACTGGGGGGCGCGGAACCCTCTAGTGAATGAAAGGGTGGAGCTGACTGGGAAGATCTAGCAAAAGCTCAGATTCTGATGGAACTGCCCGAGGCGTACCGTCAGCTAGCAAGTTTTACGCGGAGCAGTCGGCTCGCCCATGACTTTTGGTCCCTAGGTATCTTTGACATTTGGTAAACATTTAGCTAGGCTTACCCTGATCTCTTTTTCCTTCGTAGGTGGAGACGTGATGCGAGGGCCGGAGGAGGCGTCAGGATCAGCCGGAGTCCCCGTCGCGGAGGACACTGGTCCTTGCGAGAAAGGCAAGGGAGTGGCGTGCGAAGTAGGATCCCGGGAACGGGGAGGCGAGGTCTCCCGTGGGGAGAGAGCGCACCGGGGATGGAGGGCGGCCGAATCAGGTACCTCTACCGGTAGGTCCGGTGATGATCTCCCTTCGGGCTCGTCCGCGCGGGCGGTAGGTCCCTCCGTCCCACCGGGGGTATCGGAGGTGGTCGAGCCTCGCAAGGCGCGCTTGGTTCAGAAGTGACCATACAGGATCCCTTCGTGGGATATGGGGAGGTCGATGAGCCTGAGTTGTGAGGGTGCCCTCATTCATTTCAAGAGGACTCGAGAGGAAGTCGAGGCGTTTCCGGATGACCGCCTCCATAAGTTGCCATTTCGAGTGGGCCGTGATGAGTCGATATTCGAGGACGCCGGGGGTGGCAGCGCGCCTCACAGAGTATTGCATGTTACCGCGAGACCGCGAATCCTTGACTCGCGTGGGGGCGGAACGGTTGTGCGGCTCTGCTGTATGGCACGTCGTGCTGGTAAGCCGGTTCCCTCGTCTCGCCCTTAGGCTTTCTTTACTCGTGCCCCGCTGATTCGGGTCTTTTGTAGATGGTTACGGACATGGTAGCCCTGCGGGGTTGCACTCCTGTGTCTGCCACCAGAGCGGCTCTTGAGATAGCGAGGGCGAACCTCGGCGAGGTCAAGGTGAAGCTGAGGGACATGGAAGCGGAGCTGGAGAAGGTTAGGATGGCCTATGGGGTAGAAAAGGGGCGGGTCGCGTACATTGATTCGTCAAAAGCTACGGTCGAGCGCCAACTCCTAGAGGTGACGTGGGAGAGGGATGACATCCGGTCGAAGCACGCCGTAGAGTTGGCTAGCAAGGAGACGGTGATCGTGTTACAGAGGCGGCAGATAGCCAGCCTAAAGGAGGCCCTTAAGGCGAAGAAGTGGGAGAAGGGTATTGTGATGCGGCGGATGGAGGAAAAACGGGAAGTTGAGGGCGGAGTGATCGAGGCCGCTATCCGCCGCTACCATGACGAGCATGTTGTGCCGATATTGCAAGAGGCAAGGGATGCGGGAGTTCGCCAAGTGGCGAGAGATATGAGGGCTCGGTCGACCGAGAGGCGACGTCGCTGAGAAAGTGGGTTTGGGGAATCATGTACCTTCTTGTATGAGGGTTAAAACCAATGTCTTATTGTAGTGTGCGGATGGCTTAATGTATAGCTTTGCTATTTGGATAAATGCATTGAATTGGTCTTGTGTCGGACTGTCTTCTGCCTTGTTTTGTCCGTAGGCCATTAGTTTTGTGAGGGACATAATTGCCCCCAACTTCGCTATGCCGAGGATATTCGGGTCGTCGGGAGAGGGAAGTTGAGATGTACCGCATTTACCAGGGGTTTGTTGCGAAGCAAAGTGTTATTCCAGGTGGATCGCAGAAGCGGGGCGATGTAGGGGGAGGTGGTATATTCCGTACGGTCGTTTGCGAAGCGTTGGAACCGAAGTCCGAGATTGAGTAAGCGGCGCATCCTTGCTTCGGCCGCCCCGACGGAGGCGGGACTCATCCTGGGTACGAGCGGCGGATAGAAAGAAGAGGCTAAGGATGGCGTAGTTTCGACTGGGGGCGATCATTTTGCCGGGATTTGGGCGGGAATCGAAGGGACTTGTTGGCGGTCGCGTGACTAGACGTCATACTGGCGATTCGACGGTGGGCGGGAATCGAAGCGACCCGACCACTTCAAGGCTGACGCGTGGCAGAAGTGACGGCTGCCATTACGCGAAGCGTCAGACCACGTGGATCGACGCAGGAGAGAGAACGGATTGATGACACGTGGCGAGAGGCCGACTGTCATGATACTTTGCGATGTCGCTTAAAAAGATCTCTGGGTGGGGAGCGAAGCAGAGCTGGTTGTTGGGCGAAGGTTTTCCAAGCGGCTGGGGTTGTCGAAGATTTTGTTGCCCTTGCCAGAGTTGTCCTCGTGGAATCGGTCGCTGACGTAGCGTTGCCGTCCGAGTCGTCGGTGCCCTTTAGGTAAGAGGTCCATTTTTGTCGATGTCTTCCTCGAAGTCTTCGTTTCGTGGTCAGGGGTCGAGGGTGGTGGGGGAAGGGAGCTCCGCCGCGGAAACTGGGGAGGTGCCCCTCGAGATTGCGGGCGTGAAGTCGGTGCCACCGTATTCTGTTCGCGAACCGGACGTGCAAGAGAGCGTATGTTTCGCGGGCGACCACGAAGTGGGAGTGTATGTGTCCTCCTTCGAGCAAGGGTTGCGCTTCCCCCCATCAATTCGTGTTAGATGTGTTGAATTTCCTGGGGCTGCCCTTGTATCATCTGATGCCCAATGCCATTAGTGTGGTTGTGGGTTTCCTTGTGCTGTGCGTGAGTAACCAGGTTCGCCCCTCGCTCTCTTTGTTTCGCTATTTCTTCACGGTGAAGAAGCTGAGGTCCTGCTATTATCTCTCCGCGAAGAGGAGCCATCCGCTCATTAGGGGGTTGCCAGGGAAGATTAAGGGGTGGCGCAAGCAGTATGTGTTTGTCTGCGTGCCAGAGGATGTGCTGATGAGATTGGATTGGGGGGAGCTGAATCCCAAGGTGAAGGAGGGGGTTGAATTGGGAGACGAGGAGAAACAGGTGGCATAGTTTCTAATGGCGATACTGGGGGAGGGCCGAGACTACCCGATGCTCGCCCGGGCTGAGATGATAGCGTTGAATATCTGGCCCGAAGGTACAATAGATTTTGGTATTAGTGCGTCTGAAGTGCTTACCTTGAAATTTCTTTCTTTGGCAGGTCGCATAATGAGTCTGTCCCTTGAGGAGATGATGAAACGAGCTGCAGAGCAGGCGGGGCAAATGTCGAAGAGGACGGTCCCCAAGAGGTTGCGAGAGGAAGGCGTGGTGGGGAGTTCGACGAGGGGGAAGGCGTCCACGAAGAGGAGGAAGCTGCCTGCGAGCTCGTCTGTCCCTGATGCTCCGGGGCGGGGAAGAATCGGTCAGCAGGGGGGCGGGTCCGGGGAGGGGATCGCAACCCCCGTTATCGACCTGGAAGGCGGGGATGAAGGGTCGACTGGGGGAGGGGTGGAGGCCCCCGAGACACGATCGTCTTGATGGGATTTATCTGATCCAAGGGCTCTCTTTCGACTAGTGCATTGTCCATCCTTCGCCCTACTTGAGGGCGAAGGCCGGACAACCTTGCACAAAAATAACGTAGCGGAAGCGGAAAAATAAAGAGAAAAAATTTATATAAACATTTTATATAAACTAGCCCTATCTGCATAAAACCTAGGCCAAGAAAACGCTACTATCCCGGGGTTGGGTCCAGACCAACCCCTGAGGTTACTACTATCTAATTAACTACTATAGCTACTGCAATTAAAATAATGCACATTAATTAAAACTAAGGTTGAGAAAACTCAACATACCCGTAACTCTTTACTTGCAGCAAAAGTGTTACCGAAGGCAATCAATTGCCCTTCCCGCATAAGCCGCTCTGATCCCAGCAACTACTTGCGCTGATCCCAGCAACTTCTGGTCGCCGAGCCAACCACTTGCTCCAGAAAGTTTCACTTGAATGGATCCAACGCCTAGGCTTCAGATCCGATTTGAGTTCCTCTGATGCCTTGCTAGGGCTCGACCGAAACAAAGAATGATAACGAGAACTTTTAATTTAGCTTCCAGATCAATGCTTGTTCTTAATTTGAACTACCTTGATCATCGGCTGGTACGAGTTTCAATGAGGAGACCACCCTACTATTTATAGGGGGAGTGAGGAGCTCCTCAAATGAAATAGTCGATGTGGGACTAAATAATGGGATTGGAATTTTATAGTTCAAAACTATAAAGAGCTATAGATAAGTTGTTTCTCAAGCAAAACTTACATATCATATATGTAAATCAGAGTGCTCGACGAGACGAACGCATAGGAAGAAACGACACCTCATTTGGACTTCATTTGACCCTTCAAACTAGAGATTGGAAATCTTATTTTCGAAACAATTGAAGAACTGCGATCTGAATCGCGTTCTCGGGAAAAACACCCCCCCAGTGCCACGTGGCACGCCCGGAGCGGGCCACGTGGCGCGCCCAATTGGTCAGCGCCGCCCGCACTGATCACGGGCGACATCTTGTGATCGCGAGTGCGGGCCCCGCCCGCACTCAGCGACGCGGATGCAGTCGCGAGTGCGGGCCCCGCCCGCACTCAGCGATGCTGACGCGGGGCAGCGTGCTGACGCGCGCTGACGTGACGCGCGCTGACGTCAGTGGGCCCCGCGTCAGCATACCAGAAAAGGGGGGTTTTTTTCTTTCTGTCCTTTTACAAAAAAAATCCATGTAATTCCGCTAATTACAAAAAGATTCTTTTGAGCATAACTTGCTCATTTGATCTCCTATTCAGGTGCGGTTTCTTCCTATGTTCTTCTTAGAATGTCCACAACATTCCTAAGCATATAATGTCCCGTTAATTTATTGTATCGTATACAAATGATCTGAGGGCACCATCCCTCAACATCTCCCACTTGCACTCAGGATCATTTATCACGAGTACAAATTTTTCTGCAACTTCCTTGCAGTATCAGTTCTTATGCATCATAATGCATTATTCCCTTTTCTTTTACTAGATGTAAGACCACACTCTTTGTGAGACCCTACAGCCTGACCCTACTACAGGTTTGGGTTCGTGACCCTAGACGGCAGTGACCACGAGCAGTAGTTGCCGTCCCTGTTCCGGCATCATAATTATGTAGTTTAACCCATTGACAAAATTGTCGGGACTACTAAGACTGTATCCGTGATGAATACCGCAGTTTTAATCCTTTCGTCAAGACTATGTTGTTTATTCAAGTTTAGGGTATGGTAACATGTCAACCCCACCAACTTGAAACCGGTCAGTTACATCAGTCTTTAGTTAAATACATGTTGAACTTCTTTCAACATACTTTGATCAAAGATTTTCACTAAAGCACCGAACCAACACATACAACACTAACTCTCCTTAATGAGAGAGACGAATCCTTTCTTAGACACAACTCCCCTCACACGCTTCAAGTTCCACCCAACCAAAATCCTTTCGACAAGTAAAGTCTTGAAGCTAGGAAAATGATCTAAGTGACACCATTCACATGCAGGTTTGTTCAATGTCCTCAAGTCATAGGACCAACTTGCCTATCATCACTAAAAGTTATCATTGACATTTTAAATTAAGTTTAACCAAAAGATAACCTTTTATGAGTCGTTCAGTGAACTCATTCTCTAATGAGCACTTGTGTCTTGTTTCTGACTTCACCAAGTCAAACGATTACGAGTTCATCGTTACTAATCCATAGTGAATACAAATACACAATGGTCTTATCGATGTGTCGATATCCTTTTCTCGACATATCAATGACCACGAACATGTTTAAGACTTTTAAGCTCCAATCGGTAAAAAACACTTTCTCATAATCGTGATCATCATCAAGATAAGTGTATACCTTGCTATAAGTCTAAGGAAATTATCTAAGTATATAAGATGTCACAAATGCACAAAGATAATTTGATACCAATGAATTTATATTATTCATGAATAAGATGTTTTACAGGACAAAGTGCCTCATAGGCATACAACTCTCAAAACATCTACCACTCATTCAAGGCCCACTCTTTATGGTATTTCATACCGCTTTTACACATTAGTTTCTCCAAACGATCACGTGCAAGGGCCTTTGTAAATGGATCAGCTAAATTCTCTTCAGACGAGACTCTGAGGATTTCTATGTCCTTCCTCTTCTCAATATCACGTATCAAGTGATATTTTCGAAGAATGTGTCCGGATCTCTTGTGGAATCTGGGTTCTTTGACCAAGCTCATTGTGGCATTGTTATCACAATACAACGGTATTGGATCTATAACATTAGGCACCACTCCTAGCTGGCTCACAAATTTCCTAATCCAGACAGCTTCCTTTGCTGCATCATTGGCCGCTATATATTCGGGCTCCATAGTTGAATCAACAACGGTATCTTGCTTTGAACTTCTCCAGCTCACTGCACATCCGTTGAGAGTGAAAATGTATCCTGAAATTGACTTGCTGTCATCTACGTCACTCTGAAAGCTAGAATCCGTGAAGCCCTCAATCTTGAGTTCTTCACTTCCATAAATCAAAACCAGATCTCTTGTTCTTCGCAAGTACTTGAGAATCGTCTTGACTGCTTTCCAGTGTTCTTCTCCATAGTTGGACTGATATCGACTTACTGCACATAGTGCAAAAGCGACATCAGGTCTGGAACATATCATGGAATACATGATCGATCCAACTGCCGAAGCATCTGGAATGTTGCTCATGCGTTCTCTTTCCAAGTCAGTCTTTGGAGACATCTTCTTGGAAAGACTTATTCCGTGATTTGCGGGTATAAACCCACCTTTACTGTTTTCCATGTTAAACCGTTTTAACACAGTATCAATGTACCTAGATTGGGAGAGTCCTAGCATCCTTTTAGATCTATCTCTATAGATCTTCACACCTAGTATGTAGGATGCTTCTCCCAAATCTTTCTTGGAGAAGTTAGTTGATAACCAATCCTTAACAGACTTCAACATAGGTATGTTGTTACCTATTAAGAGAATGTCATCAACATAAAGTACTCGGATGACTAAATTGTTTCCACTGGTTTTCTTATAAACGCATGGCTCATCTTCATTTTTAATAAAATCAAACTCTTTGACCGTATTATCAAATCGGATGTTCCAGCTCCTGGATGCCTGCTTCAATCCATAAATGGATCTATGCAGTCTACACGCTTTCCCTTTGCTCCCACTGACTTCGAAACCTTCCGGCTGAGACATGTAAATATGCTCTTCTAAATCACCATTTAGAAATGCAGTTTTTACATCCATCTGCCAGATTTCGTAGTTGTGATAGGCAGCAATAGCGAGTACGATCCGGATGGATTTGTGCATGGCTACGGGCGAGAAAGTTTCGTCATAATCTACACCTAGAATCTGACGATAACCTTTCGCAACAAGTCTAGCCTTGTACGTTTCTATTTTTCCATCTGCACCGATCTTCCTTTTGAAGATCCATTTGCAGCCAATAGGAACACTTCCCTTGGGCACATTCTCTAAAGTCCAAACTTTATTAATGTGCATGGAATCCATCTTAGATTTCATTGCATCCAGCCATTTCTTAGAGTCTTTACTCTGAATTGCTTCTTGGAAGCTAATATGATCATCTTCAACTAAGATGCTATCCTCAACTCCTCCATCTACGAGAAATTCGTAGTATCTATCTGGAGCTCGAGGAGCATTATGATCTGCCTCTCCCACTGGTTCCGCGATCTGTTCATGTGTTGAATCAACCTCTAGACTTTCGTCCAGTTCTATTACCTCGCCATTAGACTCCTTCACATGGAATTCCTTTTCAAGAAAGGTGGCGTGTTTGGACACAACAATCTTTTGTTGTTCCTGGTGATAGAAAATGTGTCCCGTCGAGTGACTAGGATACCCAATGAATCTACACATAACAGACCTATCCTCCAGTTTATCTGGATTAAGCTTCTTGACATACGCATGACAACCCCATACCTTAATATGCTTAAGGTTTGGTTTCTTCCCGTTCCATATCTCATATGGTGTCATTGGCACGGATCTAGATGGAACTCTATTAAGGATATGGGTAGCAGTTTCTAGGGCATAGCCCCAAAGGGAGATAGGTTACTCAGAGTCACTCATCATTGATCGAACCATGTCTAACAAGGTACGATTCCTTCTCTCTGACAAAACATTATGTTGTGGTGTGTAAGGAGGAGTGATCTGAGAGAGAATCCCATTCTCTTTTAAATGCGCAATGAATTCATGGTTCAAGTATTCTCCTCCTCGATCAGATCGAAGAATTTTAATACTTTTGCCCGTCTGTTTTTCAACTTCGTTACGATACTCTTTGAATCACTCAAATGTATCAGACTTGTGCTTCATCAAGAACACATGTCCGAACCTAGAGTGATCATCAGTAAATGTAACAAAGTATGAATAACCTCCTTTCGCTAAAATAGACATTGGTCCACATACATCAGAATGTACTAGACCCAAGAGTTCACTAACTCTTTCCCCTTGACCCGCAAAGGGAGTTTTAGCCATTTTACCTTTGAGACAAGACTCGCAAGTGTCGCACGACTCATAATTCGAGAGGTCAAGAGACCCCTCTTTATGCAACTTGCTAAGTCTTTTCTCTCCGATATGGCCTAGTCTACAATGCCAAAGGAAAGTTTCATTAAAACTAGATTCCTTACGTTTTCGTGTGTTAACACTTAACACAACGTCATTAGACAGAGTGTATACACCATTATTCATTGTTCCAAATCCCAGCAATTTATCATTAAAGAAAATGTTCATAACAGATTCATCAATGGTAAATTTATATCCGTCTTTGGCCAAAGCCGAAATGGAGATAACGTTGCATAGGAAATTTGGTATATAATAACATTGTTTCAAAAACAATGTGGCACCGCTTGCCAAGGTGTGCTTTAGGTCTCCTACGGCTTTAGCAGCTATATTAGCTCCATTACCGACTTGAAGAACTATTTCGTCCTTTCTTAAGTTTCTAAATGTGCTCATACCTTGTAAAGAATTACAAATATGAGTACCCGCACCAGTATCCAATACCCATGCGTTAGAAGTTACAGAAAGGACTATACTCTGTATAACTAATACCTTAGAAGTCGAGACATCAATATGTCCTTTCTTCTCTCCGTTAAGCCCAAAGTTTTCTAAGCAATCAATATTTAAACCAGTCAATTTATTGTTCAGGATAAGATTCATATTCGATTTCATGCTGCAAAAAACATAGAATTAATTTAGTGTAATTCATGATAAAATAATATAGTCAATATGGTTTTTTTAATTAACTATGGTCTCCTACTATTTTACGATCATTCTCTGAAATGAACGAATTTTAATATTTTAAAAAATAGTGAGGGAGGGATCCAATCATCCTGAACCTCACAACCTTGAGGAGACTCAACAAGTTGATTGGTTCCATGACTGGTAGACTAACTCTTAGTCAATCACATCACATGTGACTCCCTTTCAATTTTTACCCACAGTCACTTATGATCTTGAGGAGACTCAACAAATCATAATGACTGGTCTAGTCAGACCCTTAATTTCGTGTCCAGATTTGACTTAGATCGATGCTCGAGGAGACCCGACGTATCGATTTGGGTCAAGTCTAGACTACATCACATGTATGTTGGAGTTTGTTCCTTAAAGCAAAACATGTCATAGCTTGAGGAGACTCAACAACTATAATTGTCTTCTTTGAGTTACCAAGCTCCAAAATCAAGGAGGGATACGAATTAATCTTTAATAAGATTTATAACGCATTGACTAGATATAACCAATGCTAACACATTTTATTATTAGCAACTTTGCGGTACAAGCGGGCATGACCAGGGTTAGGGCCGGGCAGGATCACTTGCGCCCAACAAAGCTGAGTCGATCCACAACACCTTCCCTAACTACCTACCCATACCATTCTCCATTGAAAGTGCTAATGATAAAAAAGTGTTATATTGATTTAATCTGGTTGTTATGATTTATTAAACTAGTTAATCCTATCAGCTAGTTATAACCTATAATTCAAAATTATTAGGATGTGTTTCATAACCTTTTTTTAAGAATCCTATCAACTATAGGATTTTAATAAATCACATCAGAATTGTTTCAACAAACAAGGGACAATCATAATCATTCATTAGGATGTGTTATTTAAAATATTGTGAACAACATTTTAAAACATAGCCAAAGCTAGTCATTTAAATTTAATCAAATTAGAGATTTAAATGAATTTTAATGGCTAACCCAACAAGTCTTTCTTTTAGCAATTATCAAATAAAAGCAAAAGAAACATAAAGTCATTATTTATCACATAATTAAAAAAAGATCTAATCTTGGTTTTCAAAACAATTTTCGAAAAATTTGAAAACCAACATATAGTTAGTGCAAGACTAACTACAAGTTTTAATTACTTGCATTTCATAAAAGCAGTATATAGATAGTCTATGTAGCCCGGCTTTGATACCACCGATGGGATTTATCTGATCCAATGGCTCTCTTTCGACTAGTGCATTGTCCGTCCTTCGCCCTACTTGAGAGCGAAGGCCGGACAACCTTGCACAAAAATAACGCAGCGGAAGCGGAAAAATAAAGAGAAAAAATTTATATAAACATTTTATATAAACTAGCCCTATCTGCATAAAACCCAAGCCAAGAAAACGCTACTATCCCGGGGTTGGGTCCAGACCAACCCCTGAGGATACTACTATCTAATTAACTACTATAGCTACTGCAATTAAAATAATGCACATTAATTAAAACTAAGGTAGAGAAAACTCAACATACCCGTAACTCTTTTCTTGCAGCAAAAGTGTTACCGAAGGCAATCAATTGCCCTTCCCGCATAAGCCGCTCAGATCCCAGCAACTGCTTGCGCTGATCCCAGCAACTTCTGGTCGCCGAGCCAACCACTTGCTCCAGAAAGTTTCACTTGAATGGATCCAACGCCTAGGCTTCAGATCCGATCTGAGTTCCTCCGATGCCTTGCTAGGGCTCGACCGAAACAAAGAATGATAACGAGAACTTTTAATTTAGCTTCCAGATCAATGCTTGTTCTTAATTTGAACTACCTTGATCATCGGCTGGTACGAGTTTCAATAAGGAGACCACCCTACTATTTATAGGGGGAGTGAGGAGCACCTCAAATGAAATAGTCGATGTAGGACTAAATAATGGGAATGGAATTTTATAGTTCAAAACTATAAAGAGCCATAGATAATTCGTTTCTCAAGCAAAACTTACATATCATATATGTAAATCAGAGTGCTCGACGAGACGAACGCATGGGAAGAAACTGCACCTCATTTGGACTTCGTATGACCCTTCAAACTAGAGATTGAAAATCTGATTTTCGAAACAATTGAAGAACTGCGATCTGAATCGCGTTCTCGGGAAAAACACCCCCCAGCGCCACGTGGCGCGCCCGGAGCGCACCACGTGGCGCGCTCCAATTGGTCAGCGCCACCCGCACTGATCGCGGGCGGCATCTCGCGATCGCGAGTGCGGGCCCCGAACGCACTCAGCGACGCTGACGTGGGTCAGCGTGCTGACGCGGGTCAGCGTGCTGACGAGCGCCGACGCACGCTGACGTCAGCGGGCCCCGCATCAGCGTACCAGAAAAGGGGGGGTTTTTTTTCTTTCTGTCCTTTTACAAAAAAAATCCCTGTAATTCCGCTAATTACAAAAAGATTCTTTTGAGCATAACTTGCTCATTTGATCTCCTATTCAGGTGCAGTTTCTTCCTATGCTCTTCTTAGAATGTCCACAACATTCCTAAGCATATAATGTCCCGTTAATTTATTGTATCGTATACAAATGATCTGAGGGCACCATCCCTCAACACGTCTAGCCCCCGGGTACCCGCTGATGTGGAGGGGGTAACCGTTACCGACCAGCTGGGGAGGGCCGGGACGTCGGGCGGCCCGGCCAAGTCAGCCGGCTGGGACAGCTGGCCCTACGGCTGTCCGTTGTTCAGTCTGGAGAGGGCCGCCGAACCCAGCTGTGAGGCCTCGCTTGTCCGTTTCAGGGCTAAGATGACCGAAGTTGAGGGCTATCCTGACGAAGCTCTTCATCGGGCGCCGTTCAAGGTGAGGGATGATGAGTCCGTGTTCGAGGATGGTGGTGTGGTGGCGAATCTGGCGGAGAATATTTTCTTGCCCCGCGACAGTGTGGCGCTGGAGGCGATGGAGCCTGAGGGTCTGTGTGGAACCGCGGTGTGGCACGGCGTCCAGGTAGGTTGTGTAAGCCGGGTGACGTTTGCCAGTGGATTTTATTGAATACCCTAAATGGGTTCTCTTTTGTTGTGCAGGCCATCAATTTGATGCTTGGAGCTATGAGGCATGTGCCAGCCATAAATAAGGCTGAGGGTGCCATTGCTAGAGTGGCGGTCGAGTTCACCGGCTTTCGTAAGAGTGCTGGCGAGGGAATGGCGAAGGAGAGGGAGCGGTGCAGCCAATATGAGGTGGAGGTAGAGCGCCTAATGGCGGTCCTGGCCGATTATGAGGTGCAGGCGACCGCGGCTAGAGATAGGTCGAAGGAGCTGGAGGAGGCCCTTGGGAGGGAGGAAGCGCGGTCGGTGGATCTGACGGGTCGTGCGAAGGCCGCCGAGGAGGAGTTGGCTCGGAAGGTCGAGGAGTTTCGCTCGTACCAGGAGACGACCGTCATCCTCGCCCTTACTGATGCGATGTCCAGGGGCTTGGGGGAAGGCCGTGAAGAGGGGCACGAGGAAGGTCGAGCGGAGGGGTGGGAGGCCTGCTTGGTCCAGATAAAGGAGAGGGTGGCGGGTTTGTCCCTGCCCATTGAGCTCGACCTCGACGGACTCACAGCGTACGGAGACGAGGAGGAGTCAGGGGACGATGAGCGGGTGATCGTCGAAGGAGGCGGGGGTGTAACGGCCTGTTTTCCTAGTCGTAGTTGACCGTTATACGCGTGTGCTTTTACCTTGTCGATTCAGTTATTTTCGTCCGAGTGGATTTTTCATCCGTGCGTCGACCCGAGCGCGTTGTTATTTTCAGTCTTACCATAGCGTAAATTTAGTTGTAAATCATAATTATTACTAAATTTCTAATTATTTTAATTAAGAGTTAATCTCTAATTATTAATTACTAGTAAATGTTTAAATCACTAATTACATTTAACTAAAAGTTAATTACAGATCTACTTATTTCTTTTAACTAATTAAATCACTAAGTAATTAGATTGATCTTATCAATTTACTTTACCATGTTACTTTTATCCTAAGCCAATTCAATTCCACCGAAAAACTTGGTGAGATCTAACCTCCAACAGCAAGAAAATTCATAACCTCCCCTACCCACATCCAGCTCACCCCATTCAATCTGTTTCCCCTCTCCTCTGTCCTTAAAACACACCAACAGGAAGAACAACCAGCTACCGCCAACAACCATCAGCCACCACCAAATCGGCCACCACCACCTCCATACAAGCAACAACAGCAACATCACCAAATCAACATTTCACCACCACAAACGACAAGTCTGCCTCCACCTCCTCCACACCACCAATCAGCCATCCAACCCCTTACAAATCCAAAATCAAAATCAACCAGAAATCAAGAACAATCCCAATCCCAACCCCAAAAAAATCCACAACTCACAAACCAAGATTACCAATCGAACCCCCCAAATCGTCAACCCCTCCCTCGCGCGCGTCAACTACACCCCTCGACCGCAGCATCTCCGATCAGCCAAAGCCGCCTCAGATCATCGCCATGCGTCGCCGCGTGCCGTGGACCGCCGTCGCCGCGCTTCAGATCGCCGCCGCCTCGCGCCGTGGATTCGTCGCCCCCTCGGGAACATGTGTAGAATAAATTGCAAACCTGGTCTTTAAAACCTAGCATCAAACCTGGTTTCAATATGTTGACAAATTCTAGTAGCCGGACATTATGTTTCACTTTACTTATTGCTCTTTTTACTTAACGGGACTGCTATTGCTTTTCGCATGTTAACAAGATAAACAAATTTGGAAAAGACGAGTATGTTACTACACATATGTGATAACCGTCGAATACAGACGGGGTGAAACCATCGACTACAGATGGGGTGAAACTCAATCAGTAAATAAACATACTCAAAAAGCCAAGTTGGCTACTCCCGTCAGGTCATGTGTGACTAGTCTGGCTCGTGTTCCAGTAGGGTCACATATGACTAGTCTGGCTCGTGTTCCAGTATATGGCGGTACACTTTGGGTGGGGTTGGTCCATTGCAGTAGGGTTTTTGAGTGTGTCTCGAACACGATTACGGCCCCTCCAGTGGAGGCAGCCAATGTGGAGCGTCACGGTAAAACCACCGGTGATAAGGTGTATCGAGAACATTTCACCTACCCAGGCATGGACTTATCACGAGCACAAACAATCAAATACTCAACATACAACTGTTTTACTTTACTTTTAACTGCAAAAATATCCATGCATGCTCGTACTTTACTTTTCTGCACTTATTATTTATAACTGTGTACTAACGCTCTTTGTCATCTTATAATTGTTCCTCATTTCATTACTTTAAATATCTTACCGAGCTTATCGCTGACATATATTTCAACATGTTATGAAATATATGTTAGGTTCAGGGACAGAGTACCGTGAGAACCCTACCTTTGAGGATCCCACTTTAGAGGTGGACCCCGCTGACCAGAGCTACGAAGACATTGAGATCCTCCCCGCAGAAGGCTAAAGTGGGACATTTGTATTTCAGTCCATTATTCGTATTATTATTTTCAGGTGTGTTTGCTTTCAGCAGATTGTACGGACATGCTAGGCCTTAATTGTTTGTGTGTTTACTTTGGACGCTGGTATTGTAATGTAATAAATATTTGTGCTGTTTCTGAGAAATTCGCGTGCAGTGACCTGCCTTCGCTAAAATCACGCTTAGTGTGCTTAAGTCAAATAAGGGAGAAGAAAAAAAATAATAAGTACCTCTTCCTTGCTTTAAGCACATGCGGACCCGCTCGCGTTCTCGCCCCCAAGTATACTGGGAAGCGGGGCGTGACAGGTTTTAGTGGTGGCCCACGCAGGTCCTCTTGCACTCTGCGAGACACTTCAGGAATAGTATAAATATTATTACTAACCAGATCGTTTAGGTAAACTAGTACACAAATATTTACTTGTTTGATTATAGCATGGCAGATCAACCCAACACTCGTAATGGAAATGGTGACGCCCACAACGAGATCGTGGGACTCGTAAGAGAAATGATAGAACTCCAAACTCGATTACTCTCTGCGCTCAGTCGTTTCGCTCCTCATCTGGTCGTGGATCCTGAAGACCAAGCGTTCCAGTCGAGTCAAGGTTTAATCTACAACGCCCAAGCGCCAAGGACATCTGTCGATCTAACACCCGATGAGAAAATATTGGGAGCAGCACGTAACTATGATGATATAGATGAACTTCGAGAGACAGCCCAAGTTGGATGGAGTAAGCATCCTGAGGAACCAACAAGAGACGCTCTTGGACCAATACAAACTGCACTGTTTAAAAGGCCCGCACCTCCAATCAACAACCGATATCAGATGAAGTGCCACCATTGTAACCGACAAGGGCATGTTAAGAAGGACTATCGGGTGTTGCTGAGGCAATGCCTGATATGTGGAGCATCTGAACACGCTACCAGAGACTGCACTCGCTGCGCCAAAAATCCAACAACTACTCAGTATGGACCACCTCTGGCCCCACCACAAAAGGCTTCTTGCTCAGGCAAGGCAGAACCAGCCGAGACGTCAGATCTTCAACATGACAACCGCGGAGGCTGAGTCGGATGGCCAAGTGATTCCAGGTATTACTTAAACTCTTCTTTTAATGCTTATATTATATGCATGTGTTATTTGCTTATCTTTCCTAAGATATTTCCTATGTACTAGGTGTTGTATTAATAGCCTCTTATCCAGCCCTGTCCCTTTTGATTCGGGAGCCACTCACTGCTTCATATCCCGATGATTTGTAGAGAAACATTCTATTCATGTTAACTCTCTACCAAATCGCCTGAGCATCACTACTGCGAGTGGAGTAGTGAGGACTTTTTCTGGCTGTCGATCTTGCCCCATAGTGATTTGTGGACACGAGATGTTCGCAGACTTTATGATAGTCGACATGTCCAACTTCGATGCGATATTCGGCATGGATTGGTTAGGAAATTCTTACGCTACTATCGATTGTCACAACAAGAAAGTAGTGTTTGAAATCCCCGATCATCCTGTGTTTGAATTCATGAGCGGCGACCGTTCACTTGATCCTATCAAGTTTCGGGCCAAGCCGAACGAGCTAATTATTGAATCTATGCGAGTTGAGCCCGAGAGACCTAGAGTGGTTCGAGACTTTGCAGACGTATTTCCTGAAGATATTTCGGAATTACCGCCTGATCAAACTCTGGAATTCACTATCGACCTTATGCCGAACATACAACCTATTTCGAAGGTTCCTTATCGCATGGCTCCTGCTGAACTAGAGGAACTTCGGAAACAACTCGACGATCTGTTGCAGAAGGGATTGATTCATCCCAGCGTATCTCCTTGGGGTGCACCAATTCTTTTGGTCAAGAAGAAGGATGGTGCCGGAGATCCTGAGAGGAGTCAAACGTGACGTGCAAGCGTAGGCTGTTGCGTCTTTTCATCTTCTTGAGCTCGTATTTCTGTTCTAACCCTACTTTCATCTTGTACCCGTCTTTTCCATAGGTTTGAATTCTTTTCCCACCTACCACCTCCCCCTCATTATTGCCTTTTTGTCTTCATTCTCCTCCTCAAGTTCCGTTCCCGCCTAACCATACCCTAACTAACACCGACTTTCGGCACCCCCTTTAAATCCTCACCCATTTTTCCTCTTTTTAAACCCCCTCTCCTTCCTCACCAAGCCATCCCACGGTCCCCTCTTCGCTCCGACATCACCTCCACCTCGCCCCTCTCGCCCGAGCTCCTCCGGCCTCACCCGAAACCCTGCCAGCTCCGCTCCATCCCGGAGGCCCCCGCCACGTCTCGCAGTCGCAGACCATCGCACCTCGCCGCAATGGATCGCCAGCTGCCGATGGCCCGTCGACGACCTTGGGGATTGTTGGGCTTAGCGACAGCCATCGCCGCCGCCCTCGCTATTGCCGTGTGGTCGGGATATTGGGAACCCGCCGCTCTTGGCATTCTTTGGAACTCCTTTTTCTGGTTCTTCCCCCTCGAGCTGCCCCGCTTCGATTCTTTCTTAGGGCCGCTCCTTCGTGTTTGTTGGTTCGTGAGTTTTTTGTCGTTGAATTACTTAGGACTGATGGTGATAACCGTAGATGTCGACCAATAGTATTGGCCAGCAGTATCATTGGGTTTGAGTATTGGCTTGCTTTTGGCCTTAGGTGTTGAAGTTGGATGTCGGTCTTGTGCTCGGATTTGGGAGACGGCTAGAATGTTGACTTCTTGTTGGATGTTATTCAGATTATTGGAAGAAGTGGTAGCGATGATCTTGACCCTCGAGAATTGGCCTTATATCTGCCTATTAGTGTTGATCTGGATATTGGCTTGTAATTTAGTAGCATGGCAGATGAAGTCCATTGTGTTTGGCTGGTTAAGTTGTAACCGTGCGGATACACTAGGTTTAGCCCTTACGTTTATGTATGTTATGGCGATGATTTACATGATTGAGACCATGTAAGTCATCATTAGCCTAAGTTGAAATTTTAAACTTTATGATCTTCATGTTATGTTTTTTGATTAAAGCTTGCTACTGGAATATCACCTCCGGTTCCAAATTCGAACAGATGTCATCATCATCATAACTATCATTTTCAAGTAATGCCATTACTTTATATTTTGGCCACTTGATAAATCGGAAGTAACCATGGTGATGATACTAGGTTTCGAAACTAGTTACGGAAGTTATGGTGATGTCAATAGTATGTATTTGTATTCATCTCTTGTTTTCTTGATGCGGTGATATCACATTATATTTCATGCTATTAACAACTTATTTTCCTATGTTGTGGTCGTTCGTTGAGCCTTCCTCTCGATCGTTTAAATTGCTTAGGAAATTATCGATCCTCTTAAATTCTGAGGACGGAATTATTCTAAGGATGGTAGGATGTAACGGCCCGTTTTCCTAGTCGTAGTTGACCGTTATATGCGTGTGCTTTTACCTTGTCGATTCAGTTATTTTCGTCCGAGTGGATTTTTCATCCGTGCGTCGACCCGAGCGCGTCGTTATTTTCAGTCTTACCAAAGCGTAAATTTAGTTGTAAATCATAATTATTACTAAATTTCTAATTATTTTAATTAAGAGTTAATCTCTAATTATTAATTACTGGTAAATGTTTAAATCACTAATTACATTTAACTAAAAGTTAATTACAAATCTACTTATTTCATTTAACTAATTAAATCACTAAGTAATTAGATTGATCTTATCAATTTACTTTACCCTGTTACTTTTATCCTAAGCCAATTCAATTCCACCGAAAAACTTGGTGAGATCTAACCTCCAACAGCAAGAAAATTCATAACCTCCCCTACCCACATCCAGCTCACCCCATTCAATCTGTTTCCCCTCTCCTCTGTCCTTAAAACACACCAACAGGAAGAACAACCAGCTACCGCCAACAACCATCAGCCACCACCAAATCGGCCACCACCACCTCCATACAAGCAACAACAGCAACATCACCAAATCAACATTCCACCACCATAAACGACAAGTCTGCCTCCACCTCCTCCACACCACCAATCAGCTATCCAACCCCTTACAAATCCAAAATCAAAATCAACCAGAAATCAAGAACAATCCCAATCCCAACCCCAAAAAAATCCACAACTCACAAACCAAGATTACCAATCGAACCGCCCAAATCGTCAACCCCTCCCTCGCGTGCGTCAACTACACCCCTCGACCGCAGAATCTCCGATCAGCCAAAGCGGCCTCGGATCATCGCCGTGCGTCGCCGCGTGCCGTGGACCGCCGTCGCCGCGCTTCAGATCGCCGCCGCCTCGCGCCGTGGAGTCGTCGCCCCCTCGGGAAGCCGCCTGAAGCCGCCCAAGCCCGCCCGTCGCCGTCGATCAACGCCACACCGTCGATCTCGCCGCGCCGTCGATCACCCCCGCCGCCGCCTCGATTGCTCCGCCGCGCCGTGCCACCACCGTCCCCCGAACGCCGATCACCGCCCCGCCGTTCCCAGATCCCGTCGCGTCGCCTCCTGAGGCAGCCGCCGCCGCCGACGCAGGCGTCCGACGCCGCCGGCGCAGGCGTCCGCCGCCGGTGCCGCATCTCCGATCTCCCTGCGCACAAAAAAAAGAAGAAAAAAGGAAAGAAAGAACGAGACAGAGGAGAGGGAGAATGAAAGAGAGAAGGGGGGGAGTTAATAAATAGGTTAAGTTTTTTATATAAGATAAGTTTAAGTAATTATTTATTATTAGTTATTAAGTTTTAGTTTTTATAAAGTTTTTATTATAAAGTTTGTAAAGTAAATTTTTTATAAAGTTTTATAAGTTAATTTTTATAATACTGTTATAAGTTAGTTAAGTTAAGTTATTAATAATTAAGTTATCTTATTAGTTTAAATTGCTAATAAATTTCCGTTATAGTATTAGTAATTAAGTAAAAGTTAATGTTTACTTCTTAAGTTACTGTTACCCTTTAGTACTTAGTGTAATTTATCTTACTAGTTGTTGACCACTAGCCTATTTGACGCAGATAAAACGTGACGCACGTTACCACCGCCAGGACACCCACACCCACTTCAAGGCAAGTATTTATTGTAATTAAATTTGGAACAACTGCTTAAATTAGTGTATAAATTGAACCCAAACCCATTTTAACATGCTCTTAATATACATGTTGCATCTGTTTTGGAAATGAACGTTTTATCAATATTTATTTATTAAAAGAATATCTTTTACTTGTTATTAAATTGAACCCAAACGGAACAGAGGGCGTGTCACGACCCTCGGAAACATGTGTAGAATAAATTGCAAACCTGGTCTTTAAAACCTAGCATCAAACCTGGTTTCAATATGTTGACAAATTCTAGTAGCCGGACATTATGTTCACTTTACTTATTGCTCTTTTTACTTAACGGGACTACTATTGCTTTTCGCATGTTAACAAGATAAACAAATTTGGAAAAGACGAGTATGTTACTACACATATGTGATAACCGTCGAATACAGACGGGGTGAAACCATCGACTACAGATGGGGTGAAACTCAATCAGTAAATAAACATACTCAAAAAGCCAAGTTGGCTACTCCCGTCAGGTCATGTGTGACTAGTCTGGCTCGTGTTCCAGTAGGGTCACATATGACTAGTCTGGCTCGTGTTCCAGTATATGGCGGTACACTTTGGGTGGGGTTGGTCCATTGCAATAGGGTTTGTGAGTGTGTCTCGAACACGATTACGGCCCCTCCGGTGGAGGCAGCCAATGTGGAGCGTCACGGTAAAACCACCGGTGATAAGGTGTATCGAGAACATTTCACCTACCCAGGCATGGACTTATCACGAGCACAAACAATCAAATACTCAACATACAACTGTTTTACTTTACTTTTAACTGCAAAAATATCCATGCATGCTTGTACTTTACTTTTCTGCACTTATTATTTATAACTGTGTACTAACGCTCTTTGTCATCTTATAATTGTTCCTCATTTCTTTACTTTAAATATCTTGCCGAGCTTATCGCTGACATATATTTCAACGTGTTATGAAATATATGTTAGGTTCAGGGACAGAGTACCGTGAGAACCCTACCTTTGAGGATCCCACTTTAGAGGTGGACCCCGCTGACCAGAGCTACGAAGACATTGAGATCCTCCCCGCGGAAGGCTAAAGTGGGACATTTGTATTTCAGTCCATTATTTGTATTATTATTTTCAGGTGTGTTTGCTTTCAGCAGATTGTACGGCCATGCTAGGCCTTAATTGTTTGTGTGTTTACTTTGGATGCTGGTATTGTAATGTAATAAATATTTGTGCTGTTTCTGAGAAATTCGCGTGCAGGGACCTGCCTTCGCTAAAATCACGCTTAGTGTGCTTAAGTCAAAGAAGGGAGAAGAAAAAAAAATAATAAGTACCTCTTACTTGCTTTAAGCACATGCGGACCCGCTCGCGTTCTCGCCCCCAAGTATACTGGGAAGTGGGGCGTGACAGGTTTTAGTGGTGGCCCACGCAGGTCCTCTTGCACTCTGCGAGACACTTCAGGAATAGTATAAATATTATTACTAACCAGATCGTTTAGGTAAACTAGTACACAAATATTTACTTGTTTGATTGCAGCATGGCAGATCAACCCAACACTCGTAATGGAAATGGTGACGCCTACAACGAGATCGTGGGACTCGTAAGAGAAATGATAGAACTCCAAACTCGATTACTCTCTGCGCTCAGTCGTTTCGCTCCTCATCTGGTCGTGGATCCTAAAGACCAAGCGTTCCAGTCGAGTCAAGGTTTAATCTACAACGCCCAAGCGCCAAGGACATCTGTCGATCTAACACCCGATGAGAAAATACTGGGAGCAGCACGTAACTATGAGGATATAGATGAACTTCGAGAGACAGCCCAAGTTGGATGGAGTAAGCATCCTGAGGAACCAACAAGAGACGCTCTTGGACCAATACAAACTGCACTGTTTAAAAGGCCTGCACCTCCAATCAACAACCGATATCAGATGAAGTGCCACCATTGTAACTGACAAGGGCATGTTAAGAAGGACTGTCGGGTGTTGCTGAGGCAATGCCTGATATGCGGAGCATCTGAACACGCCACCAGAGACTGCACTCGCCGCACCAAAAAGCCAACAACTACTCAGTATGGACCACCTCTGGCCCTACCACAGAAGGCTTCTTGCTCAGGCAAGGCAGAACCAGCCGAGACGTCAGATCTTCAACATGACAGCCGCGGAGGCTGAGTCGGATGGCCAAGTGATTCCAGGTATTACTTAAACTCTTCTTTTAATGCTTATATTATATGCATGTGTTATTTTCTTATCTTTCCTAAGATATTTCCTATGTACTAGGTGTTGTATTAATAGCCTCTTATCCAGCCCTGTCCCTTTTGATTCGGGAGCCACTCACTGCTTCATATCCCGAGGATTTGTAGAGAAACATTCTATTCATGTTAACTCTCTACCAAATCACCTGAGCACCACTACTGCGAGTGGAGTAGTGAGGACCTTTTCTGGCTGTCGATCTTGCCCCATAGTGATTTGTGGACACGAGATGTTCGCAGACTTTATGATAGTCGACATGTCCAACTTCGATGCGATATTCGGCATGGATTGGTTAGGAAATTCTTACGCTACTATCGATTGTCACAACAAGAAAGTAGTGTTTGAAATCCCCGATCATCCTGTGTTTGAATTCATGAGCGGAGACCGTTCACTTGATCCTATCAAGTTTCGGGCCAAGCCGAACGAGCTAATTATTGAATCGATGCGAGTTGAGCCCGAGAGACCTAGAGTGGTTCGAGACTTTGCAGACATATTTCCTAAAGATATTTCGGAATTACCGCCTGATCAAACTCTGGAATTCACTATCGACCTTATGCCGAACATACAACCTATTTCGAAGGTTCCTTATCGCATGGCTCCTGCTGAACTAGAGGAACTTCAGAAACAACTCGACGACCTGTTGCAGAAGGGATTGATTCATCCCAGTGTATCTCCTTGGGGTGCACCAGTTCTTTTGGTCAAGAAGAAGGATGGTGCCGGAGATCCTGAGAGGAGTCAAACGTGACGTGCAAGCGTAGGCGGTTGCGTCTTTTCATCTTCTTGAGCTCGTATTTCTGTTCTAACCCTACTTTCATCTTGTACCCGTCTTTTCCATGGGTTTGAATTCTTTTCCCACCTACCACCTCCCCCTCATTATTGCCTTTTTGTCTTCATTCTCCTCCTCAAGTTCCGTTCCCGCCTAACCATACCCTACCTAACACCGACTTTCGGCACCCCCTTTAAATCCTCACCCATTTTTCCTCTTTTTAAACCCCCTCTCCTTCCTCACCAAGCCATCCCACGGTCCCCCCTTCGCTCCGACATCACCTCCACCTCGCCCCTCTCGCCCGAGCTCCTCCGGCCTCACCCGAAACCCCGCCAGCTCCGCTCCATCCCGGAGGCCCCCGCCACGTCTCGCAGTCGCAGACCGTTGCACCTCGCCGCAATGGATCGCCAGCTGCCGATGGCCCGTCAACAACCTTGGGGATTGTTGGGCTTAGCGACAGCCATCGCCGCCGCCCTCGCTATTGCCGTGTGGTCGGGATATTGGGAACCCGCCGCTCTTGGTATTCTTTGGAACTCCTTTTTCTGGTTCTTCCCCCTCGAGCTGCCCCGCTTCGATTCCTTCTTAGGGCCGCTCCTTCGTGTTTGTTGGTTCGTGAGTTTTTGGTCGTTGAATTACTTAGGACTGATGGTGATAACCGTAGATGTCGACCAATGGTATTGGCCAGCAGTATCATTGGGTTTGAGTATTGGCTTGCTTTTGGCCTTAGGTGTTGAAGTTGGATGTCGGTCTTGTGCTCAGATTTGGGAGACGGCTAGAATGTTGACTTCTTGTTGGATGTTATTCATATTATTGGAAGAAGTGGTAGCGATGATCTTGACCCTCGAGAATTGGCCTTATATCTGCCTATTAGTGTTGATCTGGATATTGGCTTGTAATTTAGTAGCATGGCAGATGAAGTCCATTGTGTTTGGCTGGTTAAGTTGTAACCGTGCAGATACACTAGGTTTAGCCCTTACGTTTATGTATGTTATGGCGATGATTTACATGATTGAGACCATGTAAGTCATCATTAGCCTAAGTTGAAATTTTAAACTTTATGATCTTCATGTTATGTTATTTGATTAAAACTTGCTACTGGCTTATCACCTCCGGTTCCAAGTTCGAACAGAAGTCATCATCATCATAACTATCATTTTCAAGTAATGCCATTACTTTATATTTTGGCCACTTGATAAATCGGAAGTAACCATGGTGATGATACTAGGTTTCGAAACTAGTTACGGAAGTTATGGTGATGTCAATAGTATGTATTTGTATTCATCTCTTGTTTTCTTGATGCGGTGATATCACATTATATTTCATGATATTAACAACTTATTTTCCTATGTTGTGGTCGTTCGTTGAGCCTTCCTCTCGATCGTTTAAATTGCTTAGGAAATTATCGATCCTCTTAAATTCCGAGGACGGAATTATTCTAAGGATGGTAGGATGTAACGACCTGTTTTCCTAGTCGTAGTTGACCGTTATGTGCGTGTGCTTTTACCTTGTCGATTCAGTTATTTTCGTCCGAGTGGATTTTTCATCCGTGCGTCGACCCGAGCGCGTCGTTATTTTCAGTCTTACCAAAGCGTAAATTTAGTTGTAAATCATAATTATTACTAAATTTCTAATTATTTTAATTAAGAGTTAATCTCTAATTATTAATTACTAGTAAATGTTTAAATCACTAATTACATTTAACTAAAAGTTAATTACAAATCTACTTATTTCATTTAACTAATTAAATCACTAAGTAATTAGATTGATCTTATCAATTTACTTTACCCTGTTACTTTTATCCTAAGCCAATTCAATTCCACCGAAAAACTTGGTGAGATCTAACCTCCAACAGCAAGAAAATTCATAACCTCCCCTACCCACATCCAGCTCACCCCATTCAATCTGTTTCCCCTCTCCTCTGTCCTTAAAACACACCAACAGGAAGAACAACCAGCTACCGCCAACAACCATCAGCCACCACCAAATCGGCCACCACCACCTCCATACAAGCAACAACAGCAACATCACCAAATCAACATTCCACCACCACAAACGACACGTCTGCCTCCACCTCCTCCACACCACCAATCAGCCATCCAACCCCTTATAGATCCAAAATCAAAATCAACCAGAAATCAAGAACAATCCCAATCCCAACCCCAAAAAAAATCCACAACTCACAAACCAAGATTACCAATCGAACCCCCCAAATCGTCAACCCCTCCCTCGCGCGCGTCAACTACACCCCTCGTCCGCAGCATCTCCGATCAGCCGAAGCCGCCTCGGATCATCGCCGTGCGTCGCCGCGTGCCGTGGACCACCGTCGCCGTACTTCAGATCGTCGCCGCCTCGCGCCGTGGAGTCGTCGCCCCCTCGGGAAGCTGCCTGAAGCCGCCCAAGCCCGCCTGTCGCCGTCGATCAACGCCACACAGTCGATCTCGCCGCGCCGTCGATCACCCCCACCGCCGCCTCGATCGCTCCGCCGCGCCGTGCCTCAGCCGTCCCCTGAACACCGATCGCTGCCCCGCCGTTCCCAGATCCCGTCGCGTCGCCTCTTGAGGTAGCAGCAGCCGCCGGAGCAGGCGTCCGCCGCCGGCGCCGCATCTCCGATCTCCCTGCGCACAAAAAGAAGAAGAAAAAAGGAAAGAAAGAACGAGACAGAGGAGAGGGAGAATGAAAGAGAGAAGGGGAGGGAGTTAATAAATAGGTTAAGTTTTTTATATAAGATAAGTTTAAGTTATTATTTATTATTAGTTATTAAGTTTTAGTTTTTATAAAGTTTTTATTATAAAGTTTGTAAAGTAAATTTTTTATAAAGTTTTATAAGTTAATTTTTATAATACTGTTATAAGTTAGTTAAGTTAAGTTATTAATAATTAAGTTATCTTATTAGTTTAAATTGCTAATAAATTTCCGTTATAGTATTAGTAATTAAGTAAAAGTTAATGTTTACTTCTTAAGTTACTGTTACCTTTTAGTAAGTTAGTGTAATTTATCTTACTAGTTGTTGACCACTAGCCTATTTGACGCAGATAAAATGTGACGCACGTTACCACCGCCAGGACACCCACACCCACGTCAAGGCAAGTATTTATTGTAATTAAATTTGAAACAACTGCTTAAATTAGTGTATAAATTGAACCCAAACCCATTTTAACATGCTCTTAATATACATGTTGCATCTGTTTTGGAAATGAACGTTTTATCAATATTTATTTATTAAAATAATATCTTTTACTTGTTATTAAATTGAACCCAAACGGAACAGAGGGCGTGTCACGACCCTCGGAAACATGTGTAGAATAAATTGCAACCCTGGTCTTTAAAACCTAGCATCAAACCTGGTTTCAATATGTTGACAAATTCTAGTAGCCGGACATTATGTTTCACTTTACTTATTGCTCTTTTTACTTAACGGGACTGCTATTGCTTTTCGCATGTTAACAAGATAAACAAATTTGGAAAAGACGAGTATGTTACTACACATATGTGATAACCGTCGAATACAGACGGGGTGAAACCATCGACTACAGATGGGGTGAAACTCAATCAGTAAATAAACATACTCAAAAAGCCAAGTTGGCTACTCCTGTCAGGTTATGTGTGACTAGTCTGGCTCGTGTTCCAGTAGGGTCACATATGACTAGTCTGGCTCGTGTTCCAGTATATGGCGGTACACTTTGGGTGGGGTTGGTCCATTGCAGTAGGGTTTGTGAGTGTGTCTCGAACACGATTACGGCCTCTCCGGTGGAGGCAGCCAATGTGGAGCGTCACGGTAAAACCACCGGTGATAAGGTGTATCGAGAACATTTCACCTACCCATGCATGGACTTATCACGAGCACAAACAATCAAATACTCAACATACAACTGTTTTACTTTACTTTTAACTGCAAAAATATCCATGCATGCTCGTACTTTACTTTTCTGCACTTATTATTTATAACTGTGTACTAACGCTCTTTGTCATCTTATAATTGTTCCTCATTTCTTTACTTTAAATATCTTGCCGAGCTTATCGCTGACATATATTTCAACGTGTTATGAAATATATGTTAGGTTCAGGGACAGAGTACCGTGAGAACTCTACCTTTGAGGATCCCACTTTAGAGGTGGACCCCGCTGACCAGAGCTACGAAGACATTGAGATCCTCCCCGCGGAAGGCTAAAGTGGGACATTTGTATTTCAGTCCATTATTTGTATTATTATTTTCAGGTGTGTTTGCTTTCAGCAGATTGTACGGCCATGCTAGGCCTTAATTGTTTGTGTGTTTACTTTGGACGCTGGTATTGTAATGTAATAAATATTTGTGCTGTTTCTGAGAAATTCGCGTGCAGGGACCTGCCTTCGCTAAAATCACGCTTAGTGTGCTTAAGTCAAAGAAGGGAGAAGAAAAAAATAATAAGTACCTCTTCTTTGCTTTAAGCACATGCGGACCCGCTCGCGTTCTCGCCCCCCAAGTATACTGGGAAGCGGGGCGTGACAGGGGGAGTCGCGGTGGAGACCAGCAAAATGGGTGGGGATTCCCCCGCAGCTGACGGAGGAGAGGTTGCGACTAGTGGGCGTGCCGTTGGTGAGGGGGACACACCAGAGTAGTTTTATATATGTGGCGAGGAAGAAAGAGAGGAAAGTTTTGTGGGGTCGATACCTGTAATTTTGTAATTTTCGGACTCTGAGTATATGGAGATTCCCTTTGTTGGATATGTTATGTTATTATTTTCTCTTGCCTGGCGTAGGTCGAGCCACGTTTATACCCTTTGTTAGGGTCATGCGTCTGAGGATGTGGTCAGCCGGTTAGGATGTCTTTTTTCCCCGGCCCGCTCCGGGGTGGCGGGGGGCGGGGGGCGTGTGGCGTAGAGCTCGTCCTCCCCTTTTTGGGGGTTATTCCTGTGCATGAGTGCGCCTAAATTATTGCTAAGGGTCTGCTGGGAGTAGTCTTTTCACTAGCTTTTATCAAAATTTAATGAACAGGGCAGGGATAGGATATGGTGTGTAGGTCGGCCCGCAGGCGAACTGTCGAGCCGATCTACTTTGGTGGACGCCCTCGTTCCATTTGGCGCGTCCCTCTCCGTCGTCGTGCCCCTGAAGGGTTGCAAGGTCATTTCGGAGGGTCCACGCACCGGCAGGGAATCCCGGGAGAGGTGGGGAGCGACGTGTCGGCGTCTGGGGCGGTTGGGTCTGCTTTATCCCTCGTTCCAGAATTGGGGGGAGAGGGAGTCCTTGGTGGTTGCTCTATCCCGCGGGGCTTTAGCCTTCCTGCCGGTTGGAGTCGCCGTAGGACGGGTGTGGGAAGGGGTGGTCCGCCATCGGTCCGCTCCTCTCCCTGGCGTAAGTGGTCCAGGAGAAGTCGAGGGGTGGAAGGCAGGGCGCCCCTGATGTAAGAGGAATAGGCTATCGGCTTGGTCAACCGCTGACGGGGGGGTGGGTGGGGGGGTCCGCTGAGGCGGGTGCGACTCGGCGGGTGCTGGGGTGCCCGATGGGGTGGTTTGGCAGGTCTGCCCCATCCATCGGGTTGTCGGCCTGCCGAGCCCGTGCACGCGGGGCGTCCGTGGAGGGGCAGGGTACGCCGTTGGAGCTCCAGTTCCCGTGCCTTAAGTTGTCTAAAGGAAGTCGGGGAGCCGCAGGCGGGGTGCCCCTCGTGTAAGAGGAGTAGCCTATCGGGGGTCATCGTGTCGGGGGAGACTGCCCGCCGGAGCAGTTGGGGTCCCTCGCATTTTCCGCACCTTCCTGGGGGAGAGTGGGACTGAGGGATTGACCTTCCCTCAAATTATCTCTTTCGTCCCCTCCTTTTGAAGGGGCTGAGGGGGTATTTATAATGGTAGCTCTTTAGTCTTCCCCCTCCCCTTAATGTGATGAGCTGGAGCCAGCTTATTGGAATCGTGCCCTTCGGAACCTGCCCCTGATAGGTGGCACCCGATGTGACTCATCAACCCCTGTTTTTCAGCGGGTGTGCTGTTATCAGTGGCGCTTGCCCCGAGCGTCTTTTTGGTTTGATGGGTCATTTCGGCCGTCGGCTTTATTGGTGTCAGGTGTTGCTCATCGGTTTTGGACCTGCACGAGGGTTGCCTCAATCCGCGAGCCCTGATTTGTTTTCTGATGTTTGAGTTGAAGAATCACGGGCCCGCTTTGGGAGGGTGGGCAACTAGGCCCTTGCCACCTTTATAGTCGGGTGGGCATTGGGCCGTCGCCTACCACGCATATAGCACTCCGTTTTGGGTGGCGGAGCTCCGTAAGCTTGCCCCGAAGGTCTTCGTTGGTGGGGGGAGCGAGCGCATAGCTCGGCCCGTGCCCCTCTCCAGTTTGGGTGGTGAGGATTGGTCCTGCCCCGGAGTCTTTGAGAGGGCGAGTATTGGGCCGTCGCCTCCCCGTAGCCTCTATAGTCGGACGGGTAGTGGGCCGTTGCCTACCCCGCATATGGCGCTCCGGTTTGGGTGGCGAAGCTCCGTAAGCTTGCCCCGGAGGTCTTCATTGGTGGGGGGGAGCGAGCGCGTAGCTCGGCCCGTGCCCCTCTCCGGTTTGGGTGGCGAGGATTGGTCCTGCCCCGGAGTCTTTGAGAGGGCGGGTATTGGGCCGTCGCCTCCCCGCAGCCTCTATAGTCGGATGGGTATTGGGCCGTCGCCTACCCCGCATATGGTGCTCCGGTTTGGTGGCGAAGCTCCGTAAGCTTGCCCTGGAGGTCTTCGTTGGTGGAGGGGGGAGCGAGCGCGTAGCTCGGCCCGTGCCCCTCTCCGGTTTGGGTGGCGAGGATTGGTCCTGCCCCGGAGTCTTTGAGAGGGTGGGTATTGGGCCGTCGCCTCCCCCATAGCCTCTATAGTCGGACGGGTATTGGGCCGTCGCCTCCCCGCAAATGGCGCTCCGGTTTGGGTGGCGAAGCTCCGTAAGCTTGCCCCGGAGGTCTTCGTTGGTGGAGGGGGGGAGCGAGCGCGTAGCTCGGCCCGTGCCCCTCTCTGGTTTGGGTGGCGAGGATTGATCCTGCACCGGAGTCTTTGAGAGGGCGGGTATTGGGCCGTCGCCTCCCCGCAGCCACTATAGTCGGACGGGTATTGGGCCGTCGCCTACCCCGCATATGGCGCTTCGGTTTGGGTGGCGAAACTCCGTAAGCTTGCCCCGGAGGTCTTCGTTGGTGGGGGGAGCGAGCGCGTAGCTCGGCCTGTGCCCCTCTCCGGTTTGGGTGGCGAGGATTGGTCCTGCCCCGGAGTCTTTGAGAGGGCAGGTATTGGGCCGTCGCCTCCCCGCAGCCTCTATAGTCGGACGGGTATTGGGCCGTCGCCTATCCCGCATATGGCGCTCTGGTTTGGGTGGCGAAGCTCTGTAAGCTTGCCCTGGAGGTCTTCGTTGGTGGGGGGAAGCGAGCGCGTAGCTCGGCCCGTGTCCCTCTCCGGTTTGGGTGGCGAGGATTGGTCCTGCCCAGGAGTCTTTGAGAGGGCGGGTATTGGGCCGTCGCCTCCCCGCAGCCTCTATAGTCGGACGGGTATTAGGCCGTCGCCTACTCTGCATATGGTGCTCCGGTTTGGGAGGCGAAGCTCCGTAAGCTTGCCCCGGAGGTCTTCGTTGGTGGGGTGGAGCAAGCACGTAGCTCGACCCGTGCCCCTCTCCGGTTTGGGTGGCGAGGATTGGTCCTGCCCCGGAGTCTTTGAGAGGGCGGGTATTGGGCCGTCACCTCCCCGCAGCCTCTATAGTTGGACGGGTATTGGGCCGTCGCCTACCCCGCATATGGCGCTCCAGTTTGGGTGGCGAAGCTCCGTAAGCTTGCCCCGGATGTCTTCGTTGGTGGGGGGGGAGCGAGCGTGTAACTTGGACCGTGCCCCTCTCTGGTTTGGGTGGTGAGGATTGGTCCTGCCCCGGAGTCTTTGAGAGGGCGGGTATTGGGCCGTCGCCTCCCCGCAGCCTCTATAGTCGGACGGGTATTGGGTCGTCGCCTACCCCGCATATGGTGCTCCGGTTTGGGTGGCGAAGCTCCGTAAGCTTGCCCCGGAGGTCTTCGTTGGTGGGGGGGAGCGAGCGCGTAGATCGGCCCGTGCCCCTCTCCGGTTTGGGTGGCGACGATTGGTCCTGCCCCGGAGTCTTTGAGAGGGCGGGTATTGGGCCGTCGTCTCCCCGCAGCCTCTATAGTCGGACGGGTATTGGGCCGTCGCCTACCCCGCATATGGTGCTCCGGTTTGGATGGCGAAGCTCCGTAAGCTTGCCCTGGAGGTCTTCATTTGTGGGGGGAGCGAGCGCGTAGCTCGGCTCGTGCCCCTCTTTGGTTTGGGTGGCGAGGATTGGTCCTGCCCCGGAGTCTTGCGCTTTTGGGCTGAAATTTTCAGGTGGAAATGGCGAAATTCGAAGATGCAAAAGGGAAAAGGATATTTCATTCGAGACTTACAGTTTCCATTTACATCACGACTGGTGTTCCGCGTTCTTCAGAGGGATTAGCCCGCCCTTGTCAAGGGGGGTTGGGACGGGCGCGGCAGGTCTGGTCCTCCTCTGCGACCCCCGGTCCTTCTGCAGTGCCGTCAGCAGGAGCCGGCCTTCGATAGTAGGAGTCGTCCCTCCCACCGGGTGGGTCGACCACCAGGGTTCTCTCCGGACCCTTGTGTTTGGTCGATCCCACGTAGCAGCTCCTGGACAGCTTCTGGCTCTCCTGCACTGACCCAACCCCTCGAGGGGTTTGGAACTTGACCATCTGGTGGAGCAGGCTGGGGAGCGCTCCGATGGCTGCCATGTATGGTCGTCCTATGATCCCGTTGTATGCTGACGCAATGTTGACCACAACGAACAGAGTCATTCGGGTGACGACCTGCGGTTCTTCTCCGAGAGTTTTTGGCAGGATGATCACTCCCACAATAGGGGTCGAGTGACCGGTGAAGCCGACAAGGGGCCCGGTGCAGGGTCTTAGGTCCGTCGGCCTTTACCCCATCTTCTCGATTGTGGACATAAACAGAATGGCGCAAGAGCTCCCTGTGTCGATCAGGAGGCGGCTGACGATGGCCGTCCCTATTTGGGCCTCGATGACGATGGCGTCGTCGTGGGGCAGCTCGACTCCCTCTAGATCCTCGTCACTGAAAGTAATGGGTGGGTAGGTTGGCCTTCTCCCCCTCAGATCCCCTCCGAAACCCGCCGTCATCACTTGCCTCGTGTACGCCTTTTTGCTTGACGATGACGCTCCCCCAGAGGATGGACCGCCACATATCGTGTTTATGCGCATGACCGGTTTCAGGGGGAGAGGTTCTTCCCGCTCACCGTGCGTCGGAGGGTCTGCTCTTCGTGTACTCCGGTGGTTCCCCTCTTCTCGGTCTGGTCTCCTGCCCCCGACGAAGCCCCCGAGGTGGCCCGCCTGGATCAGCCGCTCGATTTCTCTTTTGAGGGTGAAGCAGTCATCGGTGTCATGGCCGTGGTCCCGGTGGTATCGGTAATATTTTTGGAAATCTCTCCGAGCCGGGTCCGACTTCATTTCCCGGGGTGGCTCTGGCAGCAGTCCAGCTCTTGTTGCCGCGGCCATCACCTCTATCAGGGGGGCATTGAGCTGCGTGTAATGCGCCCACAGGGGGCCTTCTTGTCTCGGGATGGCTCGGGTGGGTCCTTGGGCCGGGGTATACTCTCGGGCCGGGCCAGGGCGATCTTGCGGGCGACGCCCTGTCGGGTCGCGCCTCGGTTGGGCCAGCTGGTCGCGCCACCGATGCCCCTCTTCTTGCCTTGGCCGAGGGTGTGATCTGGGCTCGCCTTGGAGCGGCTTCGCCGGGGGAAATAGGGCCTTCGTGCCGAGAGTCTCTTCGGCCAACGCATGCCTCTCCGCCATAGCAACCAGCGCCTCATAGTCGGCCGGCGGATCTCGGAGCAGTGATTTGTGGAGGCTCCGAGTCCGCAATCCCGTCTTGAAGGCCAACATGAGTACCTCGTCGCCACAGGTCACCACCGCCCGTCTCTCATCCTGAAAGCGGCGCAGGTATCTACCCGTCGTCTCCCCTTCTCCTTGGACTATTGTGCTGAGATAGTCCAAGGGCTTCTTCTTCGTCCGCCCGGCCCGAAACTCTTGGTAGAACTTGTGGGACGGTTCGCCAAAGCTCCATATGGATCTCACGGGTAGGCCGAAGTACCAATCCAACACCGTGTCCCTCAGACTTTGCGAGAAATGCCGGAATAGGAACACCTCATCTACATCCTGCGCCTCCATTGCCCCCCGGTATTGTTGCACGTGCGTGAGGGGGTCGTCCCTCCCGTTGTAGGTGGCCAGGGGGGTTTGAACCTTACTGGCCTTGGGGCGGATGTGATCCATCGTGCCAGCGGCGTGGCCTCCTCCGGGTAGGTAGGGCACTTGGGTGCGTCCCCCCTTCGCCATTCGGGGGTCTGGCTCCGGTCGCGCCTCGGCTGCCGACGGTCTTCCCGCCTCGGGGAATAGCGTGACGGTCGCTTGGGGGGACTCCATCCCTGGGTTGAGGACTCAACGGGTTGCGGGCTACGGTGCTCCCAGTACCTTCGCCCTCCGGTCGTCTCCTCCCGGCTCTCCCTCCTCTCCTGATTCTCCCGCAGGAGCCTTTCGCGCTCGGCGGTGAGGAAGCGTAGTTGTCGACAAACGGCTTCCTCGTGCAGACGATCGGGGGAGTGGCGCTGACGAGGCGGACTCCCCCCTCCTGGTGGGGATCTGGCCAACTGCGGGCCGCGCCCGTCCCAGGGCCGCCGGCCCATCGCCGACACCTCCGGGATTTCCCGGTTGTCTTCGTTCTCCCTCCGTAGCCTTTCGTGTTCTGTGATGATGAAGCGGAGCTGGTGGCGGGTGGTTTCTTCGTCTAGGTAGGCCCGCCAGGCGTTCTCGGCCGCTTCGTCCAAATGCCTTTGCGTGGCGGCCGCCTCCTCCCGGCGCCTCCGCAGCTGCGCGACCTCCATTTCCTCTTCCAAGAGCTTCCGCTGGGCCACAATCTCCTTGGCGAGCACCCGGTCTCCCCCTCCTCCTCGAACTGAGGGTGGAGATTCCGTCTCACGTTCGGGGGCTCTGAGGGGCCGGGCGGTGCCTCCGTTCCTGTCGCTGCGCAGCCTTCCATCGCCTGAGTAATGGCCTCGAAGCTCTTCTGGATTGCGCGGGCCGAGGTTTGGACTGTCTCGGCGCCTATCCCCGGAGGGGGTCATTGATCACTCCTTATTTTACACTTTTTTTCCCGCATGTTTGCATGCCATTTTGATCGCCCAAATCATGTTTTTCACGATATATCGACGATATTGCGATGCTTTTCACGATTTGTTGTTTTTGTCGCATTTCAGGTGATTTGGAGCGATTCGGAGTGATCTCGAGATACGCCTACTCCAGAGTGTCACCGACGACCTCCCCGAGGGGTATTTTGCTGTTGGAGAGGAGCGGAAGAAGAAAGAACGTCGCGGGAGCGACGAGGAGGCCAAAACAAGCTGTTTGGGCATTTTTTGTGTCTCACTCGGCCGAGTGAAGGAGTCACTCGGCCGACAAGAGAGACACCGCTCGGCCGACCAGATCGGATACGTTTCATACATGCACTCGGCCGAGCATCAGAAGCCACATCGGCCGAGTGACGAGATCCCGTCCGCCCGAGTGGCACCAAGACGACGCATGTCAAAAATCGCCAACTTACTTTTTTTCGTCTGCCTGAGCTTCAGAAGACCCACTCGGCCGAGTGGCAAATGCCGACTGCCCGAGTACTAAGAAGCCATCGGCCGAGTGACGACAACTCACTCGGCCGAGCGACTCCCGAAGTGAAGACCCCCGAAGACCCAGACTTACTGGAAATTTACAGCGTTTCTCACTCGGCCGAGTGACTTTTGTCACTCGGCCGAGTGCGACGCGCTGCCTGTAGCGAAAATTGCGGATTTCAGGCTGCGCAGGGGTATTTTGGTCACAGTTTTTTGGACGATTTTGGGGGGTATTTAACCCCTGTTTTTACCCTAGTTTAGAGATCTTTTCTCTTAGATTTTTGCAGCTTTTTAGATTAACTTTTTAGCTTTATTCTTGTGATTGGAGAGGAGACAAAAGTTGATTTTTGTTGGATTGTTTGAAGAACTCCATTGGTTTGTGTCTCTCTTCTCTAAAAATACTATTTTTGTTGCATATCTCAATATTGTGATGAATTCTCTTGTTTATTTCATTGATTATTTTTGTGTTTGTGCTATGAATTGTGAGTAGTCTCCACGTCTTGGGGAGTGGGGATGAACCCTACGAGCCCAATTTCAGATTTGTGATGAATTGGTAGAAATCTTGCTAGAATTTCTATTAGGATTAGTTTGGGATCGATTTATTACGGATGGCTAGGAGTTCATATCGATTGGGATTTTCAAGAGATTGGATCCCAATTCGATAGGAAACCCTAGAAATCCGAATTGGGTTGGAATCGAATTTCCATAGTATCGATTTGCAAGAGATTGGACCGATACTAGGGTTTCCGGTTGCAATTCCATGTCGATACCCGTTTGCAAGAGATTGGATGGGTAGGAACTATCCCAACCTAGGTCGTGGCCCGAGTTTGCACGAGAGTGGGCGCGGGGCGCGATTGAACGATGATGTTGATCCTAATGCTAGCTTCCCTAGGCTAGGGTTTGCAAGAGATTGGACCCGAACCTAGGATAGCTATAGACCGGCAACAGCGCGAGAGCGTGAGCTAGGTTATACATTCAGTTGCAACTAGTTCATCCAAAATTTTATTCTAGCAATTTTGATACCAATGAACCACATTTACGAAATATGGTGAGTAGCGGGAATTCCCCATTCCCTAGACGTTCTTTATTTGATTTGATATTTCTGTACTTTGTCTGACGATTGTGACAGGATCGCCAAAGGCAAATTTCTCTCTTCTTAATAGCCAGGTTGATTGGAACAAGCACGGTCATTCGTCCTCCCTGTGTTCGATAACCCGCTCGCCGCTATACCGTGTGCTTGCGGTAAAACTACAACCGTTCTTCGGGTTACATTCCGGAGCGATCAAGTTTTTGGCGCCGTTGCCGGGGAGGTGATTGCGTTTGATCTTACCACCCTAGCTATTTCTTTCTTTTTATTTTATTTCTTTATTTTTACCTAACCCTTCCATTGTGCTAATCGCTTCTTTGAAACTTTGTTCTCCTGTGCATGTACACGAGATCCACTGCGGACCCTGAAGGTATATTATTTGATCCCGAGATTGAACGTACTGTGCGGAGAATTAGAGCGGAGAAGAGACAAGATCCGGAAGGGAGGTTTATGACCAACCCGGAAACTGCGGACCAATTAGCGGCAAGAATGGCAAGGATAATTTCTATTCGCGATAGGCTCCGGCCTAAGACCTCTTCTACGACCTCATCCATTGCCATGCCGTAGTTGGCGGCTGACAAGAACTTTGAGCTGAAGACTGGACTAGTGGTTCTGATGCAGCAGGATCCATTTCATGGGAATGCCCATGAAAATCCCCACTACCACATCCAGTTATTCTTGTCGAAGTGCGCCACATTTCAGATGCCGGGGGTCTCCATCGATGCCATCAGACTGCGTCTCTTCCCCTTCACGCTAAAAGACAAGGCACTCTATTGGTTGAGGACGCAGGCTGAGGGAGTCTTTACCACTTGGGACGAGTTGGCGAGTGCATTCATTGACAAGTTCTATCCGCCTCCAAGACGGTGAAGATTCGGAGCGCTCTTATGTCCTTCAAGCAAGGACCCCAAGAGACGCTCTATGAGGCTTGGGAGCGTTTTAAAGATCTGCAGCATCAATGCCCGCACCATAGCATTGAAGATTGGGAGCTAGTTCATAGCTTCTACAATGGTCTCCAACCGGGGACCAAACAAATTATTGATGTCGCGGCGAATGGTGCTATCTTATCAAAGACTCCCGAAGAAGCTACGGCCCTAATTGAGGAGATGGCCTCAAACAATCAACAATGGGGCGATGAGCGAGGACACTCTACGTCCTCCTTGAAGCCAACTAGTATCTATGAGGCGAAGGCCGTAGCGGAGCTTACAAGCAAGTTTGATTCTCTCCACAAGGTAGTGGAGAGACTGGAGAAGTTTATCACGGAGCCCCAAGGAACCCCTTCCACCTCCGCACCAACAAACCAAATGTGTGATTGGCAAGACCAATCTCAAGCCATGTACTTGGGAGGAGAGCAAGGAGAAGGATCCTTGGAGCAAGTACAATATGTCACGGGGAACCAAGGATATTTGGCCAATCCGGCCACAAGAAATCATCCCGGTTTCTCTTACGCCAACAATGAAGGAGCTTTGAACCCACCACAACAACCACCTCAACAAGCTCGACCACCACCACCCCAACAACAACACTATCCACCGAGGGGGCATCCACAACAAAATTTCCAACCGAAGCAACAAGTTCCACCTTATAGGCCGCCCGGATACAATCAAGGGTGGAGAAATCAAAATCAAAACTCTCCGCAAGCTCAACAACAATCCGACTTCGAAGCTAGAGTGGAGGCGTTTATGGTCGAGCAAAAGAAGGTCAATGCTACCTTGAAGGCGGGCCAAGACTCCCTTACAACCGTTGTGGCTCAAATATCGGAGCAATTGGCGTTGCTCAATCGGAATACTCAACAATTACCGACGCAACCCGAGCAAAACCCACGGGGCAACACCGGCCACATCAATGCCGTGGTTGCCGTTACTACTAGAGGCGGGAAGGACACCACCCCCACCATGATCACTACCGAGGAGCCAGTGGAGGAAAGTTTAGAGCCAATTGAGCCGGTAGTTGAAGTTGAGAAGGAGAAAGAGCCGCAAGAAAAGGAGAAATCTAGAGCGGAGCAATTGATTGAGGAGAGGCGCTTCATGCCACCGGTCCCATTCCCCCAAAGGCTTGCTAGAGAGAAAATGGAGAAAAGGCTAGCAAAGTTTCTCGAGTATCTGAGAGGAGTTAGCCTCAACATTCCCTTCCTCGACGCCATCGTGGAAATCCCCACATATGCTAAATTTCTAAAGGATTTGATTTCGGGGGGGAAGAGGAAGGAAAAGATCATGCTAGCCGAGGAGGGCTCTTGGTTCACCAAGAGAGAGAAGGAGCCGGCCAAATTCAAAGATCCGGGGAGTTTTCGAATTCCTTGCACCTTGGGCGGTGTCCCTCTACAAAAGGCGTTGGTAGATTTAGGGGCTAGTGTGAGCCTCATGCCTCTCTCCATGTTCTTAAGGCTAAACACCGGGACGAAGTTGAAACCTACCGACATGCGGATACAATTAGCCGATGGACGGATAACAAGGCCGGTAGGGATCGCCGAAGACATCCCGCTACAAGTCCCGGGGGGCATATGCTTGCCATGTGACTTCGTGATCATGGACGTTAAGGAGGAGGGAGATACGTCATTGATACTTGGACGCACGTTCCTCGCCACCGCCGGTGTCATTGTCGACGTGCGAGAAGGTACCCTAACTTTAAACGTCGGCAACATAGAGGTGGAGCTTCACATTCCTAAGGCTATGAAACACATGCCTTACCACGAGGAGCTTGACTACATGGACCTCCTTGATGAGGTAATTGAGGAGGCGATCCCCCACTCCATTGGCGCTCTATTCGATGAGGATTTCGAGGAAGGCCCGGATTTAGGCCAAGAAGAGATGAAAAATGATTCCCCCGACTTCTCCGCTGAAAATGATGAAGGCGACGCTGATGTCGCAAGGATTCGAGAGCTCTGCAAGCTCTTGAAATTAAAGTCTCCGAAGAAAGCTCCGCCGATACGGAAATCGGCGTCACCGGTGAAACCGTTGACCGGAGCAAATGCTAGCTTGGGGGAGCCTCCCCCCAACACTATTCGAGACGGGAGACCACCGAGGGAGAACACGCCGCCGCAACTTCCGAATCCAAGCGTTCTCCCCGGAAAGTTTGATGGGTGCATCTTATATGCACCAAACATCCCGTATTAATTGAAAACCATAGGGGGTCGAGCTCACGACCTTAAACGAGCGCTTGTCGGGAGGCAACCCGACGGTTATTGCTTTATTTTCACTTTTCTTTTATTTTTGTTTTAGAAATTTTTAGTGATTTGAGTCGTTCGCCCAAAAATCTTGTGATAACGGGTCCTATTTTTCCTGACAGGAGAGGAGAATGAGGTACCCATCATTAGGAGGATACACAAGGCGACGAGGAGCGCCCCAGGAAGGTGCTCGATGCTTAGGAGGAAGATGAAATCGACTGGAGAAAGAAAGACGGAGTTTAGAGCCCAAACGAAGACAAATAGCAGAACATAAGGCTCACTCGGCCGAGTATACTAGTCACTCGGCCGAGCACACAAGTTCGTCCGGCCGAGCCACTCACGAACGAGGGAAGTCTGCTGTACCCAACTCTCTGTTTATTTTCCTGATTTCAGTATAACTGCTACTCGGCCGAGTATATATATTCACTCGGCCGAGTAAAACGGATACGCTCCTAGGGCGAGTCTTGCCGAGTAGCTTGAGCCACTCGGCCGAATGGACTTACTCCACTCGACCGAGGGTGGCAAGGACACTCGGCCGAAGCATAAGCGGGGGGGAATTTTTCCGTTGTGCTACTCGGCCGAGCGACCTCGTCACTCGGCCGAGTCGTAACTTCTGCTATAAAAGGGGCTGGGGGCGCGTTTTTTGAAACGACATAATCCGCTCGCGCCCCAAATTTTCGTATCCCCCAGCGCCCGAACCCTTGCCCACTCGCCCGACCGTCGACCCGCGCCACCGCTCGGCCACCCACCGCCGGCCGAGCCGCCGCCGCTCCTCGCCCGAGTCGCCGCCGGCGGCCGCCGCTCCGGCCGACTCCGGTAACCCTATTTTCAGCCTGTTTTCTCCTCTTTTGTGTGTTTCTTGAGGATCCATGTGCTTAACGAACCCCAAACCCAAATTAATTTCTATTTCTATCTATTATACCCCTAATGCTCCATACGTTTTGAATATTACCCGCTGATATATCCGTTTCATGCGCAGGTCATTTTTGGGAGCTTAGGGGAGCCCAGGGGAGCTTCCAGGGACTGATTTGGGCTATGTGGAGGCGTCGTCTTTGCACGCTTCCATTGCTTTGCACTCGCGGCGTGTCGTGGTATAGTCTTTCCTTTATTTTACGCACGCCGCACTTTTCACGCTTTTTGGTGCGCGCTCGGGGCCCATATGCCGCCCCGGACACGGCCGAGGTCGAGGAGAGCTTCCGCCAAGCGGAAGCGGTCGGATGATGCCGGCCCCTCCCACGAGTTGGAGGACTCTCCTCCGCCTTCTCCCACACACCCCGTCCACCCAGCACAGCCTGCATGCCCCGCACACCCCGCACAGCCTGCAGAGCCCGCACAGCCACCACCTCCGGCTCCACTTATTGGGCCGCTGGGGATCACGTTCCGGAACGACGCACACCGTGTCGCTTTCGAGCGTATCTCCCAGCGCTCGATCGTACCCTCCAGGTTTGCACACCTTGCAGACCTAGGACGCCTGGGGGTACTAGAGGGGATGCTCACGTTGTACGACAACGTGGGCTGGCGAGATTTCTTTCAGGTGTCGGCGGACACATTTATCCGCCCGACACTTGAGGTACTTAGTTCAATCGCCCGGACCGACGAGGGATGCTCGTTTCGGTTCATGGACCGGGAGTGCTAGGTCACTCTCGGTATGATGAGAGCCTTCTTCTCGTGGCCCGATGTCCCCGGGGCCGATCGAGGTTACGCCCCCACCCATATCCCCCCACCTTCCTTCGATGCCGGTGCCTTCTGGGCCCGGATTACAGGTCTTCCCGCTACCTTTGACCCTAGTAGGGCCAAGGCCTCGGCCATTGTCCATCCTTGCCTCCGTATAGCTCAGCGCCTTATGGCGACGACCTTTTTGGCCAGATATGAGCCGGGCACGATGTCCACGCCAGAGCTCTATATGCTCTACGCGATGACACGGCCCAGAGCTCTATCTAGGGAGGGCGATGAGTTGGTCCCCGCCGTCGTGATTGATGTCGCGGCTTGGTTTTTGGACAGCATCATCGTATCGGTGGGCGCTCGCTCACCGATATGCTGTGGCGGCCTGATCACCTTGCTCGCCCTTATGACCGGCGAGGACTTCCCTGACGACCAGTGACGAGCACCTGGCCCCACTTCTCTGTCGATTGATATTATGTCCCGGATGAAGATGCTGCATCCGCACGGTGAGCGACACTGGGTCTGGCTGCACGGCCCTTACGGTGCTGATTACATGATTCTTCCGAGCCCAGCTCGGACTCAGATTGCACCGGCCCATGTGGACTGGCTCCCTGTGATGGATGTTCTGATCCCAGCCGCATACGTGCTCGAGGCCGAGGAGGCCGAGCAGGCCCACGCTGCCCACGCTGCCCCCGCAGACCCTGTTGCACCTGCCGCGCCTGCTGCCCCTGTTGACCCCGTGGCCCCTCAGCCTACCCTTGATGTTTCTGCTGCTCCTGACACCTCTGTCCACACTGCTGTCGGTGTCGGGAGTACCTTAGCTGAGCCCACCTCCACTGCTTCCACGCCTGTCACCACCTGCACTAGCCCTCTGTCTGCTGAGCCCGTTTCCTCTGCCCCACCCGAGCGCCCACCGACTATAGTTGAGTGCGGAGAGCCCTCTTTTGCCACTGCCGTAGAGACCGTAGTCTCCGCATCTGTCTCCACCGCTGCAGTATTTTCTGAGAGTGTCGTGGCGTTTGTCCACACTTCTGTGTCACCGACCTCTCTGGCCGCCTCGCCGCCACTTTTGTATTCTTCTTTCGTTGCTGCTGCCTCCACCTCTCACCGTCCTGCACAGCCTCGCACCGAGGCCAGGCCCCCACTTACGAGCGCAGCCCCTTTTGCTCCCTTGCCTGCTAAGCCCGTCACCTACGCCACCAGAGTACGCCAGCCCCGACCTGCACAGCCCCGACCGGTGCGTCCCTCTGCACCACCTCCCCCTGACACTGTACTTCAGAGCATTCGTGCTCTCGAGGGGGCGGTGAGTGGCCTCAGAGGCGACCTTAGGACCCTGTCCGCCACCGTCACTGTGATGGCTGGCCGCTTTGACATGCTCCCGCACATTCACTACTGTCTTACCCAGGTCCTGGAGCGTCTCCCCCGCGTACCCCCACCCACCCAGCAGGTCCCCACCCCCACTCCTACACACACTCAGCCTGCTTCCACACCCACACCCGCTCAGCAGCCTGCACCACCACCACCACCTCCGCCTCAGGACGGAGACGGCGCAACACCACCTTCTTAGGCACCCTTGATGCCATCGATTCTTTTTGCCGTTGTGCTGGCCGTTTCTGCTGGGTCCTGATGTTTTTTTTGTCCACCCCCCTCCCCTCACTTATTTTGGATTCACATTCTGATCACATCTTTATATATCTTTTTTGGGAGAGGGAGAGTTTTTGGTGCCACACCTATATATCTGTATCACTCCTTTATTTGCCTGCATCATGTCCGCATCATATTTTTCATTTCATTATTTTTCTTTTTATTTATTCCATCATGCATGCACCCTCACTTACCCCTCACTTTACTTGTCTCTCGGTGTGCCACACTTTGCACATTGAGGACACTGTGCCATTTAGCTTGGGGGAATGAGTTCTCACGTTCTTTTTCGATTTGCCACCTTTATTTTTAGTTTTTTTTCACGCTGTTTTCCCCTTTTTGCACTTATTTTCATCATTTTTTTTCTTTTATTTTACCATGCATCACGTTTCTCTTATCTTTCTGTGTGCTGCATTGTGAATAATTTTATTTTTTCCCTTTATCTTTATTTCTTTTTTTTTCATCTCATGCTAGAGATGACTTTTCTATGATGATGATTACGTGGAGTTAGCTTCCTTTATATGCATGCTATATTTGTCATGTCTTAGACTTTATTTCTGATATCATATGCTATGACATTGCCTTGCATTTAGAGATAGTAACCCACACTTTTCCTCATGAAAATGGATGAAATTTTATTATTAGCTGAGTCTGAATATTCATATGTATGCTATCGCAGAAAACACACCAAGATTCACGCATTGAATGCTTATATCTGGAGTACCGATTTCTTTTCCTATATCACTTCTATATGCATGATTTGTACATTTCACTTCAGGATGATTGAATGATGTTAGCTATGATAAATCTGGATTAGTTAGCTTTTTTGTGATCGAAACTGAGTAGATTAGATTACCCTGCTGAAGTTGTCGTGCATGTCTTATAGAGTGAACCGAGAGATATATTTATTTCTTTCTCCACAAATCTTGAAATCATTTCTCTATTTTAAAATCATTGGTGAATCTCCCCTTAGCGATTCTATTATATGGCATTTCCCCCGCTATTAATTCCTAGCTCCAAATTTCCTGAATTCAAAAAAAACAGAAAAAAGAAAAAAATTCTTGTATATCATTATCTCTCTTCGAGTTGGGATCATTGTGTATATATGCTATATGAAAAAAAAGAGAAAAAAAAAGAGAAAAAGAAAAGAAAAGAGGAAAGCACCTCAATAAAAGATCACACCTCATGTTCTCTCTCTCTTCTCTCTTTTTGTATTTATTTTCATTGTTTTTGGAGCTTTATAAAAACGGGGATGTAAATATTTTTTATGCCACCACGCTTATAGATAAGCTTGGGGGAGGGAATCCAATGATGTGTGAGAGAGTGACTACTTGACTTTGCACGACAACCTAGGCTAAGTAATATTATATACTCAATGAGATTATTTTCAGCTTTACGAAGTCCAGAAATCTATGCCTAGCACTCATTTCATGAAATCCATATTTTTCTATTCTTTCTATTCTTTCTATTCTATTGTGTGATATTCTTATACTCCTCATAGAAAGCGTTCAATTGAAAAGTGTGTGATCTGCGATTTGTATACCGCTTTAAATGATTCAGACGATGTTAATTCTAAAACTATTCCGTTTTTCATGATTATATCGTTGTTCGTGGGTTTTCTATTTCTATTTGCACTATTATACTATGATATCGAAATAAAATTCTTTGACATGTGTTTTTCATTCGGTGCATGCTATATGAGTAAGTGAAACCCACGTCCTGAGAAAATGATCTAGCAGCTTCCCTCTTCGCTTCTTTCCTTCTTCTTTGTTTTTATTTCGTTTTTCGTTCTTCTTCGTTTTTCATTTTCTTTTCGTTCTTCGCCGTTTTCGTTTTCCGAATCCACCGGGTTCGCCTTTTACTTATCTTCCTCGAGGACGAGTAAGAGGTAAGCTTGGAGGATTTTGATCACTCCTTATTTTACACTTTTTTCCCGCATGTTTGCATGCCATTTTGATCGCCCAAATCATGTTTTTCACGATATATCGACGATATTGCGATGCTTTTCACGATTTGTTGTTTTTGTCGCATTTCAGGTGATTTGGAGCGATTCGGAGTGATCTCGAGATACGCCTACTCCAGAGTGTCACCGACGACCTCCCCGAGGGGTATTTTGCTGTTGGAGAGGAGCGGAAGAAGAAAGAACGTCGCGGGAGCGACGAGGAGGCCAAAACAAGCTGTTTGGGCATTTTTGGTGTCTCACTCGGCCGAGTGAAGGAGTCACTCGGCCGACCAGAGAGACACCGCTCGGCCGACCAGATCGGATACGTTTCATACGTGCACTCGGCCGAGCATCGGAAGCCACATCAGCCGAGTGACGAGATCCCGTCCGCCCGAGTGGCACCCAGACGACGCATGTCAAAAATCACCAACTTACTGTTTTTCGTCTGCCTGAGCTTCAGAAGACCCACTCGGCCGAGTGGCAAATGCCGACCGCCCGAGTACTAAGAAGCCATCGGCCGAGTGACGACAACTCACTCGGTCGAGCGACTCCCGAAGTGAAGACCCCCGAAGACCCAGACTTACTGGAAATTTACAGGGTTTCTCACTCGGCCGAGCGACTTTTGTCACTCGGCCGAGTGCGACGCGCTGCCTGTAGCGAAAATTGCGGATTTCAGGCTGCGCAGGGGTATTTTGGTCATAGTTTTTTGGACGATATTGGGGGGTATTTAACCCCTGTTTTTACCCTAGTTTAGAGATCTTTTCTCTTAGATTTTTGCAGCCTTTTAGATTAACTTTTTAGCTTTATTCTTGTGATTGGAGAGGAGACAAAAGTTGATTTTTGTTGGATTGTTTGAAGAACTCCATTGGTTTGTGTCTCTCTTCTCTAAAAATACTATTTTTGTTGCATATCTCAATATTGTGATGAATTCTCTTATTTATTTCATTGATTATTTTTGTGTTTGTGCTATGAATTGTGAGTAGTCTCCACGTCTTGGGGAGTGGGGATGAACCCTACGAGCCCAATTTCAGATTTGTGATGAATTGGTAGAAATCTTGCTAGAATTGCTATTAGGATTAGTTTGGGATCGATTTATTACGGATGGCTAGGGGTTCATATCGATTGGGATTTGCAAGAGATTGGATCCCAATTCGATAGGAAACACTAGAAATCCGAATTGGGTTGGAATCGAATTTCCGTAGTATCGATTTGCAAGAGATTGGACCGATACTAGGGTTTCCGGTTGTAATTCCATGCCGATACCCGTTTGCAAGAGATTGGACGGGTAGGAACTATCCCAACCTAGGTCGTGGCTCGAGTTTGCACGAGAGTGGGCGCGGGGCGCGATTGAACGATGATGTTGATCCTAATGCTAGCTTCCCTAGGCTAGGGTTTGCAAGAGATTGGACCTGAACCTAGGATAGCTATAGACCGGCAACAGCACGAGAGCGTGAGCTAGGTTATACATTCAGTTGCAACTAGTTCATCCAAAATTTTATTCTAGCAATTTTGATACCAATGAACCACATTTACGAAATACGGTGAGTAGCGGGAATTCCCCATTCCCTAGACGTTCTTTATTTGATTTGATATTTCCGTACTTTGTCTGACGATTGTGACAGGATCGCCAAAGGCAAATTTCTCTCTTCTTAATAGCCAGGTTGATTGGAACAAGCACGGTCATTCGTCCTCCCTGTGTTCGATAACCCGCTCGCCGCTATACCGTGCGCTTGCGGTAAAACTACAACCGTTCTTCGGGTTACATTCCGGAGCGATCAGTCATTCGCCAGAGTGATTGGTAGAGAGAGTGGCTCCTGACCCACTGGATCCTTGCCATGGTCAGGGTTCCGAGTGATCGGCATGGAGTCTAACATGGGTGTGACCCTTCGTTCCCACAGACGGCGCCAATTGTTGCGGGGTGGAACTTGCGTACAATGAATTTGTATTATGGGGAACCAAGGGCACGGTGGTTAAATTGATAAGTGGATTAAAGTAGGCTTTTTGACAAGTGATTAGTGGGGTGAAGAGGCTAAACTTGCCGCCGGGGCAGGCCACGGAGTCAAATCCCGCCGGATGCGGCGGAGGAGGATCGGGCGGCGGGAGCCGAAGGCGGATATCGACCAAGGGGCGAGCTACCCTGCACAACGAGCAACACGTCAGAAAGGCTGGGTTGGGGTCCAACCCTTAGCCTCTCCGATGCCTAAGTCAGTAACTGGACTTAAAGCGGGGGCGGGGCACGCAGGTCGGACTAAGGGTGTGTCGACCGTACGTGACGAGCTATAAGTGGGAGAACAAAGATATGGACGACCTTTGCTCTCGTGTGTGAATAATGGGATTCAGAGGGAATATACCAACCCCCTTACCGTAAGAGGTGAGGGGGGTATTTATACCTGTTGGGAGATGATTAGGTGGGGCTGACCTGGCATGCTGACTCGACGTGCTGAGCTGGCCCGGCTGTCAGCGGAAGCTTCGGACGAAGATGTCAGGAACAGGAGTGTCTGCCTCGCTTTTGTCAGATGGCGCAACGGCCAAGGGCACTTTTGTCAGGGTGTCAGGGCCGAAAGCATTAAGTGTCAGGGGGCGCAGCGGCCAGGGGGAGCTTTGTCAGATGGTCGGGCGGCGCTAGTGTCAGTCGTGTCCTTACACTAGGTTGTTTGTCGTACGTGATGAATCAAAGGTCCGGCGATGCTATCCCCGGCGACGGGGTTTGTGTGGGCCCGCCGGGTCGACCTGTTCGTGGGTTGTTCGGCCTGGCCGCGCACCTTTTCGGTTGCGGATCATGGACCGCTGGCAGGGAGGGATATGCACGTGCCTCTGTCAGCCTCCGAGCGCGTTGCCCCGGGCGGGCCGAGCGAGAGAGGTCGTATGCCTCAGCCGGGAGAGGGGGGAAGCGAGGTGCGCCCATTCCCATGTAGCCCCGGACCCCCAGGACCGGCGGTCCGTTTGGCCGGGGGGCGAGTAAGTGCGGTATATTCGCGGTGCTAGGCGGGAGCCGGACTCCCACGATCTTTAGGTCGTAACAACGTGCTAAGTGTTTAAAGTTAGTATGACCAAAACGTTTATGCCATAATAAAGTGTTATCGATGGATGCTAGTAAACGATGATCATTAGTAGATACTTTCATGCATAAGACATATATATTATTCTTACGATTACCTTGAAATAATATTAGTCATATTAAGATCATATATAATGCTTGCATTCTTTTCGAAAACTATTTTAAAATCTTTATCGCATAATTGAGAAAAGGATAAGATATTGTGTTTCAAACCATCAACGAGGAGCACGTTTTCGATGATTGACTTAGTTGGATCACCAACTATTCCAATGCCAATAAATTTCCCTTTGTTGTTATCACCAAAAGTAACGGTGCCACCATCTTTGAATTGAATGGTTGATAAAAGTTTGATGTTCCCGGTCATATGTTTAGAACATCCACTATCTAGTATCCATCTTTCTTTTATGGGTACCTGAAAGATAAACAATAAATATTGGTACCATTTTATATAGGTCATTAGGATCAGTCCTTAGGAAACCAAACCCAAGTGGAATTTGGTTTCTTCAAATAGTTAGAAGAAAGAATAACATTTTGCATAAAATTAGAAATATATAAATCCTTATCATATAAACAAATATCTTTGGGAACAAAAATATTATGCATAATTGTTTTCTTAGAAGATTTAAGAAAATTGGTCTTCTTTGAAATATTAATTGTATCCTTTTGCATATTATTAGAAGAATCAATTTTCTTAGCATTAATAAGTACATGCTTTTTCTTTAAAATAACATTACCAAGAATCTTGGAGAGTCACATGTTGCTGCTAGTGCCTTCTTTCTCTTTTCGAACTTCTTATCCTTTCTGAAGTTGTTGAATGTCGTTTCTTTAGGCTTAAGAAGTGGACAATCCTTTTTCATATGTCCTGGTCTGTTACAATGAAAACACAAAGAAGCATCAGTAATTTTGGGCTTAAAACTTTTAAACTTACCTTTACTTAGAAACTTCTTAAAGTTTCTAGTTATTAGTGCCATGTCTTCAGCGTCCATGTCTGAATCATCGGTGTCTGATGAAGCGGCGAAGGCAAGAGTTTTCTTCTTTGTATCTGCTTGTTCTTTGCGATTTAGAAGTTGTACTTCGTAGGCCATCAGGTTACCAACCAGGCTTTCAACGGTGAGAGTTGACAAGTCATTTGCTTCTTCTATGGCTGTAGTTTTCTTCTTCCATTTTGACGTTAAGGTACGAAGAACCTTTCTTACTTGTTCCGTTTGAGTATAGGTCTTGCCAAGGGCTATTATGGAGTTGACAATGTCGGTGAAACGAGTGATCATTTCTTCGATTGGTTCATTCTCATTCATTCTGAATAACTAAAACCTGTAAACAAGAACAGAGATTTTAGTTTCCTTAACTTTATTAGTTCCTTCATGTGTTACCTGGAGTGTATGCCAGATGTCATATGCTGTTTTGGCCTGTGAGACACGGTTCAACTCATTCTTGTCCATGGCACAGAATATCGCATTCATTGATTTAGAGTTGCGGGTTGCAGCAGATTTGTCATTAGTGGTCCATTGGGCATATGGAGTTGTAGGCTTCTCGTACTGAGTTTCCAACATGTTCCAAAGTTCGTAGTCGATGCATTGAAGATAGATTGTCATCCTTGTCTTCCAATAGGAGTAGTTGGAACCATTGAATAGTGGAGGCCTTGTAGTAGAGTGCCCTTCTGAAAATTGTGATGAAGAGGTTGAAGTGTTCGTCGGATATGTGTAGGCTATCTTAACCTTGCTTTGATACCAAATGTTGGATCTCCTGACACACCAAATACACTAGAGGGGGGTCAATAGTGTAAATCACGACGATATTACAAAATTAAAAGTTAATAAAAAATTGCAATAAGAGTGCGGAAATAAAAGATCACAATCCAGAATATTCCAAACGCAAATATGGTTGGACCAAAAAGGTGCTCTCTCTCAAGTGCAAGAGTCCGTACAAGTAATATAATCTGGGAGTCCAGATGTCGAATCCTCAGGAGAAAATCTGTTGCAACCACAGCTCAAATCAAATAGAAAGCCTACGAAAAGAAACTAACCACTTCAACAATGATGACGATGATAGTGATGTGAACACGTGAACAATATGAACAAGGAAAATCGTGTAAGAAAATATCTATAAAAAGTATGCACATGGTATGGGTTCGTTAGGATCAATGATTCGTATTAATTTGGTTGACAAGTATAACGCAATGAATTCTCCTTTTGGGAGAAATTCACCGGAAAATACCCAATATAACTCAATGAATTCTCCTTTTGGTAGAAATTCATCGGAAGATACCCTTTTGGGGGTTCAAGCACAATATTCAATAAGATCGTCGCTAAAGTTATAATACGATATGAAACTCTCTTTTGGAGAGATCAAAACTACGGTATGAAACTCCCTTTTGGGGAGATCAAAACTCACCCTTGTGGGGGCGATCATCAACTCAATCACTTCTTTTGGAAGATGAAAAAGACGATTTACGAACAAAGATTACAACTTTAACGACGTTTAACGGTTTAGCACAAGGATTATTCAATCAAACGAACACAAATAATATCCCTTAACTACGCCATACCATGCACAATAAGAATTAGCTACTCATGGTGCAAGAATAAACAAGTTTCATAACAAAATACATCAATCTAATGGCAAAATACAATAGAAAAGTACCAAATACGAGGTTTAAGTTAAAAAATTTATCACCAAATATCCTTGAAAAGACACCAAAACTCTCTGGAAATAAGAAAATAGCCTCTGGAATTTTACAAAATTTTGTGGTGGTGAAATACGGCTCCTAGAGCCTCCAATACGCTCAAAATACGCCAAAATCTGCCTAGAATGCTCCCAAAAACCCCTAGGAATACCTTAAATAGAGACATTGCGGGTTTGGGGGCCTTAATGGGTTTAGAATTCGCATCCAATTTTTCTTAAACCCATACCAGCAAGCGGCGCAAATTGAGGCCGTTGGATCAATGCGGGATAGCCCAATACGTCGCCACGTTGCGCTTTAAGATTCGTGCGACCCGCTCCGCAGCCGCTGCATCCGAATTCGTTTCGCCTCGGGGTTTGATTTTGGACCGTTGGATTGTAATCCAACGGTCGGATCTTTGCCGCTTCGCCCGCTGCATCCGAATTCGTTTCGGGGACGATATCGGCCGTCCGTTCGAGCGGCGATCCGTTGGATTTTCGCCGCGTGTCCCCATTTATCAGCTGCCGCTTCGTTCGAGCGGGGTCGCTCTCAGCCGCAGGATCATCATCGAGCGGCCCACGCTGTGTCGCGTCGTCGTCTCGTAGAGGAGATCTGTCGGCCATTAGATCTTCATCCGTCGGTCAGAGAGCCTCCATGTAGCCGCGTATTCGAATCAAATGTGGGCTTTTACGAGCCGTTGGATGTTAATCCAACGGCGACTAAATTTGCACGCGCTGACGCCTGATAGCCGTAGGATGAAGCAGGAAAGTCGGAGATCGCGCCACATGGCCACTGCTGATTGGTTGTCGACCGTATTTCCGTATTTTCGAGCGTATTTCCCCATTTAAATTGTATTCTGCATTCAAAAATACACAGTAATTAGCACAGATCTCAGAAAAATACAAATAAATATTCGTTGGAATCGTGAGATCGAGACGATTCTAGGAAAAATATAAAAAGTGCAGAAATACTCCATTAATTACTGTTTTATGCTCAAACAAGGTGAATTCTCTAATAAATGATGATGTAGAAAATACGCACGTATTAGAGAACAATATAGCATCACATGAGCACAAAATAGGGCTAAATAGGGGTTAAATATGTAATATTGAACCCGAATCACACCTCCAACTAGCAATTTTCTAGTCTCTAGCAAAAAGAGCGATTAATACAGATGATTAATAAAACAATAAATTCTTTCAAATTGCTCATGGCATGGCTCAATAATACGCATTCCAACATGATCTTGACCATCAATATACACATCCATGAACAAAATCAATCACATGATATTTTCTCTAATTTAGTATGAATAAATAACATGCAAGCATCGTTTTGCGCAAGCGAAAGTATAACACGTCGTTCTTCTCTAGTTTTCTTGTTTCCAAGGAATTGGCCTATCAAAATAATCATTCAAGACATGGGTATTGAAGTTGCTTAGTATATTCATCATTTCTTTTCTTTTATTAGTTCCGCGTAACGCGCATCAAGCAACATTCGCAGAAGAAAGGTATAACTTGGATCGCTCCATCAAATGAGTGAGGTTCTGGTCAATGGCTCCCAAATCAGACGATAATAGGGCATTAGGCCAAGAAGGACCCCTCAGACTGTACTACTCGAGCCAACCAAGTTATTTATTAGTGACATGCTTATTCATTCATTTTTCATTCAATTTTTTCTCCATTTTTTTCTTTGTAAGCAACTCAACGCCCATATTTTCGAACATAAACATTAATAACCATGGCCACATTCCTCTTCAACTTGAAAATTTTTCTAATAAATCGTGTATACTTAAGCTTTTTCATCACATTAGCATGCATGAAACAAATTCAAACTATTTCGAGATATTAATCATGGCAATTGAAAGTTTTCATGAATAGCATATTAACGAGTAATTCCATGAAGGAAAAATAATTAATTCAGGCCATAAACAAATTTTAGAACTCAATTAATGCGTAATCATCCGTATTTGAGGCGTGTGAAGGAGTTTTAAAATGATGAGATTTGGTGATATATTCTTCTCAAAAAAAATCCTAAGGTCTCATACACACTCCCCAACTAAAGATGGACATTGTCCTCAATGTCGAAAGGGGCACGAGTTTATTCAAGCAAGCAACCTAGAAAGCATATAAAAACTACACTACTGGAAAGAACACACCGTGATCAAATGGCGGATCCCGAATCTTTGATGGTGGAGGAAGTTGTTCAATTTGCTCCTTGCGCTCCTCGGCGCTTATTTTTCCTACAATGACTAAACTGGACTCCATCAACACAACTCCAAGCATCTCTATAAGCTGTTTACCAGTTTCTGGAGGAGGGCATGGTTCTGACTCCATGGCGATAATCTCAAAACCCTTGTCCCTAGCTGTCTCCTCCTCTCGTTCATCCAAAATTGCTAGCTCGTCCTCTCTTTTGCACACACTTTCTGCCATGTGGATATTTTTATTCGTGTCCTCAACGTGACATGGCTTGCTCGATATACCTGCAATAGAAGATAAACTCGTATTAGATTCTCGAAGTTGAATTTCAAAAGAATTATTTTCTTCTAAGCAAGTGGCAATCAGATTAAGATTTTCAAAGGATTTCTGAATCTGCCGTCTCCGAGCAAGGAAATTCTCTTGGAATTGATGGGATGTAGCCTCTTGTGTCTGAATAAGCAAGTAAACTTCCTCTTTCAATGATTGCAAAGGTACGTCTATGCTTTGCTCTTCTTGATCAAGGCACGAAGGCTCCGTTGAAGCGCACTCTGAAGTCTCTTCCATGGTTTCTTCGTTTTCTTGCAGAGACTCCATGTATTCCCACGCCTCTGTCGGCGTCTTGCCTCCCAATAATTCCTGCAGCTGTGGTCGTAGTCCATCTAGGAAGGACACCATAAGCTCTTCATTTGTGTACCCATGCTGCGGATAGCTCAATACTATGTCTGTGAACCTCCTCCAGGCCTGAAAGAAAGTTTCACAATCAGTCTGATTAAAATTAACGATTTTAAGCTTCTCCATCCTATGTTTGTGCGCATTAACGTACTTTGCATCATACAGATTGTTTGTGCAATAGAAATTCATATACTCCATTTTAAAAAGAAAAACAAAAGTTTATGTACAATAAAATTAAACAAAAATTTATATACAGTAATGTGGAAAGATCTCACCGAAGGTCATCTAAATGAAATAAACCGTGGTAACAAACCATTCCTCCCCGGCAACGGCGCCAAAAACTTGGTTGGACAAAAAAGGTGCTCTCTCTCAAGTGCAAGAGTCCGTACAAGTAATATAATCTGGGAGTCCAGATGTCGAATCCTCAGGAGAAAATCTGTTGCAACCACAGCTCAAATCAAATAGAAAGCCTACGAAAAGAAACTAACCACTTCAACAATGATGACGATGATAGTGATGTGAACACGTGAACAATATGAACAAGGAAAATCGTGTAAGAATATATCTATAAAAAGTATGCACATGGTATGGGTTCGTTAGGATCAATGATTCGTATTAATTTGGTTGACAAGTATAACGCAATGAATTCTCCTTTTGGGAGCAATTCACCGGAAAATACCCAATATAACCCAATGAATTCTCCTTTTGGGAGCAATTCATCGGAAGATACCCTTTTGGGGGTTCAAGCACAATATTCAATAAGATCGTCGCTAAAGTTATAATACGATATGAACTCTCTTTTGGAGAGATCAAAACTACGGTATGAAACTCCCTTTTGAGGAGATCAAAACTCACCCTTGTGGGGCGATCATCAACTCAATCACTTCTTTTGGAAGATGAAAAAGACGATTTACGAACAAAGATTACAACTTTAACGACGTTTAACGATTTAGCACAAGGATTATTCAACCAAACGAACAAAAATAGTATCCCCTAACTACGCCATACCATGCACAATAAGAATTATCTACTCATGGTGCAAGAATAAATAAGTTTCATAATAAAATACATCAATCTAATGGCAAAATACAATAGAAAAGCACCAAATACGAGGTTTAAGTTAAGAAATTTATCACCAAATATCCTTGAAAAGACACCAAAACTCTCTGGAAATAAGAAAATAGCCGCTGGAATTTTACAAAATTTTGTGGTGGCGAAATACGGCTCCTAGAGCCTCCAATACGCTCAAAATACGCCAAAATCTGCCTAGAATGCGCCCAAAAAACCCTAGGAATACCTTAAATAGAGGCATTGCGGGTTTGGGGGCCTTAATGGGTTTAGAATTCGCATCCGATTTCGCTTAAACCCATACCAGCAAGCGGCGCAAATTGAGGCCGTTGGATCAATGCGGGATCGCCCAATACGTCGCCACGTTGCGCTTTAAGATTCGTGCGACCCGCTCCGCAGCCGCTGCATCCGAATTCGTTTCACCTCGGGGTTTGATTTTGGACCGTTGGATTGTAATCCAACGGTCAGATCTTTGCCGCTTCGCCCGCTGCATCCGAATTCGTTTCGGGGACGATATCGGCCGTCCGTTCGAGCGGCGATCCGTTGGATTTTCGCCGAGTGTCCCCATTTATCCGCTGCCGCTTCGTTCGAGCGGGGTCGCTCTCAGCCGCAGGATCATCATCGAGCGGCCCACGCTGTGCCGCGTTGTCGTCTCGTAGAGGAGCGCTGTCGGCCATTAGATCTTCATCCGTCGGTCAGAGAGCCTCCACGTAGCCGCGTATTCGAATCAAATGTGGGCTTTTGCGAGCCGTTGAATGTTAATCCAACGGCGACTAAATTTGCACGCGCCGACGCCTGATAGCCGTAGGATGAAGCGGGAAAGTCGGAGATCGTGCCATGTGGCCGCTGCTGATTGGTTGCCGACCGTATTTCCGTATTTTCGAGCGTATTTCCCCATTTAAATTGTATTCTGCATTCAAAAATACACAGTAATTAGCACAGATCTCAGAAAAATACAAATAAATATTCGTTGGAATCGTGAGATCGAGACGATTCTAGGAAAAATATAAAAAGTGATGAAATACTCCATTAATTACTGTTTTATGCTCAAACAAGGTGAATTCTCTAATAAATGATTGTGTAGAAAATACACACGTATTAGAGAACAATATAGCATCACATGAGCACAAAATAGGGCTAAATGGGGGTTAAATATGTAATATTGAACTCGAATCAAAATAGAGAGATTTTTGTCCTGGTTCGGATCCTTGTGTCCTACCTCCAGTCCTTTACCCCGTCGAGATTTGAATCCACCAAAACACTTGCTCCCCGTAAGTAATCAACATACAAAGATGCCAACACTCTCCTTGTTGCAAACTTGTACAATCTCCTCAACACGAGATTCACCAAATAAAGTAAAAGAAAGAGTATACAACAATATCACCTATAGCCTTGATAATATCGGAATTATAACGCAAGGTTGGTGATGGAATCTCCAAGGTTCTAGATATGAATTGTGGTATAACACTCTTGGAAACTGGACTTCCTAAAGGGGCAGAATTTCTGCAGAGGTTCCCCTAAGGAAATCTGAAAATCACACACTTTCTAAATAGAGAAAGAAACCTTAAGAAAAGAGAAAGTGAGAATTTTCGTGTGTTTAGGCAGGGGTCTGGGGGTCTAATTATAGTCCAAAAGTTAGTTTTTGAACGTTGGACAACTGCCTAAATTTTCAAAAAATTCTGAGATGTGTTTCCAAAAATTAGTCGACTAGTCAAAAGTATTAGTCGACTAGTAGTGCTGCCAGATCAGAAAATGGCTGTTGAAGTGTCCTTTGATAAAAAACGGATATAAACTTTCATAAACTCCCAAAAACAGATAGGAACTAACAAAGTGACGTTGGAAGGAAGTTTATAATTGCCATTAAATAATTATAAAAATTATTTAATAGAAATCAGTTATAATAACTGACGTTATAACTTATATGAAAAACTGTCTGGTAGATTAGGGAAATCTATTAGTCGACTAGGAATAAAATTTCAAGAAAATTTCAGAATTTGATCCTTAAGATTGGAAAATATAATTTGACAAAAAAATTATTTTGTTTTTCTTAATAAAATAAGAAAAAGTCTATTAGTCGACTAGGAGAAAGTGCTGGTCTGCTAATTTTTCTGAAGTTTGGATTTTGAGACTGAGTCCTAAAGAACTAAGATAAAGTTTTATCAAGGCTTTAACAATCTAAAGTTTTGCAAGAATAAAAGAAAAAATTACATCATCTTTCTCAAGATATAAGTATTCATTGCTTGAGCTTCATCGTACATTTTGATGCTTTTTCTTGCAACGTAACTTTGACGATTGTCATATATGAAAGTTTGAGCTTGATAATCTGCATTCAAAGAGTTAGTATGCACACACATATATAAATGATTGTATCATCAAAAACTTTATGCGAAGAGAAACTTTATGTTTCCAACACCGACGCCCGGGGGACTCCTCGGCTTCCCTCTTGAAGCCTCTCCCTTCAGCATCGAGGATGCAAAGCAGTCGAAAGGGACGCTTCCTCTTGTAGTCTCCTCTGATGAGCGGCTTCCTCCCATCTATTGATCTCACTCTGCAGAGTGCCTACATCCGCTTCCTCGAACCGCCTCTGCTGTGCTGCTGCTTCCTCATCAAATTGGGGGAGGATGTCTCTTCTCACATTGCGGAGCTCGGAGGGGCCTTCTGCCCGAGAGGGTCCTGCTTGCTGAGCAACGGTCAACGCCTCCATCATATTGGTGAAGCTCTGAAAGCTCTTGTAGATGCCAAGGACCGTATCCAGAATGGTCGTGGCCGACCCCTCAAAGGGTTGATTCATTGGGGGTAATTCTTCTCGGAGAACAGGGCTCTACGGCCTGGGGTGGCCTCAGAGTGTCATCGATGATGGTCTCAAGTCGACCCGGCCTCCTCAGAGGCGGAGGGGGTGTGACGTCGGGTGACTTGCCGTGGCGAGGATTGCGGTGAGGATGTGTAGAGCCTGACATGGGTCTAACCCTTGTTCCCACAGACGACGCCAACTGTTGCAGGTCAGGTCCGCACACAATGAAATTTATTTGAAGTGGGAATCAAATGTACAATGATTTACAAGTTTTTGGGTAATGGAGAGGTTAGCGCGACTCGGAACTCGCTTCAGATGTGAAGGATCCAAGGTCGCCTAAAGGTCGCCTGAAGGTCGCCGTCTCCCGGTAGCTGGGGTGAGCTTCCTGCGAGAATCAACAACTCGTTAGAAAGGCGGGGCTGGCTGTCAGCCCGTAGCCTCTCCGATGCCTAAGTCAGCTGGTGGCGTAAAATGTAGACGCCGGGCATGCTTGGCGATCTTAAGACAGATCGACGAAGTGTGGCGAGCTTATGAGGAAGGCGCAGATATGTGGAAGATATCCGACCTTTTATATGGAAATAAGTTAGAAGTTTTAACTGACCAACCTCCTCTATGGAGGCATGAGGGGGGTATTTATAGGGCTGAGAGGCGGTTGTTCGCCATCCTGTCAGCTGTCGAATCAACCCAGCTGGCACTCAAGTGCTGAAGCGATAGGTCGGCGAGCTGTGTCAGGGATATTTCCCGCATTAATGGTGTCAGACGGTGTTAGTTGCATTAATGAGACGCGAGGGGCGGCCGTCAGTTCTCTCCCTTAACCTCTGGCATTAATGGAGAGGTGTTGAGCCTACGTCACCCTGTCAGAGACATTTATGCTTGGTCGCCCTCGGGGGCGAGCCACAGCACGGCAATTAAGCTCGGCTCCTCTGGGCGGTGATTCTTGTTGGAGGGTAGGTAGGCTTGTCCTCGGCACGGCGAGCTTGACGGTCGGACGTGCGAGCTTCTCTGATCGACCTTGGGGGCTAGCTAGTGGCGGGGTGTGGGGCGAGCTTCTCTCGATGGAGGCGATCTTCAACTCGGCTTGTGTCCCATCAGGAGGGTCGGTGAGGTGTTTGCTTGGGTCTCCAGTGCATACGGGCCTTAATTTCATGGGCCGGCCTACATGTCGTAACAGCATACAGCCGAGGAGATCGTTCTACCGAAGATTTGCTCGGCATCCATTGTTCGGTCCAGAGCTCGCTCTTCCCAAAGTCCGCTCGGCCGATGTCTCGAAGGTCGGCCTCGTCTGCCACGTCAGCTGCGCTCTTCGGACTTCCCTTCATCAATATCTGTGGTGAGAAAACATACTGAAACACAATCTATAAAATCTACAAGAAACTCTAGTTTTTGTCTTCTCAATTTTCACAGGGCCCACTACTGTGTGTGTGTGAAATAAGCAAGTATGTCATGTATTTTTCGTCTTAGAAATTGAAAATTAAGAAAATCACTGCCAAGGTGACATGATGGCTTGTCCCGGTGCAATTTATCTTCAATTGTGTGTCTTTCTTCGCCGGCCAGACTCAATATTTTTACACTCGCCAGAATTTGGACAGGTGCAATCTCATTGGTCCTCTCACTCACCCTTTTAACCCTCTCTCATCCAATCCTAGTATTAAATGAAAAAAAAAATGGCAATAACAATAATCTTAATGGCCTGCAAACTGCAATGCCGCCCAACCAAAATTTCTTTAAATACCAACCCCAGGGTACTCTCAATTCCCCCCTTTCCCCTCTTTCGTGCCCTAATTTTTAACAAAATCAAGAAACTAGAAGCATGATGAACGGTGGTGACTTTGAAGTGCACCATCACGGTGCACTTGAACTAATCCAACCCAACGACATCATCCCATGGGCAGACCTCAGCCCAATGGGCTTCCAAGCTAACCCCCAGCTGGCCCGGCCCGTCGTCCACCTCGTCGGCAATTACCCCGGCCCGGACATCTCCGACATCATGGACCACGTCGCCCGGCACGCGGCCCCCTCGTCCGCCGACGCCTCACCCGATATCTCCGCCGCCGACAATGGCGACAGCCGCCCCCGCAAGGCCCCGAGAAGGGACCACGGGTGCGGCGCAAAACCAGCCGCGGCTGAATCCGACGGCGAGCGCGGCCTGGGCATGATCGCCCTCTTGCTAGAATGCGCCGTCGCGATATCCGTCGACAACTTGCCCGAAGCGAACCGGATGCTCCTCGAGCTGGCCCACGTGGCATCGCCGTACTCCCAGTCCTGCGCCGAGCGCGTCGTGGCCTACTTCGCCAGGGCCATGGCCGGCCGAGTCATGAACTCGCTGCTGGCCGTCTGCTCGCCGCTGGTCCCTCACAAGGCGATCATGTCCGCGTTCCAGACGTTCAACAACATCTCCCCCTTCATCAAGTTCTCTCACTTCACGGCCAACCAGGCCATCCTCGAGGCCTTCAACGGCCGAGATCGCGTCCACGTCATCGACCTCGACATCATGCAGGGCCTGCAATGGCCGGCCCTGTTCCACATACTGGCGAATCGGCCAGACGGGCCGCCGCACGTGAGGATGACCGGGATGGGGGCGTCGATGGAGGCCTTGCGGGAGACCGGGAGGCAGCTGTCCAACTTTGCCAAGAGGCTCGGAATGCCGTTCGAGTTCCAGCCAATCGCCAGGAGGTTCGGCGACCTCGATCCGTCGGCGTTGCAGCCTCGCCGAGGCGAGTCGGTGGCCGTGCACTGGCTGCAGCACTCGCTCTACGACGCGACGGGGCCGGACTGGGCCACGATGAGGCTGCTGGAGTCGATCGGGCCGAGGGTGATCACGCTGGTGGAGCAGGAGATGGCGGGGAAGGGGTCGTTCCTGGACAGGTTCGTGGGGTCGCTGCACTACTACTCGACCATGTTCGACTCGCTGGGCGCGTCGCTGCCCGCAGACGACCCGGGCAGGCACCGGGTCGAGAGCGGGCTGCTGGCGAGGGAGATGGGGAACATATTGGCGATCGGGGGGCCGGCGAGGAGCGGGGAGGAGAAGTTCGCCAGCTGGCGGTCGGAATTGGGGCGCCGGAGGTTCGCGCAGCTGCCGATGAGCTCGAACGCGATGGCGCAGGCGCAGCTCATACTCAACATGTTCCCGCCGTCGCTCGGGTACACGATACTGCAGGGCGACGGCACGCTGCGGCTCGGGTGGAAGGACACCTCGCTGTACACGGCGTCGGCGTGGACGTCGAGGCCGGCAAGATGATGATGATGATCCACGCGCGTTCGTGCTTGACTAGTTGAGAATTTGTAGTGTTGATGCACTCGCTAGCTAGCTAGGGTTTTTAGTTGACACTGGATTGAGCTATGACTTGGATTTGGCTGTTGTTGGTTCTTGTTTACAGCCAACTTAATTAGAGGAATTTGGGATTAAGTTCCGAGTGCAATGAGGGGAGAATTAAAGGGCTAGCTAGCTATTTGGCGTGAACGTAGCAAGTAAACGACCCAAAACTGCATGATTTGTATATTCCAATTCCAATCAGAGAGGCGCCAGTGAACAAGGATGGACTACAAAATTCGTGTTGGTCATGTTTGTCCTTGTTTACATAATGAGATCATAAGCAAGTAACCACTGATTGCGTGGGGATCATTTAAACAATATAAAGGGATTGATGCAGAATTAACAATGGCTCGAATGACATCATTGTTGGATCCTTGTGCATCTCCCCAACACTTAGGCTAGGTACACAACGCCACCTACAATGCGCGGAAACGGTGGCCAAACAACCCCAAGCCCGAATTCCACCGAGATGTCACCTAGGCACAAAACCAAACACCTCACGGGCACAGGAGAGAGTTGTCACCAACTACCAACTCCCTCGACGATCTTGCGATAGATAATGTAAGCACACAAATATAATACGAAATTAAGAGCAACACAAAAGAGACGGAGATTTACACTGGTTCGGTTGCGAACAACCTACATCCAGCATCCAATGCACCCGGTTCCACTATCGATCAAGCATGGTATACACCGACCCCATCATCTCCTTCTTCCAGAACTACAATGAGAGACAAGCTCCAAGCAACAAGACCTAACCCTAGATCTCTCACCAAGCTCTCGCACGCTCTCAAACAAATGGAAATCCTTGATAACAAAGCCCCTACATCATGTAGAGCTCCTCACGGGACCAATCCCACACCTAGCTAGATCACTCCTTGGTAATATAGCTCCAAACTAGGAAAGCTACCCAAGGGACTCAAGAACTACAAGCTTGAGGAAGAAGCAAGACACTCACCATGGACCTCATACAAGAAGAAGCTCTCTTGGCTTTCCAACAAAGCCCTAGCTTCCTTCTCCAATTTCAAAATCCAAGCACTCCCAAAAATGGTTGCAGGGCAGCCCTTGCTTTTTTTTTGCTCTCGGCTCTCTGAAACTGAGAGTGCCTCCCTGCTTTTTGTTTTTTGGAAAACTGAGGCTTGCCTCACTTTTTCTCTGTCGGCAGACTAAAGAAAGGAAAAGGCACTCAAGGCCTTTTAATTCCCAACAAACCCTATAACATAGGGGCGCCAAGCTTCAATGTGCAGTGGGGATATTTTGCAGCAACATTAAAAACAACAATAAGCTCCATTTAATAAATTAGTTATGTGTTTTAGTTAGGAATATTGGGTATTATGGATCTAACACTTGATCAAAGGATTCATGCATTAATCAAATATATAAGATCATATATACCTACCTATGGTAGCTAGGGTTATAGATTAGTTTGCTTATTAAGGTCGTGGTAGGCAACATGAAGTTTCTCAATCAATGATTTGGTGGCGTTTCGAATGCAAATCTTTGTATTTAAAATTGAATCTTGTTTGCTTATCAAAATGGAATTTAATTTATAAATTATGATTGGGAGACCCTCATACACTATGGCAATCCAAGCCCTAATTAAGATTGGGAGAATCTTATATACCCACCCCTCCGTTTGGATACAAAGTGATCCCAAATATATATACCCACCCTTCCATTTGAGCTCGGTTCATTCCATGGGCTCTTTAAACCCCAATATGGCAAATTCTCACCCCCTACATCCAAGCAGCTGCTAAGTCACAATGATATTTCGTGGCCAAATACAACAGCTATACCACTTGGCCTTTCGAGAGGTTGTACGTGCGCACTTTGATCTCAAAACGCCATTAATTAATTGGCATGACTCCTTGCAGGGCATTTATTTCCACTACCCTTAGATGATGATGATGTATGTTACTCAATACTCTGTGTCTTCTACACACACACACACACAAAACAAGAAGATCTATATCTCTTCTTTTTTTCTTCAGATGATTGTTGTAAAGCTTTAATCCACATTCACCTCTGTTAAGGCCAAAAATATCGATAATAATATGAGGGCTGACGTGGACTCCTCTATCGAGGTGGAGCCTCGTCAGTAGGTCAGGCGGGACCCTGGTTGGTAGAACCTAGGGTCGTTGATCGCTGGGAATAAGGTTTGTTACGGCCTTATTGCCGGCCCAGAAAATAAAGGCACAAATAGTGGAAGCCTAAGTGAACAACTCATCGACCAGCTGGAATGAGAACAAGCCCAAATGAGAAGCTCGCCCCCACCACAAGGAAGCTCGCCTCGCCGAACGGGAAGCTCGTCGACAAAGCCAAGAGAAGAGCTCAACAGCTAGTCGAGCGGGAGGCTCGCCAGCTAAGCGTAGAAGAAGCTCGCCTACTCGCCAAACAAGAAGCATGGACAGATAAAGGCTTGGGACTCCGAGCTCGGCTCCCTCTGAGGGCGACCTAGCAAGCACAAATATCTCTGACATGGTGACGTATGGCCACCTATGCCTCCAATTAATGCCTGAGGTTAAAGACGAGAACTGATGGTCGTCCGTCGCGTCTCCATTAAATACACAAATATCGCTGACACTCTCTGACATCCATTTAATGCTAGGTTGAGGTGGTGCAATAATATCTCTGACACCCTCACCGACCAATCGCGTCCCCACTAATGCTCCAGTTAAGCAGAAGCGACAGTTGATTAGACGGCGATCAACCAACTCTCGACACTATAAATACCCCCCTTAGCCACCAATGAGGGGGTTGATTAGTTGAAATGATAAACTTACATTCAATACGAAAAGGTCGGATATCGTCCATATATCTGTGCCTTCCACTTAAGCTCGCTACGCAAAGCTGATCTACTTTAAGATCGGCCATCGTGTCTGACCTACTCCTAAAAAGAGTCATTTACTGACTTAACCATTGGAGAGGCTACGGGTTGACAGCCAACCCAGCCTTTCTGACGAGCTGTTCTTTCCATAGGAAGCTCGGCCCACCTACCAGGCGATGAACGACCAATCGGCAACCAATCGGCTACCTGGGATCCTTCGCCTTCAAAGCACATCCTAACGCGTATTAGCCTCTTCTATAATCCACCTACCTGTAATCATTGTACACTTGATTCCCATTAAATAAATTTTAGTATTGGGTGGACTTGACTTGCAACAATGTTGAAGGTGGTTCGACCCTCTAGTTGGGCCGAACCTCGTGCAATTAAAGTTGAGAGCTATCGAACGAGCCACTCGTTGAGTCAAACTTTGGCAATCTGCACCATAAATGACTGTTAGGGGGGTCGGATCTGGGTTCCCACTTCGATGCTTAAGTTAGAATGTGTGCTTAAGAAAGAGCCTGGAGCTATCGAGATCGACCCACTGAGGTCTGCCTCGAGCCAATCTTCGGAAACTATTTGGAGGAAGAAATATTAAGTGGAAGATACAGTTATGCGTGTTAGGTCTCTCGTACCTTGAGAGTTTAACCCTTCTCTCATTGTTGTCTCTTCTATTTATAGCCGAGGATGTCTGTTGATAATGCATAACGGCTCCTCATTGATTATGACGAGATCTTCTCCGGTTAACGACTGTCCATTTACTCTGTCCTCATTAACTGTAACGACCCACTCTCGGGGCCCGTTACCGCTTGGAACATGCACAAGTCCTGCTAGGCACCAATGAAGTCAACACAGGCTATGTTGCAGAAATACGCCAAAACACTGATAATGAAAGTGGTACACTACCTTATTACAACCCAGCAGCTAACAGGAAAGGAAAATACAACCGAAAATACAAAAGATACATCAAACCACTCTCGAAACAACAAAGCAAATCTCTCACACTCACTCTCAATACTCAGGGTGCTGCTGGTCCTGCTGGTCGAACTCAACCACAAAATCAGCGTCTGCGGCCTCGGTGCAAACTCCTCGACCTGGGTGATATCTGGCGAGTCCACCACAAAGAGAAGGGTCGCCAGGATCAGACGTAACTCGAAGTATCTCTATACATGGATATTGAAACAAATGTACAAGCATGGCAATTTAAAAGTAAAGAGGTAAAGTGCAAACAATACTGGTAAGGGAAAAAGAGCAGAAAAGTAACCTTGCAGTTGTACATCTATCATCAATTTCTAGCAGTTAAAAGTGCAATATTAAAAGTGACTATGCAACAAGAGTCTATTTGTGCCTATACCTAGACCGTGACTTATAATGCGGGGTGCAATGAGCAACCAAGAGTCCACCTCTTACCACGGGTGCTACCCGGGCGAACTATGCTATGAATACTATGCAATAATCTCTGAGAACTGTGCAATAATCTGTGATCTGTGATGGTTGTCACCGGCACGGTTATGGGTTGCTAGAACCCGCACAGTGACAACAAAGGCTGGACTAGTCGCTCCCGCACCCACACTATTATAAGTTACCCCAAGACCCAGTGTCGGTGCAATTTTCTAGCATGTCACATTTCCAGTTACAACTTTCTGTCAATCATGTCAAGTTGCCCAATTTTGCTTCCTTTACGATACTGTGCAATTTACGATACGGTACCTTGCAATTTTAGCTAACAGTTCAAAAATGGAAACACTATGTTAATGAAATAAAACTAGGTTGGCATGCATTTGTTATTGTTTTAAGAACCCATGTCAAGGGTACGATGAGTTACCAAAATCGCCTTGTCGTGAAAGGCGCATTTGAAAGGCGACAGGTGTACCTGGTTCACACGTGTTACGAACGAGTTAGCTACACAAATTAATAATATGTTAAGAGGGCAAGTTACACAAACTTATAACTAGAACTTAATGTAAGAATTTCTTAACTTAAGATAACTTTACTTATAAACTTAATGAAAATTAACTTGGCTTGTAAAATTAACTTATAATAGTTTTAAATTATAATATAACGTATTTTAAAAACTTTTTATAATAACTTAGATTAATAACTTAATATTAATTAATTTAAAACTAAACTTATATAATAAATCAATTAACTTAGATATAATCTTAAATAATAATAATAACCTTAAACTTAATTAATTTTAAAAACTTAAAATCTATTAAGATATAACTTAACTTTATTAATAATAAGAATAATAATAATAAAACTTATATTAACCTAAACCCCTCCCTTCTCTCCCTGTTACTCACCCTCTCTCTGTCTCTTTCTCTCGTTCTTCTTTTCCCTTCTTTTTTTTTGTTTCGTTGCCTGCAGGGGGCTCACGGGGGATCCGGTCTGGGCGGCGGGCTGAGGGCACGGGGCGGCGACGATCGAGGTCGGGGGTGCTCCAGCGATGCGAGGGGAGGCCGGGGACGGTGGGATCCGACGGGGGCCGGTGGCCTGGAGGGCGGCGCGAGGCGGGGGGGGGGCGGCCTGGGGTGATGCGGCGGCAGGGGGGCTCAGGCGAGCGAGATCCGGCCGCGGGCGGCTGCGAGATCGGGGGGGGGGGGGCGGATCCGAGATCGGCGACGATGATCAGAGCCTTGGGGGTGCGGATCGGAGACCGGAGCGACGTGATCCGAGGTCGGGCGGCCTGAGCACGGCGGCTGAGCGGCGATCGGAGCTCGGGTGGTGCGGAGCGGCGGTGGCGGCGGTTTGATGATGGTTATCTTGGGGGGTTTGATTTTTGGGTTGATTTTGGGGGATTTGTGGTTTCAGATTTTTTTCTCTCTCGCTTGTGATTTCTGGTTTGTTTTTGGGGAGAGGGATGGTGGTGATGTGAATGGGTTTAGGTGTTTGCTGGTTGCTTGTTTGGTGGAGTTGTATGGTGGAATTGTGGAGGAGAAGATGTTGGGTTGTCGTTGTGGTGGCTGATGGTTGTTGTGACGATGATGATGATGTTGCTGGTCTCTTTGTGGTGGCTTATCGTCGTTGTATGGGGAGGGGGGTGGCTGATGATGCTGTTGCTACTGTGTGTTCGGTTCCTGTAGGTTGGTTTAACAACGGGGGATGGAGGGGACAGCTCTTTGAAGGGGGGGTGGTTGATGGTAGGGGAGGAATGAAAACAGATGTTGGATCTCACCGATTCTTTCGGTGGGATTCAATTGGGTAGGTTAGGGTTTAGGGTAAAAGTAATAGGGTAAAGGTAGTTTTAGAAAAAGTTATTAGTAAAAGTAATTTAGTTAAAGGTAATTAATAATTAACTTTTTAATTAAAAATAATCATGATTTACAGATAAAAATTACGAAATTACGCTCCGGTAACCTGAAAACGACGACGCGCTCGTGTCGACGTGCGGACGAATAACCACTCGAATGAAAATAACCGGATCAACGAAGTAAAAATACACGCACACAATAGTCAAAATACGACTAGAAAAACAGGCCGTTACATTAACCGTCTCCTCAAAGTTAGCGGGGCTCCAACGGTCGCCTAAGCTATTTCATCAAAGGATATTAAATCATACCCGCTAATGGGTTTCGGCTCATTGGGCTGAGGCTCGAGTCCTCTGTATGGGCCATATTGTCTCGTCCTCGCTTCGTGGGCCGTACACGGGCATCAACAATGGCCTCCATCATTTGTGCTTAAGAGAAATTCGACTGAGGGTGAATGATGTGAAACCACATTAAATGTGCACAGTAGTCGAAGCGGGATTATTTGATTTATGCCGTCAAAACTCCTCATCTTCTGGTTCGATCCTCGCCGTAGGTTGAAAGGTTCGGACACGTGCCGCTCATCGAGTGTTCGTCTCTTGATCAGGCGTAAACCCTCTCTAAATAAATGGGGGGAGAATAAACAAACAGGGAGGCTTACTGATCGTGACACCATCGCATTCCACTTCCATCGCCATTACGACCTCCTTCATAATCCACCTCCACCAATAAATTGAAGTCCAATCAACCTCGGAATCGATAGGTAGTATAAGCAACGCCTCCATGTGGATTCGATCCCGAACTCATCGGGAATATATTGTTTTGACACCCTTGCACTTGGGGGTGAGGGTGCGCATTACCTTCTTGGGGGTGCGCATCCTCGCAGAACAACATCAGGCGGTGTCAAACTCATTAATGCATTAATGGAAGACACGATGGGCGGCCATCAGTTATTTCCCTTAACCTCTGGCATTAATGGGAGCGTAGGTGTCCCTACGTCACCCTGTCAGAGATATTTACGTTAGGCCACCCTTGGTTAGGGACAAGCTCGGTGACCGAGCTTGGCGTCTTTGGACCGTCCGGCCACGCTTCCCGTTGGAGAGTATGCGAGCTTCTTTTGTTAACCCTGCTGGCGAGCTTGCCGCTCTGCGAGGCAAGCTTCCCAGGGTCGCTGCGACCTTTCGTTTGGGCGTCAAAATGAATGGGCTTTTATTATCTGGACCGGCCATAAGGCCGTAACAGGTGCTAACCTGGACTATTCAGCGAGGTCAGGGCTCGGAGAACGCCAACCATTGAGCATCGGTCCTACGTCGGGAAGAACGACAAACACGAAAGTGTCTTCCCAACTAGGGTCAGAGAGCGCGAGATCGTATATGAGCCTCTTCGTTGGGCGAGCGACGATGTGATACCACACCTTGCGATGGTCGAATATTATCCGAAAGAAATACTTAAATCGTCAAATGGATGGTCGAACACTACAATGCTCACAAAGCACGATGAAACAGACCAGGGGAGGAATGGCTTGGGGTGCAAATTGCCAAAGAGAAAGCCCCGAAGAGCATATGACTTCTATGATGAAGGGGTGAAGAGGAAAGCAAAGCCCAAGATAAAAATCTTTGGAGTACACTCCAACCTCGCTCTTCAGAGGAAAGCAAACTCTCTCGTCAAATCCTGGCAACCTAACCCTATAAGGAGGACAGAGGCAATCCGACCAAAGCTCAGCAACCAGATCATAGAAGAACCATGGCACCTTCTCCAGAATCACTTGGGGGGACCTCTGAGCTCGGATCCCTTCGACGAATGGGAGGTGCTGGTTCTATGCGAACCCCTTTCCCTTTACCAGGAACATCGTCCCGTTGAGGAGGTCAAAGGAGCAACATGATCTCTTCATATGATGGCTCCTATATCCTTACCAATGGAAACATGCCTATATGGATTTAAAGAGGAATCAAGATCGGTTGGGGAAGATACCTTATCAAGATCAAGCAAACTCCAAAGGAAGTAATAAAGGAGTCGAGCTTTTAAAAAGAAAATGGAGGCGGAGCAAGAAATTCTTTTTCTTCTCATCCCCTTCTTTTATACAGAGGAGCTCAACAAAGAGCCGACCGATGAGCGACACGTGTCTGGGCCCAACCTCAAGAAATGATGAGGATTGATTTAGAAACGAAAGGTTTTTGGCGGCACAAATCAAATCAACCATTTCGAAGACCGTACGTATTTAAAGAGAATACACATCATGCGGTCTCAATCAGTACTGTTTTCTGAAACACGAATGATTGGGACCAATGTTGGTGCACGGTTATGGCCCATGAAATGGTGTCAAGATATGCGGCCCATTTAGAGCCTACAACCTGCAATCCGTCATTAAGGCGGAGTAATACTCAGTCAAGCGAACGACTCACCCGACCGTTAGACTCTCGCTGATACTCAGGGAGGAGTTAATGATACCGAGTAAATAGGCAGCCGTTATCACACATCCCGGAGAAGATCTCGTCCAAATCAATGAGGAACGATTATTCGCAATCGTGGACCAACATCTATAAATACCCGAAAGGAAAATGCTAAAAGGGTTCCAACTCCCGACGTACGAGATCTGATACTCTGATATTATGTATTTTATCTGATATTTCTTCCACAAAGGAGCTTGCGACGCTAGACCTGAGACAAGCCTCCGTGGGTCGATCTCAGCTGTTCCAAGCTTCCACCTGTCTCTTAAGTCCCATTCTAACTTAAGCATCGGAGGGGATTTGGGTCGAAACCCAGATCCGACCCCCTGACACTTCCTTGTGGTGCAGATCATCGATCCCCGATCATGCGAGAAGGTTGTGCCTAAGCTTCTTAACATCGATCGACCGCGGCTCGATCCGTTCGAGGGTAGAACAAGCACCGCAAGTCAACCACCATCTACCGAGGACCCTGGTTCTTTCAACCTTGGGTCCCATTCAACCGACTGTCGAGGCTCCAACTCAGCAAGAAAGGATCCACGTCAGCATCTCAATTGTTTCGGTCATTTTTGTTGAGTATTGATTCCCCGGATTTGGTTTTGATGATGAACAAACATAAATATCGTGAACTAACTCTTTGTGAGCGCAGTTATGGAGATCGTCGCCAAAATTCTATGTACATCAAAAGCGACGTCTCAAGACTTCTCAAAGCGCGTGATCGTGTGCCTGAAGCTTCATTGAAGCTCTAGGAGCATTATTGAAGTCAAGAGATTCGGATTGAAGCTTTGAAGACGGTTCGTCAAGTTTAATTTATAGTCTTCTAGCTTCTTTTCGTAGAATGTTAAGCCTTGAGTAGGTCTTACATTATAATCTTCGTAACGCTCATATCTTAGAGCTAGGATTATCTTAGAAGCCCATAGAAACTTTCCCGAAGCTTCACGCTTCATTTCGCGGCTTCTTGTGCATGTTAGTTGGTTCAAGAAGAAGAACCAACCGACTAGATTGTCATCTAGTCGGTTAAGAATTCTTCTTGAATAGACTAGATTGCCTTGCTCAATTTAGCATATTCACTGTTGACCAATTAGTCGGTCCAAGAAGGTTCACCAACCGACTAGTTGTCAAACTAGTCGGTTTGGAATCCTTCTTAGACTGATTAGTTATATATTCATTTTCACAGCCTGAGCTACTGTTTACTCGTTAGTCGGTCCAAGAACAACTATCGACCGACTAGTTGTGAAACTAGTCGGTTGGAATTTGTTCTTAGACCGACTAGTTCTCTTGTGTTCAGCTTATAGTTTTTCAACTCTTAGTCGGTCCAAGAACACTCACCGACCGACTAGTTGTCAAACTAGTCGGTTGGCAAGTCTTCTTAGACCGACTAGTTCTAACTCCTGAAACTCATCTTATTGGCTGTGAACCATTTAGTCGGTCCAAGAAGAATCACCGACCGACTAGTTGCAAAACTAATCTGTCAGTGATCCTTCTTAGACCGATTAGACTGCTTCAGAAATAGATCCGTTGGAGCATTAAATGCACGAATTTTCCCTCTCTCTTCTCTCCATCCTATATAATCTTGTGATGCTTCTTCATGGCATTCAAGGCTGCCATTATTGAGTTTTAGAGATCAAAGAGAGAGCATTTAATTCTCATTTCCAAGCTCACTCATTCTCACAAGAATCTCTCCAAACTCCTTGAGCCCTAATTTCCTCAAGAGAGATTCTCTTCATTGTGAGCCTCTCAAGCCAAGAGCTTGATTCAAAGTCACCAACTCCATCCTAGCCTTCGATCGCTGTTCATCTTCGTGGAGCTAGGGTTTGGTGACTTCTTCTCCTTCAAAATCTTCCTTGCCCTAAAATCGTAAGTTTACTCAAGGCATATGATTTTGTTGGTAAGCATTTCATTGTTTCATTTACATTGCTATTTCAGTTTTTCTCTCGGTTTGTGAGAGAAATTTGTGATCCCGGGTTGTGGAAGTCACACTTTCATTTGTGTATGATTTGATCTTATAGATGTTTTCTACAAGAATTTCATAGTGCAAACTTGGGTTAGTGGTTTCTAACTCAAGTAGCCGGAGGGGATCCAGGTGTTTGGGACATAGGATCACCGGGAATAAGTCGGGGAGACTTGGGTGGATCCGAACCCGTTATATCGCTTTGTTTGCAATTGTCTTTCTTTGTTGTCAATATTTTCATTCCGCATTGTTGGTTGAGTTTGCACAATAATTAGGAATTATACTCTTGATTATTTTAAAGTACTATTCACCCCCCCTCTAATACTTGTGCAGTAGCTATCAGGACATTACATTTGGTATCAGAGCCAAGTTCATAGCTATGTCTTCCAACGACAACAAGACCGTTCGTCCACCTTCAGACTACAACACCTTCAGGAACCGTGAAGGAGCTTCTTCGGCGATGGAAGGACATTCCTCAACTAGGCCTCCCTACTTCAACGGTGCCAATTATGGGTACTGGAAATGCCGGATGGAAACGTTCCTCCGGAGCACTTCACTATGGAGAGCTACGTTGACGGAGTATGTCGAGCCCACCGAACCAGACTTCGCTAAGTGGACTACCGCGGAGGTCGCCGCGGAGGTAAACAATGCCAAGGCAATGAATGCCTTGCAATGTGCGTTGGAGCCCGAAGACTTCAACAAGATATGCACATGTAATAGTGCATATCAAATCTGGAACTCACTCCTCATCTTGCATGAAGGAACGAGTAGGGTAAGAGACTCCAAACTCACTGTTGTAAATAAAGATTACGAATTATTCCACATGCAACAGGGTGAGAAGATGAAGGAGTACTATGCTCGCTTCGTTGACATTACCAATAAGTTGGAGGCTCTTGGAAAGACTTACACCCAAAAGGAGAAAGTCTCAAAGATTATTGACGAACTTCCTTCTTGTTGGGAAAAGCGTACCTTCGCCATCAAGGAAGGTAACGATATGACTAAATATACTGTCATACAACTAATGGGTACCTTGATGTCTTATGAGGTACGCAAGGATAGTAAACTAAAGATGCAGGACAAGATGAAGTCGTACTTGAAGCAAGACGAGCCAAAGAAAAAGGTGATTGTGTTCAAGGCCGCTCCATTTACATCTACGATGATGAAGATTCGGAAGACGAGTTGAACTTAGAATCCATTGCCCTCGTGGCAAAGAAGTTCAACCGATTCTTCCGGAAAGGTAACTTCAAGAACAAATCTAAATTTAGTTCTACTAACGCCTCTGCTCCTTTGTGTTTTAAATACAACAAGTCAGGACACATCAAAGCGGATTGTCCTCAAAACAAACAAAAGGAGAAATGGAAGGCGCCAAAGTTCGACAAGTCTTGAAAGTACAAGAAAGGGTACAAGAAAGGACTTGTCGGGACATTCACCGACTCCGACGAGGACTCATCTAGTGGAGAGTCGGATGATGAACAAGTGGAGCAAGCACACATGTGCTTCATGGCTAGAGAGGAACATGATCAAGAGACATCTTCCGATGAAAGCGAGGATGAAGGCGATGAGGTAACTATGGATGACCTTAGATTAGCTAACGAGCAAATTTGGTCTAAGTATTCTAAACTAGTTAATAGATATACTAAGATTAAAGATGAGTTAACTAGTCTCCAAACCTCGCCTAAGCCTATCATCATCAACAACGACACCGTTGTTGAAGGTTTGAGAAATGAGATTGTAAATCTCAAATCTCAACTTGAGCATGTTCATATTGAGGATTCGGATGAACATGAGATAGCGGATTGGATTTCTCGAAACTCAACTTTGAGTATTGAGAATGAGAATCTCAAGTCTCGTGTTTGTGAACTCACTACTCAAGTGTACACTTTGGATGCTTCTATGCTTTCTCTCACCGAGAAGTATGAGTCCACATTAGGCCGAATTAATAAATTCAATAAAGGTAAGGACCATTTGGATAATATCCTATATGACTTACTTCCGGCCAATCATCGCATTGGCTTGGGGTATAAGATGGGAAATTCATCCAAATCGTCCACCACCTTTGTTAGGCCATCTTCCGTAGCCTCAACGAGTGGGAGCAAACACCCCATTGGTAGTTCATCTACCAATGGTGCTTCCACTTCGTACACACCCCCGTTTGGAAAGAAACCCACTTTGGGTGGACCTCCAAAGAAGGGTCATGTTTTTATATACACCAATACCATGCCACGTAGGAACACACCTCCTACTCCACATGTTCACATGTATGATGATTTCTATGCACCACATCCACGGGCACGTGCACACCATGTGAGACACACTCACGCACGTGTTCCTCCACATGCATATGTTCATGCACATTACTATATGAATGATTACCATCATGCATCATATCATATGTCGCCACCACCATTTCATCATGTGCCATATGCTTATCCACGACATGCATCACGTAGACATCAACAAAGTATGCATGCTCCAAATAGGAATATGGCTCCCAAAATATTCACTATTTGGGGCCCGAAGAACCCTAACATGCATGAAAAACAAGCATACATGAATTCCTATTTTATGAATGTCGTGCATAATGATGATTATGTTGGGAAGTCTAAGTCCAATTGGACTTGGCTTCCAAAGGTCTAATCTTTTAGGACCCAATGACCTTGGGTACCATGGAATGATATTTCTATCTTTAGGTACTCAAGAAAAAGAAACGGAGCAACAAATCCAAATTTAGCTCCAAGGATGGGTGGATACTCGATAGCGGGTGTTCAAAACACATGACGGGTGAAGCTCAATTGCTCTCCGGAGTGGTGCCCATTGCAAATGGGAACCGAGTAGTCTTTGGAGGAAACGAGAGCGGAACCATCATTGGTGTTGGTAAAGTTGGTAACCCATCTAAACCTCTAATACGTGATGTTTACCTTGTTAAAGGATTAAATCACAATCTTATTTCAATAAGCCAACTTTGTGACAAAGGTTACAAAGTTAGCTTTACGAAAGGAATGTGTCATATTTTGAGTAAAGATACTAATAATGTGTTATTCTCTGGCACACGCCATAAGGATATTTATGTATTAGATCTTCCAAAATCACATGAACAATGTCTCATTGCCAACACAAGTGAACAACACTTATGGCATCGACGTTTTGGTCATGTGAACTTCTTGGAACACTTTTTAAGCTATCCAAGTTAAATTCTATTAAAGGATTTCCTAAGCTTTCTTTCCAAAAGAAAAGCTTTTGTGACTCGTGTCAACGAGGCAAACTTCCAAAATCGTCATTCAAACCTAAGAAAAGCATATCCTCTAAATGGCCTCTAGAGCTTTTACATCTAGATCTTTTTGGGCCAATTAGAGTTGCTTCATTAAGGAATGCTCGCTATGGACTTGTCATCGTTGATGACTTTTCTAGATTTACTTGGGTATTTTCTTTATGTAATAAAAATGATGCTTTTGAAAACTTCACAATATTTGTTAAGAAAGTACAAAATCTCATTGGAACCACCATTGTCACTATTCGTAGTGATCATGGAGGGGAATTTGAGAATGAGTCTTTCTCAAACTTTTGTGATGAAGTTGGTATTACTCACACCTTTTCCTTCCCTCGCGCACCTCCTCAAAATGGTGTTGTTGAGAGAAAGAATAGGACGCTAGTGGAATGTGCTCGCACAATGCTTGATGATAGCCAACTTGGCCATCAATTTTGGGCGGAAGCGGTACATACCGCTTGCTATGTGTTTAATAGGATACTTTTGAGGCCCGACACCAAACAAACGTGTTATGAATTGTTGTTTGGTAGATTGCCTCAAGTTAAACATTTTCGAGTTTTTGGTGCAAAATGTTTTATTAAAAACACGTATGGAAGTTTGGACAAATTTGATCCAAGATCCGATGAGGGGATATTTGTTGGATATTCCTCACGTAGCAAAGCCTACCGGATATACAACAAAAGAACCTCAACGATCGAGGAATCACTTCATGTTTCATTCAATGAAAATTTTGTCCCTTCTAGAATTACCAATGATGATGACTCCATGGAAGTTATATGTGATTCTATTGGTAATTCTAATTCTATTGATTCTAATGTTACTAACCCTACTGATGATTCTTTTGAGAATGTTCCTAGTGATCTGGGAATTCCCAAACGGCTTCATACAGTTCGTGACCATCCCCATGAGCAAGTCATTGGCAACATACTTGATAGTGTCAAGACGAGATCTCAAGTCAACTACTTCGCTCATTGTGCCTTTGCCTCCTCAATAGAGCCAAAGAATATTAACGAAGCGTGCGAAGATAGTGCTTGGATCCTAGCCATGGAGGAGGAACTCATTCAATTAGAGAGGAATGAGGTTTGGGAGCTTGTTCCATTGCCTTCGAAGAACCACACCGTTATAGGAATGAAGTGGATTTTCAAGAACAAGACCGACGAGAACCAAAACGTCGTCCGGAAAAAAGCTCGGTTAGTAGCTCAAGGCTACCGTCAAGAGGAAGGTATAGTTTTCGAAGAATCCTTTGCTCCGGTAGCTAGATTAGAATCTATTAGGTTGTTGTTATCTTTTGCATGCCATAAAGATTTTAAACTCTTTCAAATGGATGTAAAAAGTGTGTTTTTAAACGGAGATGTCGTTGAGGAAGTTTATGTTTCTCAACCTACGGGTTTTATAAATGAAAATTTTCCAAATCATGTTTTCAAACTTAAGAAAGCACTTTATGGTTTGAGACAAGCTCTTCGAGCTTGGTATGACCGCCTAAAGAACTTTCTTTTGGATTTGGATTTTAAAATGGGTGAAGTTGATTCCACACTATTTGTTAAGTATTCGAATCATGATATTATTTTAGTTCAAATTTATGTTGATGATATCATTTTCGGTGCTACTAACTTCACTCTTTGCGAAGAGTTTTCTAATGTCATGAAGGACCAATTTGAGATGAGCCACATGGGTGAGCTTAAATATTTCTTAGGTCTCCAAATTCGCCAAATACACGATGGAATCTTCATCCACCAAACAAAGTACACAGTGGAGTTGCTAAAGCGATTTGGAATGGAGAATGCTTCTGGCAAGAAGACTCCAATGAGCACGACTACACATCTTGATAAAGATACATGCGGCAAAGATGTAGACATTCGTCTATATCGAGGTATAATAGGTAGTTTATTATTCCTTACTGCCAGTCAGCCCGATATTATGTTTGCTGTATGTGTATGTGCTCGTTATCAATCTCAACCTAATGAATCTCACTTAGTAGCGGTAAAACGTATTTTCCGTTATTTAAGTTACACACTCGACTACGGATTACTTTATCCAAAGTCTAGCACATATGAGTTAATCTCATATAATGACGCAGATTATGCTGGATGCAAATCCGACAGGAAAAGTACTAGTGGCACTTGCCATTTTATAGGAAATTCTCTTGTCTCTTGGTTTTCTAAGAAGCAGAATTCTGTATCACTTTCAACCACCGAGACGGAATATATTGCCATCGGTGCTGCGTGTGCTCAGGTTCTTTGGATGAGACACACTCTTAAAGACTTTGGTATAAACTGTGATACTTGCCCTATCATGGTGGACAACCAAAGTGCAATATGTCTCTCTAAGAATCCGGTACACCATTCATGTTCTAAACACATAGATGTCTGTCACCATTTCCTAGATGATCATGTTGCTAAAAAGGACATCATTTTAGTGTATGTTGAAACCCAGAAGCAGATCACCGATATTTTCACGAAACCACTCAAGGAAGACTCCTTTGTGCGGTTACGTCGGGAATTGGGGATTATGGGTGAATCCGAGATTTAGGATTCATATTTTCGTTAATCCCGCATGATAATGTTATTCTTATATGTTCATGCTAGATTTGTTGTGATTTTCTGGATTTATGATTGGGTTTTCGGATTTTATGCTAGATATGTTCATGCACGTCGTATTTATGATTTTCTATATTGGATATCATCTTTACATGCTCTTGCTTGATGCTTGTTGTGAGCTTATGATATAGTACCTATCTTTCTTATGCTCATGGCATTCCATGTTTATTTTTGACTCATTTAGTGAGTATCTCTTCTGGAATGCATGCTAGTACTATGGTTCTTTTGAACATTGTTTCAATTTGTATCCTAGTGTGCTAGAATTGTGTATGTCGTACGTTTTATGATGTTTCTATCTCTTTTTGGCATAACACTTTTGCATGATATTGATAGTTGATATTCATATTGTTTTAATCACCTTGTCACCTCTCATCGCACACTTCACTTAGATTTGGTATGCTTACCCTTTGTGATCCTTTTCGATCGATGTCGTGACATTTGGTGTTGTATGATGTATGTCTCTGATGTTGATTTCGTCGCTCGACGATTATATTGATTAAATAGATTTGTTTGTATGAACACATAGAATTGCTTTCCATGCACTAAATTCACTAAGAATGTTGATATTGGAGAGTATGTTCCATAACTCATTACGTGAAATTGATTTGAGTTTTTGATGATTTCATTTTTTCGATTTTCGACTATGGTTTCGTTGGCACGCTTTGATTTTCTTCGTTAGTTTACATTGGTATCATTTGGACCGTGGTCGCATTCTTCGACTCTCGTGCTTTTATTTTAGCCATTGTTGTTGTCGTTGATCTCCTCCAGCTCTTTTTGCTAATGCCAAAGGGGGAGAGAATTAATAATGACGATGTGCTAAATGATAATTTAAAGCAATTTACCATGAATCTAATTTGATATGTTAGATTCAGGGGGAGTTAAGATATAAAAATGGATTTAGATCCTAAATTTCAATAATTGGGTTCATATTCTATACTTTCCTCGTCTGCTTGATGCGTATGATTATTATTTAATATGGAATTAACATGTCATCAATGCAGGGGGAGTAAGTAAATTTCATTTGAATCATTATTATTGATTATTATTTATGTTGGTTTGTCATCACCAAAAGGGGGAGAATGTTGAGTATTGATTCCCCGGATTTGGTTTTGATGATGAACAAACATAAATATCGTGAACTAACTTTTTGTGAGCGCAGTTATGGAGATCGTCGCCAAAATTCTATGTACATCAAAAGCGACGTCTCAAGACGTCTCAAAGCGCGTGATCGTGTGCTTGAAGCTTCGTTGAAGCTCTAGGAGCATTATTGAAGTCAAGAGATTCGGATTGAAGCTTTGAAGGCTGTTCGTCAAGTTTAATTTATAGTCTTCTAGCTTCATTTCGTAGAATGTTAAGCCTTGAGTAGGTCTTACATTATAATCTTCTTAACGCTCATATTTTAGAGCTAGGATTATCTTAGAAGCCCATAGAAAATTTCCTGAAGCTTCACGCTTCATTTCGCGACTGCTTGTGCATGTTAGTTGGTTCAAGAAGAAGAACCAACCGACTAGATTGTCATCTAGTCGGTTAAGAATTCTTCTTGAACCGACTAGATTGCCTTGCTCAATTCAGCATATTCACTGTTGACCAATTAGTCGGTCCAAGAAGGTTCACTGACAGACTAGTTGTTGATCGGTCCATATTTTACACCTTTTTTCTGCATGTTTGCATGCCATTTTGATCGCCCATATCGCGTTTTTCACGATTATTCGACAATATTGCGATGCTTTTCACTATTTCTTATTTTTGTCGTATTTCAGGAGATATGGAGCGATTTGGAGCGATTTTTAGATCAAGATGATTTGCACCCACTTTGGAGTGTCGCCCACGGCTCATTTGCAGACTTATCGGCGATGGAGGATGAGTGGAAGAAGAAGGAACTTCATAGGAGCGACGAGGAGGAGAAACGTAGAAGATTGTGCATTTACAGCATGCCACTCGCCGAGTGAAGCACACACTCGGCCGAGCAAGAAAGCCCACCCGGCCGACCAGAACGGATACGTGCACAATGTTTTTCAGCGTATACTCGGCCGAATGACAAAGTCCTACTCGGCCGAGTGAGGAAGCTCACTCACCCGAGTACGTCAAGGAAATTTTCCAGAGAAGAGGCCGAATCTACTGCGATTCCCAGAGACCCGTCGATGGCCTACTCGGCCGAGTACACATTACCACTCGGCCGAATGATGAAAGCTACTCGGCCAAGCCACCCCCAGAGACAGACCCCTGAGGACCTCGAAGTTACTGTTTTTCTACAGGGTCTGTCACTCGGCCGAGTAGAGAAGTCCACTCGACCGAGTGAAGAATCCCACTCGACCGAGTGACGCCGATGACACACACGCCCAGATTTTCAGACAGCCTTCCACTATCTTTAAATATGATATTATTTCAGCAATCAAAATATTTTTCTCATATTTTTTATGGATAGTAGACTTCATGACGGTTCCAACGCTGCCAAGAACGTGCCAATCGGAGATCGGATGAAATCTGGAGAATTTCTGTAAGTTGACACTGCAGTGCTGAAATTTCCACTCGGCCGAGTCAGATTCCCACTCGGCCCGAGTGGCGGCGGGCCCAGATTTTAAGTTGCGGTTAGGGCTGTTTTTGGGAACGATTTTGAGGGGTTTTCTAGGGTTATTTGCTAGGGTTTTGGGAGACTATATAAGGGGTTTGTAGCCACCATTAGATGGAGTTCCCATGATGTTTTCTTAGTGATTATTTTAGAGGTTAGGCCATGCCCTAGGCCCCCTCTTGGATCTAAAAGCTTGTATTTGGATTGAAGATCTTCTTCAAAGCTAAGTATTTTGTTCTTGTTATTTGAATCTTTGTTTTTCTATCTTTTTGTATGCAAGCAATGATTTTTATTGATTCTCATATCGTTATTGCTATGCTTGAGTAGATTTGTTGTTCTAGGGCATGTGGATGAACCATATGGATCTAATTTTAGATTTGTGATGAATGAATTTCTAAATTGCTAGAATTGCTAGGAGGTTAGGTTGTGATCGATTTATTACGGATAGCTAGGGATTCCAATCGATTGGGGTTTGCAAGAGATTGGATTCTAATCGATGGGAAGGCCTAGATATTCGATTTAGGTTTATAATCGAGATTCTCTAGACTTGGTTTGCAAGAGATTGGACCAAAGCTAGGATTTTTATTATAAATTTATACCCATATTCGTTTGCAAGAGATTGGACGAATATGAACTATCACAACCTAGATTGTAACTCGAGTTTGCACGAGAGTGGGCTCGAGGGGCGATTGAACGATGATGTCGATCCTAATGCTAGCGGTGTTGGTAACAACGATCTATGAACTTCGTGTTTGATGATAACAAACGTATGTGAACGTTTTAACGTGTGTGTTAAGTGTTTCAGGAACGGCGAACGTGCGACTAATTCACGGAAGGACCTGGTCAATATGATGGGAATGAGGAGACAATCAAATGGTTTGATTCATATTTACAAGTGCTCACATAAGATCAAAATCAAACCAAGTCCATACTTCAAACCCTTTTTGAAATCCTGAGTTTTTTTTTCAAGGCCCTAAAAGGAGGAGCACTCACGCTAGTGTAATCAGAAAGAAATCAAAACACTAATAACCCAAAAAGGGCCCAGGGCGTGTCCTAAAGAAAGAGAGCCACATAATAATCTTTTGTGTGCCAAATTTACAAGAGCGTTTATTCAAACCCATAAAAACAAAGTGCCGGCCTTAATATTTGTTTTGTGCCGGTCAATAGATATTATTTTATGGTGCCTTTTTTAATAGGCCCATGTCATTTTTTTTCTCCCAAGGCCAGCACTTTTTTCTCCCAAGGCCTGCACTCACGCATCAACAAACATGCAGGCCATGTCATTATTTCCCAAGGCCCGATTCCATTTTTTATGCAAAAAAAAACACACAACTCCAAAAATAAATTAACCCTAGCCGGCCCTGTGCTTTATATATTAAGAGAGAGCCTGAGTTTTTTAGAAAGCGGAGAAAAACCCTGAGGGCCGAAGGTGAGGAGAGAATGTCATCAAAAAATTGAGGCGCCGCACGCAAGGGTTCCTGTTTTTTTGTTGTTGAGTGCAGCCGAAACCTCTTCAAGGAATTTTGAAAGCACAGTTTTTTTTGGGTTCCCCTTTGAAAATTTCAATCAACAGAGCTTCACCTTTTTGTGGGGGTGTTTGATTGTCAGGTCAATAAAAAGGAGGCGCCTACATGCTTGCATACGTCTGGGAAAAATCAAAAGGAGCCAACTTTTTTAACATCTCTCTCCCTTTATCATATAATTTAAAAGTTCCCCCCTTATTTTATTGAAGCCAATCGTCAAGTGCCCACATCCGCATCCCTTTATTCCCAAAGCGCCGGCCTTTGATTGGTACTGCCAAAATCTAAAAGGGGCCGTGATTTTTTTTGGAGAGCACCTCCAAAACAAAGATACACATGCGAAAGAGGAGAGCCTGCCATTAAATAGGCTTTGTTCTGAGTTTTGAAAATCCTTTTTTGTTTTGTTCTTTTTTGTGCAAGGTTGAACCCAGCAGCCGAATTTTGTGTGAAAGTTCTTTTTTATATAACAATTGTTTTTGCAGGATTTCCAAGCGCCAGGAGCCGCAGAAATAATTCGTGTTAACATTTTGCAAAACTTGAAGAGCAGAGCGGTAAGAGTCAAAGAAGCAGGACGAGAATTCTTAAGTGCCACAAGTCTCAATTTCAGTTGGGTGCCGCAAGTTTCAACCTTTGGTGGAAGGTGAAGTTTCATCAAGAGGGAAGCAGAACTATTGAGGGGACATCAGAGACTACTATTTGTCAGATTGATCTGACCACACGCTGAACGACAGAGACGACACACCATTACTGAGCATTTCTAAAACTCTATTTATTTATCTTTGTATTGGTGTAGCGATCTCCGTAGGGGAAATTTACCTGTTCGTGTTACTTTTGGGGACCTGACGACTGTGGGAGTCGTCACGGAGGGAGAGCATCTGACTAGACTGATAGTGTAGAGCACGTGGTGTGTGTACGAGCTAGGTGAGAGTAGATTTGGGATCTTGACTTATTGTAGCTGTACAGGTTTACATATCTATCTAGTATTTGCTTTCGGGGGCTGGAGTAGGTCGTGGGGACGACCGAACCAGGGTATATCTGTGTGTATTCTGTGATTGCTATTTTATTGCCCTGTCTGTGCCTATAACTGCGTGGGATTGTTCGTGGGTTGCACGAATATTTTTATTAGCCTATTAACCCCCCCTCTAGGCTACAATCCAGATCCAACAAGTGGTATCAGAGCTAGTTTAGAGGATCTAGTCTAGATTTTTAGATGACCATGAATATATCTGATTGTGCATTTGCTGAAGGTCAGTCTATAGCCCGTCCACCTAAGTTTAACGATGTAGACTTTGCATATTGGAAGGCTAGGATGAAAATCTATCTAGTGTCTGTAGATTATGATGTGTGGGATATTGTTGAAAATGGTTATAGTCTACCCACTATAAAAATTGAAGACACTGTTATGATTAAGCCTAAAGACAAGTGGGATTTAGCTGATAAGAAACTTTATACTCTTAATGGTAAAGCTTTGAATGCGCTTATATGTTCTCTTGATAAATCTGAGTTTAATCGTATCTCACATTGTCTAACTGCGCAGGAAATCTGGCATACTCTGGAGGTGACACACGAGGGAACATCGCAAGTGAAGGAATCCGGACTTGCATTGCTTTCCACAGAATATGAGAGCTTCCGCATGCTACCAACAGAATCTGTGAAAGAGATGTTTGCTAGGTTCACGGACATTGTCTACAAATCCAGTTCCCTCGGTAAGCCATACTCTAGCCATGAACAGGTACGAAAGATCTTAAGGGCACTACCAAGCTCGTTCAGGCCTAAAGTCACCGCTATTCAAGAAGCTAAGGACTTATCAACAATGAAAGTGGAGGACTTGATAGGAAACCTAATGTCACACGAGCTTGAGTTGCAGAGTATAGAAGCCAGAGAGAAACCTGCTGAGAAGACCAAAGCTTCCACACCATTAGCTCTTCAAGCTAACGACGACGATCTTGATGAGGAGCAAGCTTTAATGGTCAGAAATTTCAGGAGATATATTCAAACTGATCAAGGAAGAACCGAGATGGGAAAAAGGTTCATTCGTTCTAATAATGCTAATTTTGGTAGAAATTCCTATGATCAGAAAGCTATTAATAGAAGTGAATGTTTTAAATGCAGGAAGAAAGTGCACCACATAAAAGATTGCCCACAACAACACACAGCTCAAGTTGCAAAAGGAAAAACGAAAGTGCTAACGTGGGATATGGATAGCGAAGCTGAGGAGGAGGATGAGGAACATGAAGCCCACTCCTGCATGGCATTGATGGCCAAACACAATGAGGTAGAATCTCCCACTAAAGCTGAATTCTTAGAAATCTGTAAAGGAATGCAACATAGAATTGATGAGCTAGAAGCTGATGTGGAATGTTATAGGAATGATAATTTTGATATGCAACAAACTGAGTCTGACATGTCTATAGAAATGAAAAATCTTAAACAAGAGCTTGTTGCATGCAAATCTACCATCACCATTCTAGAAAAAGAGAAAGCTAGCCTGCCTGAAAAAATTGATCGTTTTTCATGTCCCTCTCTATTAAAGGATATTAGCATGTATAAGCTAGATAAGATAAAGCTTGAAACTGAAAATGAATTGCTTTCTGAAAAGATTAACATGCTAAATCTTGAACTTGAAGAAAAAATGAGGGATTTTGAAAAGAAAGAAGAGGAAAACAAGCAAGCTTTCATTAGTAAATGCACTTTGCTTGTGAATGAAAACGATATCTTGAAATCCAAAGTCACCACCCTAGAATTGTCATTAAAGAGATTTTCCATTGGAAAACAAAATTTGGACATTATTCTTGGAAATCAAATTTATGGCAATAATAGGCGAGAACTAGGATATGGTCTTTAAAATGTTGAAAAATCAAAATATCGAAAAGTTCACATTGAATCAACAAAAGTTGGAAATTTTCATGCTAAGTGCTTTACATGTGGATGCGTTGGTCACACTTCATATCATTGCAAATATAGGAACAAAAATATTAAGTTCAAACAAATATGGGTTCCTAAATCTTTGATGACTAACGTGAGTGGACCTTGTTGGATTCCAAGGTCACACACGACACCTCTTTTGTAGGAGGATGGAAATTTGACGAGGAGCGATAAATTGATGTCTCATTACTTTTTAGCTCCTTAGTCAAATGGCGACACGAAGGTATATCTCATTCTTTGGACTTAATGCATACCTTCATAACTTTTTGTGTGCGTGACTTTTCTTTGTTTGTGTGCTAGTAGTTGCATTACTATGTGTGCATGATTTTTTTGGTTTGTGTGATTGCATCTCATGTTTGCTTTAGTACTTCATGCATTTTATAAAAAAACAAAAAAAACTGAAAAACTGAAAATAAAAAAATTGGTGCTTAAATGTGTATCTTTCTCTTTGATTCATTAAAAGAAGTATTCATGAAAGATTTTCATATCTATGTAGAAATTGGTGTATTATTACTTTTGCTACATGCGCATGTTCATCTTTCTAAATATTCATGGCATGTTCAATGACTAAAAACAACTTGATTTCTACATCACCTACTTCACTTCCACATGTATTATTATTGTTGCACATTTGGAGATATCGTTTATGAAGTATGGAATGTGAATGTAGGAGGAAAACTTAACTGAAAATCTAAGGGATATGATATACCTTGCCATGGATAAAAATTGAGCAAAAGAAATTGTTGGTATAAGTATTTTTAAAAAAAATGTGAAAACAAAAGATAATTGCTCCGTATGGAAAATGGATACAATCCTTGGCAACGGTATTACCCACGAGTATCCAACATAAGCTTTATGGGTAAACTTTAGCGTTGGTGTATTTACTCGTCAAGCAATGTCACCCCCACATCTAAGAGTCCTTATATGCTATGTTTTGGGGTGTGGTACCTTGAACTCATTTTTACTGAGGTGTGAAAAATCAATCCTAGGTGATAGAATGTTATTTGGAAAATGTGGATTGGTTCTGGTTGACTTTCTTAATGATTCTCCCTATGTGCTTCAATTTTAATCATCACACTATACACGTTGGTGTTGAAGTCGTAGTTGTTTGATTTCATTGGATTTTGACTTGATTATTCCATGATTGTATTCATGCAATTGTTGGTATTGGTAAATAATACTCTCTTTTTACATGGTATATATTTTTGACTTCGTGCTTCGACTTTTGATGATAACAAAGGGGGAGAAAAATTGGGAAGATTTGGTATTTGATTGTTTGATTAAGGGGGAGCATGAAATTGGGAAGATTTGGTATTTGATTGTTTGATTAAGGGGGAGCATGAATATAGGGGAAGCACAAAAATAGGGGGAGCATACATATTGTTAGCTTTGCATACCGGTGTTTGCACATCATTATATCTTATTGCATGTCACCCACTATCTTCACACTTTCACACACTATTTGGAACTTTATTGTGCAAATCTTATACTTAGTTTGTTATCATCAAAAGGGGGAGATTGTTGGTAACAACGATCTATGAACTTCGTGTTTGATGATAACAAACGTATGTGAACGTTTTAACGTGTGTGTTAAGTGTTTCAGGAACGGCGAACGTGCGACTAATTCACGGAAGGACCTGGTCAATATGATGGGAATGAGGAGACAATCAAATGGTTTGATTCATATTTACAAGTGCTCACATAAGATCAAAATCAAACCAAGTCCATACTTCAAACCCTTTTTGAAATCCTGAGTTTTTTTCAAGGCCCTAAAAGGAGGAGCACTCACGCTAGTGTAATAAAAAAGAAATCAAAACACTAATAACCCAAAAAGGGCCCAGGGCGTGTCCTAAAGAAAGAGAGCCACATAATAATCTTTTGTGTGCCAAATTTACAAGAGCGTTTATTCAAGCCCATAAAAACAAAGTGCCGGCCTTAATATTTGTTTTGTGCCGGCCAATAGATATTATTTTGTGGTGCCTTTTTTAACAGGCCCATGTCATTTTTTTTTCTCCCAAGGCCAGCACTTTTTTCTCCCAAGGCCTGCACTCACGCATCAACAAACATGCAGGCCATGTCATTATTTCCCAAGGCCCGATTCCATTTTTTATGCAAAAACACACACAACTCCAAAAATAAATTAACCCTAACCGGCCCTGTGCTTTATATATTAAGAGAGAGCCTGAGTTTTTTAGAAAGCGGAGAAAAACCCTGAGGGCCGAAGGTGAGGAGAGAAGGTCATCAAAAAATTGAGGCGCCGCACGCAAGGGTTCCTGTTTTTTTTTTGTTAAGTGCAGCCGAAACCTCTTCAAGGAATTTTGAAAGCACAGTTTTTTTTTGGGTTCCCCTTTGAAAATTTCAATCAACAGAGCTTCACCTTTTTGTGGGGTTGTTTGATTGTCAGGTCAATAAAAAGGAGGCGCCTACATGCTTGCATACGTCTGGGAAAAATCAAAAGGAGCCAACTTTTTTAACATCTCTCTCCCTTTATCATATAATTTAAAAGTCCCCCTCTTATTTTATTGAAGCCAATCATCAAGTGCCCACAGCCGCATCCCTTTATTCCCAAAGCGCCGGCCTTTGATTGGTACTGCGAAAATCTAAAAGGGGCCGTGATTTTTTTTGGAGAGCACCTCCAAAACAAAGATACACATGCGAAAGAGGAGAGCCTACCATTAAATAGGCTTTGTTCTGAGTTTTGAAAATCCTTTTTTGTTTTGTTCTTTTTTGTGCAAGGTTGAACCCAACAGCCGAATTTTGTGTGAAAGTTCTTTTTTATATAACAATTGTTTTTGTAGGATTTCCAAGCGCCAGGAGCCGCAGAAATAATTCATGTTAACATTTTGCAAAACTTGAAGAGCAGAGCGGCAAGAGTCAAAGAAGCAGGACGAGAATTCTTAAGTGCCACAAGTCTCAATTTCAGTTGGGTGCCGTAAGTTTCAACCTTTGGTGGAAGGCGAAGTTTCATCAAGAGGGAAGCAGAACTATTGAGGGGACATCAGAGACTACTACTTGTCAGATTGATCTGACCACACGCTGAACGACAGAGACGACACACCATTACTGAGCATTTCTAAAACTCTATTTATTTATCTTTGTATTGGTGTAGCGATCTCCGTAGGGGAAATTTACCTGTTCGTGTTACTTTTGGGGACCTGACGACTGTGGGAGTCGTCACGGAGGGAGAGCATCTGACTAGACTGATAGTGTAGAGCACGTGGTGTGCGTACGAGCTAGGTGAGAGTAGATTTGGGATCTTGACTCATTGTAGCTGTACATGTTTACATATCTATCTAGTATTTGCTTTCGGGGGCTGGAGTAGGTCGTGGGGACGACCGAACCAGGGTATATCTGTGTGTATTTTGTGATTGCTATTTTATTGCCCTGTCTGTGCCTATAACTGCGTAGGATTGTTCGTGGGTTGCACGAATATTTTTATTAGCCTATTCACCCCCCCCTCTAGGCTACGATCCAGATCCAACAAGCGGCTTAGGCTAGGGTTTGCAAGAGATTGGGCCCTATCCTAGGGTTGATATAGACCAGTAATAGCGCGAGAGCGTGAGCTTGGTTCTCTATTCAGTTACGACTAGTTCACCTCAACACAAGCCTAGTAATATTGAGATTCACTATTTACAATGATGTATGACGATCCGTAGTGGGGATTCCCTAGCTCTAGACTCTTTTATTGTATTAAATTTGAATCGATACTTTATCCAACTTCTTTATCGCCGACACCGACATCCACCACCATTTCCATTATATCATTCCATAACCATCTCCACCAATAAAATATTCGTAGTCAAACCAACCTAGGATAGATTGGAGCCAACACCACCTCCTCGTGTTCGATACCCGCTCGCCACTTGACCGTGCGCTTGCGGTAAAACTACAATCATTCTCCGGGTGTATATCCGGGGTCGACCAAGTTTTTGGCGCCGTTGTCGGGGATTTATCTCCGTGTAATTTGCGCCATAGCTAGGTCTCTCTAGGGTTACATTTTGGATAGACCAAGTTTTTGGCGCCGTTGCCAGGGAGGTGTTTCCCGTTGGGTGCCAATTTGTCACAATTAGATTGATTAGACTACGAAAAAAATTTATAACAAAAGGGAATTTTCACCCCGTCACCATTATTATCATTTCTATATTCTTTTGTGACACTGATATTTTTCTCCAGGTATTTATCTTTGTTGATTAGGTGCTATGGATTATACTACGTGGACCACAGATTTTGATCAGAGTGCTCAAATGGGAGAATACTATTTTGATCAGAGTGCTCAGATGGGAGAATACTATTTTGATCAGAGTGCTCAGATGGGAGAATACTATTTTGATCAGAGTGCTCAGATGGGAGAATACTATTATGATCAGAATGCTCAGATGGGAGAATACTATTTTGATCAGAGTGCTCAGACGGGAGAAAACTTTTTTGATGAGATGCATGCACACCAGATTGAAATACAAGCCAGGCTTGATAAGAACAACCTTCAATTGGAATGGACGAAGAGGGTACTTGAAATGAATGCGCTCATGCTTAAGGTTGCAGAGATTTCCAAAGATATCAGTTCTGCTTCTTCATTTTATGGGCAAGAAGCATCACTGGTCATATTGCCAGAGCCAGAATGTGCCGTCATCGATCCCACATCCTACGATACAACTATTGCATATAAAGAATGGATGGACGAAGAGGCCGTGGAAGAAGCAAAAATTGAGTCATATGTGCAGCCAGAGGAGGACGCATTTCAGAGATTATTGGAGGGCCTTTTGGAGTCAGTGAGATTCACCGGTTCAGAGAGCATTATAGCAGGTGATGCATTTGAGCTATGATTTGCAGATTTTGTTATGAACCGTGTTTCAGCTGCAAGAACAATTGAGGAGGACATCCATGTCAGTCTTGATGGGGATAGACTATATTTTCGGATTGCTTGCGGGCATTCCCCTCCACATGATACATCCCCACAAGTTGACATACATGAGCAGCCAACATCACCATTCCAGAGAGAGCCTACATTGATAGTTGATGAGAAGGCAAAGGAGCACACTGTCGAGCCAGAGCATATTGACGAGGAGGCCTCACATGTGGATCCAAAGCATGCTTTTAAGGAGGCCTTACACACAGAGCCAGATCTTATCACCGAGGAGGTTGTACATCGGGATGAGGACACAGCCATTCATAAGGATCCTGAGCACTACCCTCCTCCATTGGAGCTCCCGCAGCCACCTCATCCTTCCACTAACGTCGAGGACTATCCCACAGAGCCTACTGCTCCCACTCAGGAAGATATTTTTACACACTCCATTTCTGAATCATGAATTCCATTCGATATTTATTTTGATTCGGATATTTTTGTCACATTATACCTTTTGCAGTGCACTTACGATTATGGATCGGATGTATGCTTGGATGTGTCACAGTTTGACGAGCCTGTCGAGGAGGTCAACACCCATGATCTAGATTTACCTGAGCAGCTTAGAGAGGACACCATGGAGACAGCTATCATAGCACGAGAGGATATTGGATTATTTCCAGGGAAGTATCGTCCACCACTATTTATTTCATATATTTCTATAGACGATCCTCTTTGGAATACTTTTATTATGAGGGTGAATTTTTTGCAGCGAACTGATGCATCCTATTCTCTGCAGGGTACAGGTGGAGTCCTTGTGGGAATGCTGGAGGATGCATTGCTGGAGTTCGTTGGTGTTCATAGACACACGCGCTTGGCAGAGCCACGGAAGGAGCAGTTGGAGCAGTTGCCTGTACCGACAAAGATACTGGATCTGCCTTTTGCTATAGGTGATAGCAATCCAGTAGTGTAGAAATTTTTATGCTTTAAATAAACATGAATCCTCTCGACAGCAAGAGGACCGTAGAGATTTGCTTGAATAAATATCACCTCATATGACGGCAACAAAATTTTTACACCCCAAACCCATTATATATATTGATTGCCCTCTTTATATTTTGATGTATCACATCCTTTTTGCTCACCACCCATCGAGCATTTCTTTTAAGTGAATACTCACATTCTTATTTGTTTGACTTGATCTCGCTTAGTGAAGCCGTGATATTTTTGATCGAGTCATTTGAATATGATTGTTTGGCATAAGCTTGGGGGAAAGCGCTCTCATGCATCATTGCATGTGCATGTAGTTGCATTAGGATTTCATGTCATTCATTTCATCATTTTTCATTCACCTCCCTCATATTTATCGTTGTTTCTCATATTTTCCTTTTATGATCACATTGAGGACAATGTGAAGTTTAAGCTTGGGGGAGTGCATTTCCATGCCATCTAGTTGCACTTTTACTTTATTTTTAGGGTTTTTTTAGAATTTTTCAAAATTTTGCATCATCTTTTTGAATTTTCCATCTTATTTTCCTTTTATGTGTGTTCATGCATCTTGTTGTGTGCTTGTTTTTCTTTTCTTTCCTCTCTTTTATTTTTTATTTCTTTATTTTCCTTTCTCTTCTTCCGCTGGATGAGTTTTGTATGATGATATGTCTTATTGCTTTACCAACCATCACGATGCTTATTATTCCTTGCCATGCTACTTTGAGTATTCCATAGTCTTACTATGCTTCCATTTCTCTTGATGATTCCTCTATATGAATGCATGATATTAATTGAAGCTGAATGTATGGATTAATGTTTAGTATGCTTTTGTTGGAAGTGCACCAAGATTCACGCATCAATTGTATAACGGAAGCATATGCTCTATTGTCTTATTCACCTTCTGTTGCATGCCTGATATTATTGTACTCTTACTGCTTGACTTCACTATTTATTGAAATGATTAAGATAATCCATGCTTACATATAAGTTTTAGTTGATGTATTATCTTATTAAACCGTTTGTGCACATCTTAGAGTGAACCGAGTGCTACATCATTTCCTTCTCAACATATATCTTTTTATTCTCTACATGTCGCTTGAGTTCACCTCCTAAAGCTACTTATATCGCATCTATTTCCCGAAAACTCCCACAAAAGAAAAAGGTTGCTCCAAAAAGTCCAAAAAGCCAAAAAGGAGCTAAAAATCAAAAATACAAATCAAATTGCTCCTACAAAAATCCAAGAAGAAAAAAGAGAAACAAAGAGTTTCTCTATCTCATTATTGGAGTCACAAAATACTTGGGAAAACCAAGGCAAAAATCCCATTTTCCACTATCATATTCCTTTAGATGTGATGCCTCAAGCTAAGCTTGGGGGGTGAACTCGTTTGACCATATGAGTGAGTACGACATTAGAGTGGAGAGGTGCACGGATGAGGAAGTTTGATAATGCTGAAACTTAGCAAAATACTTTAGTTATGGAGATTTCTTATGAATCGATATAAATATGTGAATGCCATGATTTATTCCATTCTCCATTGCATGTTTGGTGTGATTCTTATATGCTTCTGTTATAACTCTTGATTGAAAAGTGCATCGCCAACATTTGTATATTAAATTCTTTGAAATGCGTGATGTGGATATGAATTGATTGTATGAATTTAGTGAGTCCCTTTTGTTGTTCTTAAAAGCTTGCAAGTACCATGTTTAAGTAAGACATGAAATCCTTATAGCACGTGATTCGTATTTTCCAAGTTATCGTGATGTATAGCTTATGGCTTGAGATCTGAGAGAATAATCTAGCGACCCCTTCCACTTCGTATTCCTTTTTCTTTCATTTCATTTCCTTTGTTTTCATCTCCCGAGTTCGTCTCTCTACTTATCTTCCTCGAGGACGAGTAAGAGGTAAGCTTGGGGGATTTTGATCGGTCCATATTTTACACCTTTTTTCTGCATGTTTGCATGCCATTTTGATCGCCCATATCGCGTTTTTCACGATTATTCGACAATATTGCGATGCTTTTCACTATTTCTTATTTTTTTTCATATTTCAGGAGATATGGAGCGATTTGGAGCGATTTTTAGATCAAGGGGATTTGCACCCACTTTGGAGTGTCACCCACGGCTCATTTACAGACTTATCGGCGATGGAGGATGAGTGGAAGAAGAAGGAACTTCATAGGAGCGACGAGGAGGAGAAACGGAGAAGATTGAGCATTTACAACATGTCACTCGGCCGAGTGAAGCACACACTCGGCCGAGCAAGAAAGCCTACCCGGCCGACCAAAACGAATACGTGCACAATGTTTTTCAGCGTATACTCGGCCGAATGACAAAGTCCTACTCGGCCGAGTGAGGAAGCTCACTCGCCCGAGTACGTCAGGGAAATTTTCTAGAGAAGAGGCCGAATCTACTGCGATTCCTAGAGACCCGTCGATGGCCTACTCGGCCGAGTACACATTACCACTCGGTCGAATGATGAAAGCTACTCGGCCGAGCCACCCCCAGAGACAGACCCCTGAGGACCTCGAAGTTACTGTTTTTCTACAGGGTCTGTCACTCGGCTGAGTAGAGAAGTCCACTCGACCGAGTGAAGAATCCCACTCGGCCGAGTGACGCCGATGACACACACGCCCAGATTTTCAGACAGTCTTCCACTATTTTGAAATCTGCTATCATTCCAGCAATCAAAGTATTTTTCTCATATTTTTTATGGATAGTAGACTTCATGAAGGTTCCAACGCCGCCAAGAACGCGCCAATCGGAGGTCGGATGAAATCTGGAGAATTTCTGTAAGTTGACACTGCAGTGCTGGAATTTCCACTCGGCCGAGTCAGATTCCCACTCGGCTCGAGTGGCGGCGGGCCCAGATTTTAAGGTGCGGTTAGGGCTGTTTTTGGGCACGATTTTGAGGGGTTTTCTAGGGTTATTTGCTAGGGTTTTGGGAGACTATATAAGGGGTTTGTAGCCACCATTAGATGGAGTTCCCATGATGTTTTCTTAGTGATTATTTTAGAGGTTAGGCCATGCCCTAGGCCCCCTCTTGGATCTAAAAGCTTGTATTTGGATTGAAGATCTTCGTCAAAGCTAAGTATTTTGTTCTTGTTATTTGAATCTTTGTTTTTCTATCTTTTTGTATGCAAGCAATGATTTTTATTGATTCTCATATCGTTATTGCTATGCTTGAGTAGATTTGTTGTTCTAAGGCATGGTGATGAACTCTATGGATCTAATTTTAGATTTGTGATGAATGAATTTCTAAATTGCTATAATTGCTAGGAGGTTAGGTTGTGATCGATTTATTACGAATAGCTAGGGATTTCCATCGATTGGGGTTTGCAAGAGATTGGATTCTAATCGATGGGAAGGCCTAGATATTCGATTTAGGTTTATAATCGAGATTCTCTAGACTTGGTTTGCAAGAGATTGGACCAAAGCTAGGATTTTTATTATAAATCTATACCCATATTCGTTTGCAAGAGATTGGACGAATACGAACTATCACAACCTAGATCGTAACTCGAGTTTGCACGAGAGTGGGCTCGAGGGGCGATTGAACGATAATGTCGATCCTAATGCTAGCGGCTTAGGCTAGGGTTTGCAAGAGATTGGGCCCTATCCTAGGGTTGCTATAGACCGGCAATAGCGCGAGAGCGTGAGCTTGGTTCTCTATTAGTTACGACTAGTTCACCTCAACACACGCCTAGTAATATTGAGATTCACTATTTATAATGATGTATGACGATCCGTAGTGGGGATTCCCTAGCTCTAGACTCTTTTATTGTATTAAATTTGAATCGATACTTTATCCAACTTCTTTATCACCGACACCGACATCCACCACCATTTCCATTATATCATTCCATAACCATCTCCACCAATAAAACATTCGTAGTCAAACCAACCTAGGATAGATTGGAGCCAACACCACCTCCTCGTGTTCGATATCCGCTCGCCACTTGACCGTACGCTTGCGGTAAAACTACAATCGTTCTCCGGGTGTATATCCGGGGTCGACCAAGTTTTTGGCGCCGTTGCCGGGGATTTATCTCTGTGTAATTTGCGCCATAGCTAGGTCTCTCTAGGGTTACATTTTGGATAGACCAGTTGTCAAACTAGTCGGTTTGGAATCCTTCTTAGACCGAATAGTTATATATTCATTTTCACAGCCTGAGCTACTGTTTACTCGTTAGTCGGTCCAAGAACAACTATCGACCGACTAGTTGTGAAACTAGTCGGTTGGAATTTGTTCTTAGACCGACTAGTTCTCTTGTGTTCAGCTTATAGTTTTTCAACTCTTAGTCGGTCCAAGAACACTCACCGACCGACTAGTTGTCAAACTAGTCGGTTGGCAAGTCTTCTTAGACCGACTAGTTCTAACTCCTGAAACTCATCTTATTGGCTGTGAACCATTTAGTCGGTCCAAGAAGAATCACCGACCGACTAGTTGCAAAACTAATCTGTCAGTGATCCTTCTTAGACCGATTAGACTGCTTCAGAAATAGATCCGTTGGAGCATTAAATGCACGAATTTTCCCTCTCTCTTCTCTCCATCCTATATAATCTTGTGATGCTTCTTCATGGCATTCAAGGCTGCCATTATTGAGTTTTAGAGATCAAAGAGAGAGCATTTAATTCTCATTTCCAAGCTCACTCATTCTCACAAGAATCTCTCCAAACTCCTTGAGCCCTAATTTCCTCAAGAGAGATTCTCTTTATTGTGAGCCTCTCAAGCCAAGAGCTTGATTCAAAGTCACCAACTCCATCCTAGCCTTCGATCGCTGTTCATCTTCGTGGAGCTAGGGTTTGGTGACTTCTTCTCCTTCAAAATCTTCCTTGTCCTAAAATCGTAAGTTTACTCAAGGCATATGATTTTGTTGGTAAGCATTTCATTGTTTCATTTACATTGCTATTTCAGTTTTTCTCTCGGTTTGTGAGAGAAGTTTGTGATCCCGGGTTGTGGAAGTCACACTTTCATTTGTGTATGATTTGATCTTATAGATGTTTTCTACAAGAATTTCATAGTGCAAACTTGGGTTAGTGGTTTCTAACTCAAGTAGCCGGAGGGGATCCGGGTGTTTGGGACGTAGGATCACCGGGAACAAGTCGGGGAGACTTGGGTGGATCCGAACCCGTTATATCGCTTTGTTTGCAATTGTCTTTCTTTGTTGTTAATATTTTCATTCCGCATTGTTGGTTGAGTTTGCACAATAATTAGGAATTATACTCTTGATTATTTTAAATTATTATTCACCACCTCTAGTACTTTTGCAGTAGCTATCAGCGCATTACAATTTTGGCCTTAACAATTGTACATTCATGGCGTTTTTGCCTCCTTGGTGTGATGTCTATATTGATGGCGAGTTAATGGGCAATCACTGGCCGCAAGGTTTGAGGGAAGAACCCCTTAATCGTGGGAGCCCGGCAGTCAATCGGGCTATTGTCATGAATGGGGAGAGGGTGACCCGCACGTGAGGGTTCCTGGCTCGGAGCACTGGGCCATATTGGGCTAATCAGTTAGTTGCGGTCAACTCGACGGCCTCTGGGCCGGTCAAGGGTTGTATCAGATTGCATTGATAAATAAAAAATACAAAGAAAAGTGTTTATGCAGTCTTGTGAAATAACAAAAAGACTTCTATCCTTAAACAATAATTAACTTATTTTAACAAGACCCATGTGCCGAGGTGAGTAATGTGTTAATTTTGGGATTGAGTGAATTAAGCTGGCTTCTTTGAGTTGAACTAGCTGGATCAAACATGCATGTAGAATTATCCATTCAAATTTAAAAATAAAAAACACAAATTAAAAATATATTCTGCAGATGTGATAAGAACATATCTAGCTAGAATGCTTGCAAACAAAGGCAATGAAAGGGAGGTTTTAAACTTTGGAGGGAAATGCATGTCATGATGAGATTAGAGAGGGCTTGCAAGTTGCAAAGAACAACTAGCCAACAAATGAACAGAGAAACAAAAATGAGATTAATAAAACCCTAATGGTGGATTGTATCACCATCATGATGAGGGTTTAACTAATGTGGAAATTAAGAGTTTGGATGAGCTAGGGATCTTGAATCCATCCAACCATTAATTATTTGGGCGAATGTAACCTAATTATATTTCCCTGAAAAGTTTTTTCCTGTAAAATAAGAATACCTGTAAAATACAAAGAAGATGATGATCACCTTGCTGACTTGTTCTTCTATACTATAGCAAACCTTTTTTGATGCCAGATCATGCATTATGACATATTAACTAATCAATCGGACAAATTAGCGATAAAAATGCCAGTAAAGTCACGGATTTTGTTTGATGGATAAGTTTCCAGATCAGAGTATAATCTATAGACACCCTAATCAAAATGGCATCTAATTATTAATTATCAAAATGTTATTAAGATTGTGGAAGAATGCTCATCCTGACAGGATGTTCTATATTAATAAAACCAAATGAGTCCATGAATGTTCCTATCATGGCAGTTAGGCTACAAAATCTTTTATCCCACACTCCTACGCGATCCATGTCGTTTGCATTTGTATGTACTCGTTATCGGATGCATGGAAAGCCCTACACGTGGACATCGAGAGCATGGTTATTGCAAGAGGAGGCAAACAAGCTTATAATAGACATCGAACACTAGAGTGTTAGGGGCAAGCCCTCTGTCGAGGAGACAAGCTCAAAGAGGGGTGGCCATAGCTTTCAGAGGGTCGAATTGCTTGTCGCAGTCCATGTACATTTCCTTGCCCCGTTCTCGTGAGCTAATGCCACGGATCAAGGACATTAGTATATGGGTTGTGTTGATGGAGGCTTTGGTAGTATCTTGTCTCTTGCCTTGGCCTAGTTCATAACACCAAATATGTTTCCCATTATATAGTTCTAACAGTTCCCATCATCCAAAACCACATATACCATATATGATATATGTTTCCCATTATTCTCTATTTTTATATGATTTTTGGAACATGACTGTAATACCCAATAACCATGTCAAAGTCCTGCAAGTCATGACACTGCCGAATCTACCAACGTGTGTACAAGTTTAGCAGAGATTGAAGCCTTGAAAAATTAAGTGCAGCAGAGATTACTAAACAGATTTAATAGATCAAAAAAGTGAAAAGTATAAGCCGCGCATGGACGTGTACTCGCTGTGGGGCCCACCTTTTTATGTCTTGGCAACTGATCTACATGAATCCCAAAGCAGCTCCATGGCTATACATGGATCGTCAGCTTCAATATATTTAACTCCAGCTGGTTAAATTAACATCGCCTCTGCAGACTGATCTCGTAGCTTTTGTCCATAGGTACAGGGGGATTATCTCATGGTAACTCCCAGCATCTTCCATCATCATTGGCTAGAGTTTCTTTAATCATGCTTTAAGTGGCCAACTGGTTACAAATTTCGCCAGCCTTGGCTCTTTTTGCATTGACCTCTTCTGACATAATTAGGAGCAAGGTTAAACGAGGAAGCAACAAGAAGATCAAAAGGTGCACATTTTCAATCCTGGATGGCGAACCTTGAGGCCATGTGCCTTGAATGTTACTACTGATTAACTCACCCGGGACATCTCGTCCTTTAATGCATGCACATTTACACACTCAACATGAAGTAACTTAGAAATACGAAGTATTGGCAATATGATATCAAAATATAGCTGATACCAACGGCAGATTTGAACTAGTTTAAGATTAGAAAACCTAAGTACTCTTTGTCAAGGCTTCTTTCAGTCCATATTCTGGCATTTCGCAGTTGCAATGCGCTCAGAATGATTCAAAGCATCATATGGACAATTATTATCTTGTGTCATTTGCAGTTAAATATTTCCCATGTGAATGACTCGTTTACATAAAATGGATTGAGGTTTTAAGGTTCTCCCTCCTACAATAAGCTGGTAAATCATTCGATAAGCATCTCATGTCTATGCACTCTCGCTCGTTTTCTGCTTTAATCGAATAAATAATCTAACATAACATCTGCATCGCGGGTTGAATGCCAAAATCTTGAATCAATTTGACAAGGAATGTAAGCTATATGCAGTTAATAAGACTATCAACATAGGCACATCTCATAGAAAAAAGAATGAATGATCATTGAGTAATGAATCATGTACATTTGATCTGTATCTGTCTACAAAGGTTTATATCCCTATGATTAGAGTTAGCATGACCTCGTCCAGATTTCGGGGGCAGAAACCGCAACAGGTACAGTATTGTGAAATCTCCTCTCTTGACCTCGCTGATTTCCTTGTCTTCTTTCGCGATTTCAGTTTATGGGACAAGACTCAATATCATACCCATACATCCTTGGATATCTTCAGTTGATAAATGCAGTAGGCTCCTTGGATATCTTCAGTTGGGAAGCAAAGATGTTGGCTGAGTTCTCTCTTGTGGGTGTGTCACCTAAGTCTGAGTTTCAGAAGCAATAAGGGAAGCTCTCAGTTCTAATGTATTCATGGCTTCATATCTAGCCCAGAAGTTTGCAAGCTAATTTGACACACTGACAGGTTGATTCACATTTTAACATCGTTTGGAGTTTCAAGATACTAAGAAAATGATTACTCACCAAAGAGAGATCTGACGGTAGGAACCTTCGTCTTCCTCTTTGTCAATTCAACTGCAAGAAAATGTGAAATCGGATGGTCAGTGATAAAGTATTCTGAGACAAAAAATACAACACTTGAAATCATAGGAAGATTGAAATACCTATCTCATGTTGTCCATGATTGTTGACTATTTCAAAATTTTTGTATGTGTATCCCATAAACTTCAGGCCATTGGAAACCTGCAAGGCACAAAACAGACACTTATCAATCATCGGATCGAGCACTATAGACAGAATCAAATCATTTATCAAGAACATAATTACCTCATTCCCTGCGGCGGGTTTTGGTGGACTTTGCTTCTGGTTATCCAACTGTGACAATGTACGAAAAATGTGTACATATTAACACATGCCGCATGTAAAACTTTGAGGTTGCTGAAAAAATATAGGTATCTCGAGAGATTTGTATACCTCTTCAAACTTATCAAAGTTGCTGGTGTCCAATTCATCATTGACCTCAGGTATGTAAGCGGCTTCCATATGATACAACCTATCCCACCGCATGCCTTCAAACCAAGGGTGTGCCTGAAAATAACAAAATATTTCAACCATTTGCTTCTTAGCTACACCTATTCTCAAATATAAGTTCTCAGTAGAAATTAAGAAGAAGAAAAATCCCATATAAACCAACCTTTATATCATCGGCACCTCTTGCCCCCAGTCGACGGTCAACTTCACACAACAATTTCTTGATAAGATCTTTAGCTTTCGCTGAAACTACCGCGTCTTCTGGAAATTTTAAATGTAATCGCCAATTTACTATCTGCATCCACTCAAAAGTAGCACAAATGAATCAACCATGCAAATTGGGGAAAAAAGCAGATATTTGTAATCAAGAGGCATTGCATCTACCTTCCTGCATGTAGTCACAGCATCATTCGATTGGAAAGGAGGATAACCGACGAGCATTTCATACAAGATAGCTCCAAGTGACCACCTTTCAAAAAATCAGAAGGAAGAAACATAAGTATTCAAGAACAAGGAACTTATTGATCGAAACTTAGAAGTGCATCACCGAGATGACATACCAATCACATTCTTTCCCGTATCCTTTCTTCAACAAAACTTCGGGGGCAATGTAGTCAGGGGTACCGACAGTTGTGTAGGCCTAACGAATTCAATCAAAAAAATTAACCAAAATACAGAAATCAAAATTTTCTCATCGAAACATGAGAGTCTAGTAACCCACCAACACACGCTTATTCTTTTTCCAGTATTGCATTTGTTGTGGTTTTTGGTTCTTCGACCCGACTGCATGGCCATCAGTCTGGACATCCTTATCGTGGTTCTTTGCTTCTGTCAATCCATTATCAGGGCAGAGATTACCGCAATCTAAATGCTTGCACAGCCCAAAATCCGAAAGCTTCATGTGGCCGTCTTTGTCTAGCAACATATTGTCAGGCTTGATATCCCTGTAAAATTGGCATATAATATAAACAGGTGGCCGACTAACTTGCTAGCAATCCCAAGAGAGCAAAATAGAGAGAACACTCCAACAATCGAATCCTTTCAAACGAACCTGTGAGCATATTTATGATTGTGGATGGCTTCGATCCCAAGAACCGCCTCTGCGATGTAAAACCTTGCCTCATCCTCGGTCAGGATATCCTTTTTCATCAGCATCGTCATCAAGTCCCCACCCGGCAAATACTCCATAATAAGATACAAGAACTCCTTATCTTGGAACGAGCAATAAAGCTTCACGATGTAATCGCTATCAACTTGGGCTAGAACGTTCCTCTCAGCTTTAACATGCTCGACCTAATCAAATTTGCGCGTATTTGTGTCAAATGTGAATATTCAGAAGCAAAATTAGTACATATTTGTTTATATGTACCTGGCCACGGCGAACCATTTCCGACTTGTTTAGCTTCTTCATTGCATATACATTGCCGGTTGCCTTCTCCTTGCAGACACGAACCTGCGGTGTAAATTTGAGAACAATTCCAACATCTGATAAATTAATTCAGCAAAATTTGTAAAATGGAAAAAAAAAATCACCTCCCCAAATGCGCCCTTTCCGATCACTGTCAGGAGTTCGAAATCGTCCACTCCCATTTTATTCCGCTGAAGCCGCATGTATTCTGTCTCCTTCTGCTCCAATTGCTTCATGAGATCCATTTGCTCCTTTTCCGAAACATCGGATTCTAGCAGTTCTCTCTCAAGAGTCCACCTCCTGCTCGAGGGGGGGACCAACAAACGTTATTGATATCGGATTATAACAAAAAAAAAGGAGCCTTTTTTTTTGGTGCTGGAAAGATGAAAATTTTACCTCTCTCTGCGTTGTTTCATGTGCTTCATCCGCTCCTTGTAGTGATTCTCTATATACCTTTTGGCTGCAGCGACTCGTTCCCTGGTCTCGTCCGAGAGCTCGGTCTCGTTCTTCTTCGATGTCTCCTTCTTGTTCGGGATCCTCAGCACCTCTCTTGTTTTGTTCATCATCCTTCTTGAATTCATTTCTGAATCGAAGGAAGGAAGACGAAGTTTTTTGGGCTTAAGTATCGATTTCTTTTGGAGTTTGATGAACATCTTGAAGAATTATCAAGCTTTTATAGGGAATCTAAACGGCAACCAGAAACATAACTGGATTTGGTTCAGGTGTCTGTAAATTGCCAGCCAGCATCGATGAGGAGTCTAAGCTGAAACCCTAAATTTAGGAAAAATTTGGAGGAAAAAAATAACTACCGTTTTTTCAATTCTTTACAAAGACAGAATTCATATGGGTCCGATTTAGGCGCGAAAGCTGTACCGAGGAAAGCCCACGGTTCAGATTGAGGCACCCGGTTTGTTGGGCTGTTGGGGTTTTTTTAACCTTCTTTTCTTTATTTTTCATTTTTCAGCCTTAATCATTAATCCCGTAATAATCCAGTTTGGACTTTGGACACAGTAAAAATCCAGTTGGCACGTCGGCGGTAAAATTAATAACCGAGCAATGAGATTTGGATAACAAGACGGAGCGTGGAGAGAATGCCAACCAAGCAAATGCTCGTTGGACACTGGCACATTTTTTTTTGATACATCGAAAAGCTGGTTAAAGGTTTTCGGAACGATCACTAGAAAGCGGAGATAAATGCTGCTAGACTACAGTCCTTTGGCGGCCACTGGCACAATTGAGAACAAAGAAGATGTTACAACGTAAACATATGTTTTATAATATTTTATTTTCCTTGTGTCACGTTTTAAAATTCATATCTCATCCATATCGTAGGCACATGCTTTGCACCAGCATACCATAAATCACCAGACTCTGCAATCTGACACCAGTCTCATATACCAAGCACACAACATCAATATTTTAAGATCATCGTCTCTGCCTCTCAAAAATGTTAATAATGATTAAGGAAATCTTGAACACATCTATTACATTCTTCGCCATCAACATCATCGCATTTAACCGTAAACACAATCTCCAGGCAACACGTAGGATTTAACACATTAACATATTGCAGGTTCCGATGAACATATTCTACAGTGCAAGCACCTGTAAGCATACATGAACAAAAGGCAAAACAAAGCAACATGCCTCTGAGCAGAACTATACATCAAAGAACCCATTTTCTTATTCGAATCGATTAAAGAAACAGCATCTGTTACATGCAGCAAGGAATTTCACTGGTCTATCAGGTATGGTAACAAATAATTTTATTAGGGTATAAGTTGGCACGCGCGTGCTTTGATCGAAGGTATCGAATAGCTCATGGCTTCAGCGGTAGTAGGCCATATGCCGGGATGATCTGAAAGGGGACGAGTCAAAGGGTGATGCGCCTCGGGATTGGATTGAGGATTTTATAGGCTCCTTCTTTGGAAGCTTGGTTTCAGACCGAAGCCATGATTCAACAATCGAAAGCAGGTTCTCTGCACTCCTGAGCTCGTGAATGTCTTCCATTTTCGCACACCTTCTCAGCTCGCCATCTTGAATGTAAGCAAGGTGTGTGGCCCATGTCTCCAGGCCATCAAATATATGAGTGGCGTACACGACAGTAGCTCCTCTCTACATGAGGATTGTAGGATTTGATGAGCGACGGGTGATTCAATGAACATATAAATGAAAAAAGTCGACTCTGACCTGCTCACACTCCTCCTTGAAGAAATCCAGGAGATCCATTCTGGTAACAACATCTAGGTCAACTGTAACTTCATCAAGCAACAAGGCCTGTAAGCCACGAGTAAGCAAGGCCGAGTTAATAAGAAAACAAGAGAAACAAATTTGAGGAACACGCGGGAAACTACATTTGCTCCCATAAGCAACTTAGCATAAGGACTTAAAAAGGAATTGTGTTTTTGGTTAAATGAAGGCCTATTTCATGAAAAATACCTCATCGGTTTTCTTGTTTTTTAATTTTTAATACCCCCGTTTAAACTTGTTTAGTACCTAAAAATTCAAATTTTTATGTTTGCTACCCTCCAGATTAGTAGCATATTTTTACCCTCCAACTAATACTTCATGACCATGAACTTTTTTAACCTTTAATATATATTTCTTTCACTTTTTAATCCTCCATTTCTTCATCGCCACACAACATTCATCAATTGTTCCTTTATCATGTTATTCTCTCTTTTTCCCATCCGTTCTTCATAGTCCCTATTGCTAAACCCTATTTTAATAAAATAAACCCATTTTCTCTTTTATTTATATGAACATCACCACCCGCCTTTATATAATTCTCATCCAATATGTGCCTTGTAACATCAATTTATTTCCACTACTTGCATAACCTTAACCAAGTTGAACCCAAAACAAAAGAATTTGAGCAAACTCATTTTCTCCATTCTTTTGTCATCATTACCTTCTTCTTCCTCTTCTACTAGAACAACAGTCGCCACATCTATTATCATTATTGTCACAATTATGGTCCACTTTCATGCCTCCTTACTCTTTTACTTTCACTGTGCCATTAAGATTTTTGTTTGTATTTTGGAAAGAAGAAGACAATGAGGGGTTTTTGGGATTTTAATTTGTTGGATGTACCAAACTTGAAAAAATGAAAAGGTTAGAGTATAAACGTGGGGAAAAAATAGTACGGGTTAAACACATGCAAAAAATGCACATGGTAACCTTAAAAGCATGGGCAACTTGAGGTATTTCTCACGAAATAAGCCTTCAACAAAATGCCATCAAAAGTATCAAGCTGGTTTCATACAAGTAAGAAACAATACAAGTCCTTTTTTAAATCATCTTGCACATCTCTGCAAACCAACCACACCACAAATGGAATCTTCCAATTGATCATCTTATATTCTAAAACTTCAGAGCCCAATCACAATGCAGACATCAAAAGATAAGTTAGTTATCAACAATAAATGTAGAATTTTATTATCTAATTAGCTTGTGTGACTAATCAGTTACACTCTTAGAGACTAGACAAGTTGCTGCCAAGAAAACTGCAATTTTTTCTTTAAAATTCGATTGCTAAGAGAGTACTCATTTCCCACACGTTCTGCATTTATAAAAGAGTTTCTTCAGATATATAACCACACATTTTATAAATTTAGAAATTGAACCCCCAAATATTCATATCTAGAAAATTAGCCCCTAAATTAACTAAAGATATGTTAAAATATGCACTCGATGGGTTAAAAGAGAATCTCCGTATTATATTCTCTATCAATAAGAAATCCCAAAAACATAGGAAAAGATTTCAAAAATCAACCAACCCATTTATTTCTCCTTTTCTTCTTTCCCTCCCGCTCCCCTTCCTCCTCCCAAGCAAGAAAACTCAACATCCCAACATTGTCCTCTTCTGATAAGGAACAAAGAAAGACTTTGTTTTTTAATGACAAACACCGATGGCCACATGGAGGAGGCAGCATGGGCAGGGGTGGAGATGATGTAAGTAGTGGAGATCATGAGGGTGTCATGTTGCGAGGTGACCTGAAAAAGTTACTAATCGCCATGATTCATTACTACTAGGGTTTTTGGGAGAGAAGGGGAGAGAGTAAAGAGATAATGGGAAGTTGGGACTAGGGGCAAAATTGAAAATATCCCCTAAACCCATTTAAAATTAATGAAGGCTAACATGGAAGATAAAATCACATGACTTAAATGGGAAAGTAAATTTCAAATTTTTTTTTCAATTTTGGCAGTGTCATTTCTTAATATGAAAGATTTCGCGGGTATGTATCTAGAAAACATTGTATGACAAAATTGACAGTCTTATCAGAGAATAAATAAAAGGAAAGAAGAGCAGATATACAACATGTACTGATGTGCATAAATTGTTCCCTTGATGATATGCAACAAACTACAAGTCACACAGGCAAATTATGACAGAATTTTATTAGCATGCACTAAAGTAAGTCATACCTTGTAAGGATGCAGAAGTCCCATGCAGATTTGAACACGACGGCGCTGTCCATCGGAAACTTTATGCATCCTCCATTGCAGATCAATATCAAGCAGGTCAATCAACTTCTCTCTTCTGACAGGATCAACTCCTTCAACTGTAAGATATTCAAAAGAGAGGAAGAAAACCAGCTCTAAATTTACATTCTTTAAAGATCATTTTCTCCTTGAAGGAAGTAAGCCATAAATAATGAAATTGATGTGAACGTATCCAGTTGAAAATTGAAATAACCATATAAATACACCAAAAGTACAGTTTACAAATTAGTGAGACTACCAAAGCACAAAGTATCATTGAAAGCATGCATATATGCATCACTTCAACAGTAAGCGCTAAGGCCTTTCTAACATGATTTTGCAAATATAGAAGCATGCGGAGTCATATTGTTTAAAAAACATGGAAGAAAAATCAGTTAAACAACCAGCATAACTTTTTTTTATTAGTTCCCTTCTTTGCATGGCTAGTCTGACGTCACTTCTCAAGTATTCTATACAAGCAGTTAGTTTATGTTCATTTGAAAAATCAAAAACCATATTATTCAATTATGCCCAAGCAGCTGAACAGAAGAAAATGATTCAAATTGCCAACTACAAATATTTGGTATGAAGGGTGTAGTACCATTACTGTTGTCACATGTCAAAGTGGAGAGTACTCTATATCGAGGAGGAATGAGCATAAAACAAAACAAAATGTTACAACATACCTCCAAAAATCATGTGTTCAGCAGAGAAATCACCTTGAAGAGGAACATCTCCCTGAAATTTTGTACTAGTAGATGAGTAACTAATATTATAAAAATAATTAAGAAACATGTGCACAGAATGGCTGGAACACTTAATCATGCACATAGCAGACAATTTCATGGTGAATCTAACCGAAGAATGTCTTGAATGCATCGAAGTGGTTTTATATGCAGATTTACATGTCATCTCGCCTGTTTATTAGATATTTTTCTTTACATGACTAGTTTTAGAGCTTGCACAACCAATGGGGACAAATATTTTTATTTTTTACTCCCTTCTCAAAAAAACTGTACAGTTGCTATTAACTATTGTACAAAGTTTCATATATTTAAATAGTACTGGGCATGCATCCTTAAAATATTCATAGTATAGAAATACCATATTTTTATTGAGAAGATGGTATTCATATGAAGATCAAGCTTGTAATCACTAGAAGCATTTAGGAATAAGTGATGCATATGTTTATTAGCAATTGGCTACTTACATTTCACCGTGGAAATAGTAAAATTATAATATCAAGCATGAATAATTTTTTAGGAACATGTATATGTGCTATTCATTAGTCGAAAACCTAAAGTGATACCCTACTCCTGTGCTAAAACATACAAATGGACAATAATGGAGACAGGTAAATAACATGTACAAAATTGCCCAGATGGCACATGAACCGTATCATATTTGTCTTTTACAGAATACTGAACTCAGTGACTATGCAACATTGCAAGTTTACTGATTTAAAACTCACGAGGAGTTTATGTGAAGAATCTATCCCTTTTTCAATTTCGAAAACAAAAGGGAACATCTTTCGCTAAATTTTATGCTAGAGAATCAAGAGGCAGAGCTATCCGGTAAAAACATTGCATGATAGAGTTATACAATAATAGAACTAAATTAAAAATCTTGAGCTACTCCTCAAGTAAACAGATGTGAGCCTTTGCTAGAACTTTTAGCCGCACGATCGTTTGTGTATGCAAACAACGCCTTTAAAGCATCCAGAATGTTCACATAAACCATATTAGTTTCTAAGCCTAGTTGTAAATGCTTCAAGGCCAGGACAGCTTGAGCAAAAATTATATCATATGAGGCATTTTTCTTTTTTATTGCTAGTTTTTCTTAGCGCTAATTTTTGAGCTTTTACAATCATATGATTTTCCCAGAATGCCACAGGAAAAACCTTTAAAGTGAATGTAGGCCAATAACATCGTAATACATAGTTTTCACTTGACCACATGTATCTCTAAGTTTTTGCAAGCCAAGACATCATCACATACTTGCATGGTAAAGAACACTAAATGCCAAAAATTAAATGGATAAACCAATCATACAATCATTTTGAAAACAAATACACATTAGCTCACTTCTTTATTATGATAATTCTAGAAAGGTAACTTCCATGTGTGGTATTGCTTGAATAAAACACATAATTAATACATATCATCATGCATCATATAGATGAAATCAAATCAAGGATAACTTACAGCAGAACCAATAGTTTTACTCCAAGATTCCCCCAAATATGCAAGGTCACCACTGCATACGAGTTGTGTATCATGAAAAGCAGAACAATTAAGGACACGCACTACATCCCTTCCTCCAACCATGTGCTTCCCAGCTAAAATCTTCAGTAAAGTGGTCTTACCTGTGTAAGCAAAAAAATAGTATTATGGCCAAGTAGCTTCATTTATGATGATATGCTTAAGTCAAATATGGTATCGAACAATGAATCATCCAGTAGTAGTAGTCTACATAAAAAGCCGCTAAGCATCAAGTACTAGATGCGTAGATCTGGTTAAGGTCTGCCGTTGAAAAGCATCAGTCAACATGTTAAGCATGAAAATTGGGACATGCACCTAATTTGAAATAATGTTGAACCAACCAATTTTACTCTGAGCAGTACGCATATGATATCTGAAATCTATTCATACATACTGCTAGTATAATGACAAAATACAAAAAGAGGAAATCCATAATGACTATTGTCTGCCATGATTTTTCATTGTCTAATTTCCTTATACAAAATTTTCAGCCATATGTGATTTTTCCCCCTTTTATATGTTCACTGTATATAGCTAGCTACTACTACTAAAGCTTGATTAACTTCCAAGTTTGGATGACTTAAGTATCATCAATAAATAGCGGTTTTCTAATCTAATGATATTCATTATTATGCTATGTAAACACAAACATTTCTATCAAGAATCCAAGTGTACACATCTTCGGCATTTCCACATACTTATCGGACCATTCGCAAATGCACAGTCAAATCAATTGTACAGATACCATAGTTGTTTCTGGGATTATGTGGCAACAGCAATTTACAGTAAATGGAGCAAAACTTGGACGGGCTTCAATATAAAAGTGAGTTCTCATAAATTAAAAATTAGGGCCTTTTCTAGTTTGATTGTCCTCCTACTACTGTTTCAGCAATCAGGAAGCGAAAACTAGGGGGTTGACTTCCAAATATACTAGATCGGCCCTAATTGTTAGGGCTTTCATGCGTAAAATCAGTAAAAATTAGGGTATTTTGAAAAAGGAAATTGGATGGGGGAAATTACCGGATCCGTTGGCGCCTATGAGAAGGCAGCGAGATCCAGGAGCGACGTCGAGGTCAAATTTGGCGAAGAGCGGCGGCTGCCCGTCGTACGAGAACTGAAGGCCGCTCACTTCGATCCCACCGACGCCCATTTCAATCGATCTCTTTTTCGCTTCGATCCCGCACTTTACTTTCGATCTGAGATCGAGAGCAGTGTATATAAGGATTTCGAATTAGCAGAAATTATATTAATTAATTGGTAAATAAGAGTAGAGTAAGCCGAATACGTAGATGCACTCCCGCCACAAAAAAGCACAAATTAGGTTGGTGAGTTATAAATAATGTTATTAATGTTGAGAAATAGATTGGAAGAAGTGTGTAAATTAATCTCTAAAATCAAGAGTAGCCATGGCATAAGTCATGGCTCTCTATATATTCATTCACCTTTGAAGTCCAAGTGACTCCCCACTAAGTTAGTGGGGAGTAAATGATGAGATGATGATGGGAGGGAGGCCAAAAGCCTCTCTCAACTCACAACACTCCCCCTCATCTCTCCATTACCTTGGTTTAAGCATATGAATACTTCAAGATTCAGTATGCTAATGGGGTGGATACTTCTGGATCCAGAGCCACTGTGGTTGCTTCGTTAAAACCTTATCTGTGGAAAACCCAGTGGGAAAAACCAGCAGCTTAAGGGAAAAGAGTACAACTATTGAGGGACTCCCCCTGATCTGTACAAGCTTCAGGCTTGCAGATTTCCTATGTATCTATACAATCATCTCCTATTTGTCTATACATCCATCATATTCTGAAAGCAAATACAGTCATCACTTATCTATACAAGTTTATTCATCTAGCGGCTATTGGAAAGTAGTGGCGCTCTGGAGTGGAATACTCTTCGAAGTTGGTAGACGACTCCACTAAAGTATTCTTTGAATCAGTCTTCTGTGTGCCTGCACGGTACTGCTGGACCTGGCTGAGCGTTTAAAATACTTGCTTCTTGGATGATGAGCTTCTCAGAAGATGTAGACATTGGAGGATGATGTGTAGATATTTGGGAGGTGGACGGCCTTTTGTGTTTTAGTCATCGCGATGATATTTAAACCTGCATATGCGATATATATTCCATGACCCTTGAAAGTTGCGCAGAAGCAGTTTATCCTTGGTCTAGTAGTGCTCTCCAGGGCAACACTATATCTGGTTAACAACTTTGCTACAGACGTTCTATCAAAGACACGTGCAGTTGGCCAGATAAAGAAGTGTAACAAGTACACTAGAGCTAGGTTCTTCGGGACCTAGGATGTCATCCCCCTCTTCCAGTTACTGGAAGGTGTCATAAATAAGCATCCATTTTTAATAGGATGCAAGTGGACATCATTCTTCATAAACTCCAGGTGTATGAAGGATATTAAAGGGTTCCACCACTAAGGTGTTAAATATATAAGCCGAGATAATACCTTATTATACATAGGTTTTTCATTTCCAAGGTATGCTTAAAGTTATCTGATGTCTAAATGGTCTCTGCAGGAGATCCTATCAGCTTTAAGTCGACCACATATACGGGGAATATCACAAATTCTGTCAACGATCTTTCGAAAAAGATACCCAGGCAGAATTTTACTTAAGATCAACTAATGATCTTTGTAGCCTTTATGGAGAAGACGTTTTTACGTCTCTCTTTCATCTCTGGGGGTAGAGTATACCCTTCTGGAAGTTTTATATAGATCTCTATATCTATATTGCTGTATATATATGCAGTCATAACGTCCATGAGCTGCATGTATTGGTTTTTTCAGAGAAGTGTAGGCGTAGTAGGAAAATGATCGCATTTCCTTCATTTCAATGTCTTTATGAAATCCGAATTATATTCCACAGGTATTTACACATTCAGGTGTATGGACTACTGGTCCAAAGACTTTGCTTTTCAAGAGTGAGTCCAGCTCTACTCTTATTGCCTCGTCCCACTTTGGCCATTCTATGCGTTTACGCTATAGAAAAGTGGGTAGACGTCATCGTCGTATTCAGCGACGTGAACGACAATAGCGAAAGCAAAACCGTCGTCGACGACTGTGCTATATCTATCCAGTACCTCTCCAGTACGTACGTAAAATAATGATGTTTCTCCTGTTGTTTCCTCTGCAGGGGAAATTAGGAGGGGAGAGGTTGCTGGTCTGAGCTCAGCATCCTGTGGTTGGATCATTTTGATATATCCAGTAATCTTCCTCTTTTGAGGAATTTTATATTGTGAACCTGGCAGGCGTCCTCTTTTCAATTGAGGTAAAGCCAATTCTGCTGCCGGTGGATTGCATCCATCTTTGGGAATGTCAATCCTAGCTGGCGTGTTGGCAACAGGGACGTGTGAACGAACAATCTTCTGGTTGTCCGCAAATTTATCCGTCAATTGATTTACTTTAGTCTGAATGTGAAGGATCTTCTGGATCTCAACTTCACACAGAAAAAGTATGCGGATCATAACGAGATGAGTACTTTTATGTCCCATGATATGGTCTCAGAAGCTTCAGGCTTCCTTAGACTGCGTGCCTATTTCAATGAGATTTTGCTCATTAAATTCACATTTATCAAGACTTGGTGGTAAACCATAAGCAAGCAGCATCAGCAATAAGATATGGCAACAAGCGGGCCGTATCGTGATAAGCGATGCGGAATGCAGTGTGATGGTCCCTAAACATCAATAGGCAACTACGATTTTACAATGGACGTGAAATCCATTGGAGTATCTTTACCAGAGACTCTGCTAACCCATTATGAGTTTGAACATGCTGCAGGATGTTTAATTTCAATGTCAGTTGCCTGGCAGAAGTCTTGAATGATTTGTGTAGGAAATTCACCCACAATATAAGCTTTTTAGAAAGCTAGGTCGCGAATGAATATAAAGGCACACAAAAGACCATCTAGTAGATGCATATATCAGTACAGTAATAAAGTACCGAAAATGGGCCACTTGCGGGGTGAATAGGCCCGTAAAGGTCACCATGTATTCTCTCAATAAAGCCAGGAAACTCTAATCCCACTTTCAGGAGGGAAGGTCTCTCTATTAGTTTTCCTTTATGACAAATGGTGACAAGGAAACTCAACCTTTTGAAGAATCTTCAGGTTCTCCAATGGATTCATTTGATGATGCGTCCATCATCGCTGATGCAGGATGACCAAGTCCATTTTGCCAGAGTTAAAAACTATGGCAATGAAAGGCACTTCTGGTGCTTAGTCAAGTTGGCTTTCTATAGGATGAATATCTGTAATTATAGGGGCCCGACGGGGGTCAATGAAATCGTAAGTAGATGGGCTTCTAGCCATCCTCTTGACGATTTATATATTGATATTCAATATTTATTATCCACAGTGTTCAAGTTATGTTCGTTTAAACGAAATATACTTGAAAATTGGAAATTTCCTATATGTTTAAGGGGAGAAGTTTGCATCTTATAGTCTCGTTGTGTGTGGGAGCAATATCAATGCTACACCAGTGCAACGAGGCACTGTCCACAATATTCCATACTTCATCTATAATTAAAACGAAATTTTATTTAAGTCAATGAAAAAAGGCATTCAAAATAAAAGTTCGTACTTAAGCAAATTAAAGACGAAGCAATATTGAATTTTAAATGCATAGATAAAAGATGAAGCTTAATCGAGCAGGTCGTCGTTCTCGAAGTCTTTTGCGGTAAACATCTTCGGCGGCTGAACAGCCACCAAGTTTGTTTCGGGCAGAGACTTCTGGCTCGCCTGATACAGTTCCTGGGGGTGGCGAGGAGTGCGGCAGTTTCGGGACCAATGTCCAGTCATGCCACATCGATGGCATTTATCCTCCCAATTCTTCTTAGGAAGTGACACTTGGTCAGTGTTCTTTTGCTTCCATGTGAAGTTTCTCTTTCCCTTATTGTTGTTGTTAGAAAGGGGTGATGTTCCTCGTCCATTCTTCATCACAGCTTTTCCTTTGTTATTTTTAGCCGTCCGTTTGTTTTTCCACTTCTGGGGAGAAACGTGGTGGGCTTCAGGGATAGGTGAAGTGTCAGCTCGACGTAAATTATGAGTGGCGAGCAGTAAATCTCGATTCTGCTCTGCCCTAAGTAGGCATGATATCAGCTCAGAGAATTTCGTGAAGTTGCGTTCACGATACTACTGCATGAGGATTGCATCTTTCTCGTGAAACGAGGTAAATGTCTTTTCCAACATGTGTTGCTCTGTCACTTCTTCACCGCACAACTTCAGGCGTGAGGTGATGTTATGAAGTGCAGAATTATACTCAGCGACGGACTTATAGTCCTGAAGCCTGAGGTTTTCCCACTCATAACTGGCACGCGGTAATATAACATCAATTTGATGTTTATACCGTGCCTCCAGTGCTGTCTACAGTTCCTTTGGGTCCTCTACCGTTAAGTATTCGGCCTTTAAGGTCCGATTTATGTTTCCTAATGTAGATTATGGCTTTCGCCTTATCTACATCGGAGACAGTGGTAGGAGTGCTGCTGCTAGATATAGTAGAAGCATCAGCCGCTGCTGGGGCCGATGAAGGAGTAAAAATGGAGCCAAGGAGGGCCATCGAACGCAAGTGGAACTTCAGGTCCACTCGCCAACGCCGGTAATTTTTCCCTGCAGAATCAAGGACCTCGAAATCGACGCTGGCCAATTTTGCCATTTATTTATGCAATTTAAAACAAGCATGAATTAATTAAAATTGAAATTCATGCATAAAAAATAAAATAAGTAAAATGTGGGGATCGGCCAGATACCCAAGGAAATACAAAGTCCAAAGTCCGAATATACAATCCATAAAGAAAAGAAAAATACAATTTGGAAACCCAGAATGGGTCCCTATATTTTCCAATTTTCGTCTTCGTCTTCATTTGTCGGTACACCGGTCTTTGGCATTAATACATTTAATCCTCACTTACAAATTCTCTCAAAAAGAAAATAAAATTGCAAGGAATTTAAAGGGTATCAAACTGGCCGATCCCAAAAATCACATTTTAGCTTATATAAACATCCACGCAGTTTATAATATGCTACAGGCACAAAAGAAACAACCACGCATGTATATAACGCAGGCATATATAATATGGAAAAATAGACTATAAAATATAATAATCTCTCAGACCACGGGGAGACGTCATACACCGTTAGGTTAGTTTACTAACGGCAGAGCGGTCTCAGGATCCTTAAGATGATTATATTTTGAAAAGTTCTAATATTCCATAAATTAATAATAATGCAAGAGTGATATTTAACATAATTTTAGCAATTTGACAAACTGGGCGTCATGCCCAAAACTAGAAATTAAAATAAATTAATATTTTGATTGGGGCTGCAGGCCCATAAGTAAAATATTAATCATTTTAATAAGCAATTTTATTAACTAGGCTTCTGGCCCCAAAGGAAAAAAATAACAAAATTAATATATTATTAATATTTGGGCTGCAGGCCCATTTGCAAAAATTTAATTAACATATTAATTTTGCAATTGGGTTAACTGGGCTTCTGGCCCAATTTAGAAGTCAAAATTAATTATTAATATGAATGGGGCTGCTGGCCCATGAAACTAATTATCATTGTTATAAACTGGGCTTCAGGCCCAAATTAGAACACAAAATTAATTATTATTCTAATATGGGATGTGGGACCATAAGCAAAATGAAAATCATTTTAATTAGTAATTTAAATTATCTGGGCTTCTGGCCCAAATAACCAGACAAAAATAGTTAATTTTATGTAGTAGGCTTCAGGCCTAAATTAGAAGATAAAATGAATTATTGATCTGAATGGGGCTGCGGGCCCATAAAACTTATTATCATTTTTATAAACTAGGCTTCTGGCCCAATAAACAACCCAATTAATTTATTTAGTAAGAATTGGGCTGCAGGCCCAAATGTTTAAAAAAATTAATTGAAAAGAAGCCTTCAAACAAATTTTTTAAGGGAATTTGAAAGGTCCCTCAGACCCTGAATAACAGAATGTGTCTCCTCATCTCCTTTTTATCTACGAAAATCTAAACCCCCCTACGATTTGAGCAACGGAAGGCCCCCAGGGGGGGCGACGGCTCAGGCCCCCAACGCCGACAGGGCAAGGGGCATTGGGAGGAGCCCCCAGACAAGGGGGTTAGCGGAGATGAGCCCCCCCCCCCCCCCCCCCCCCCCCCCCCCGGGGGGGGTCCGGAGCCCCCGACAGAGGGGGCGACGCTATGGTTGCAAAAGTGCGTTAATATAAGGCTCCCCCCATGTCCAACATAAATTGATGTTCAACGCCGCGTCCAGATAACCACATTTACAGCCAACATAAACTGTTCATCACTATTACTTATTTCTCATAATTTGAAACCACGTATAAATAAGTAAACTGATAATAAGTAATGATCAGTATAACATAAAGTGCTGATAAGAAATGTGATCTTGGTGGTTGTAAACAATATAAATAAGTAATCATCAGTTTACAACCACGTTACGGGGGGGGGGGGCTTTGATTTCCCGCGGCCAGACAACCATCAAGATAAGGCTCCCCTTCCGTGGGGTTGCGACAATTAGGAGGAGGGGGAAAAATGGAATTGTGTGTGGATCCCCTTCATGGGGAAAAATGGGAGATATTAATTTGTTCTAATTTGATATGTTGATTTGAGTAATACAATCAACATATATATGTAATAATCAATATCTACGGGATTAGAATTTTACCTCTAGATCAATGATCTAGGGTAGAACAAATAAAATCCGTAGATAGAAAAATATAATCCCCGCTCCCGCTATACCGCGAAGGTAATCAATCGATCGTCGTCGCACCAATAGTTGCAATAGCTTTGCCGCAACTACAAGATTCCTTCGCAAGAAAGAGAAATTTGTGGGGAAGAAATTTTATGGCTCAACTTTTTCTTTAAGAGCGAAGTGCTGATAACGTGTTGAGAAATAGATTGGAAGAAGTGTGTAAATTAATCTCTAAAATCAAGAGTAGCCATGGCATAAGTCATGGCTCTCTATATATTCATTCACCTTTGAAGTCCAAGTGACTCCCCACTAAGTTAGTGGGGAGTAAATGGTGAGATGATGAGGGGAGGGAGGCCAAAAGCCTCTCTCAACTCACAACAATTAAGGGTTTTTTAGATATATGTCCCCTAAAAAATGGGTTATTTTAAAAGAGTCCCCTATTTAATGGCTTTTACCATTTGGTCCCCTAATTTAACTAAATCGCTACAAAAGAGTCCCTAAATTTTAATAAACCCGATTTTGCCCCTCCATCTCTCCTTCCTCCTCCTCTGATGGGCTGCGCGCGCGACGGGCTTCACCGGAGAAGAGGGGGGGCTCGCTGGAAAGGGGGCAGCCACCCCATTCGCCTGAGAAGGGGGGGCTGCCCCATCTTCTCCGGCGAAGGGGGCGGCAACCCCCTCTTCGCCCGTGAAAAGAGGGGGCAGCCGCCCCCCTCGCCGGAGAAGAGGGGGCAGCCCCCTCTTCTCCGGCGAGGGGGCGGCTGCCCCCTCTTTTCACGGGCGAAGAGGGGGCTGCCGCCCCCTTCGCCGGAGAAGAGGGGAGCTGCCGCCCCCTTCGCCGTGAAAAGAGGATGCTACCGTCCCCTTCTCCGGCGAGCCCCCCTCTTTTCAGGCGAAGCCCGCCGCGCGCGCAGCCCATCGGAGGAGGAGGAAGGAGAGATGGAGGGGCAAAATCGGGTTTTTTAAAAATTAGGGACTCTTTTGTAGTGATTTTGTAACGACCCGCTCCCGGGGGCCCGTTACTTTTTTGATATTTGCGCAGGTCCTGCAGGTTACCAGTGAAAACAAAATAGCCACGATGCAGAGATGTACAAAAATACCCAAATAGTGTCCAATTATTACATTCCATACTATATAAGATGTCCCAACAAATATACATGAAAGAAGAAAGTACACAACTGAAAATAACTCTGTAAGCTGCGGTCGATTTCTGGCGCTATTAGCTCAGGAGCATCTATCTTCATCTGTACGTCGTCTGCGGTGCCACGGAGATGGAACCGTAGGTAAGTCACAATAATTCTAAATATAGAAAAGAAGCAGTGCACAAGTATGACAAAAGTAACTACGTACGAGCAGATCAGAGTAAAAAGTAAAGTACTGAGCAACAACTGTACACAGCTGAGTAGTAAAGGCAAACTGAACTGAAAGGAGAAAACAACTGTACGGTGGTAGTGTAAGTGTAAAGCAGGCTGAGCAAGTGAAACGTACTACTGCTGTAGCTAATAGTACGACAAGTAAAGTATTGGTGACTGTACAAGTGTAGTAAGTGAAGTGCATGCAATACGTAAAGTAAAGGTGACTGTGATGCGTAAAGTAAAGGTGACTGTGATGCGTAAAGTAAAAGTGACTGTGCCAAAGTAACTATGCTACGTGACTCAAGTCGGAGAGTACAATATGTGACCATCAAGTTCATCTCTTGCCTGGGCGCGACCCAGACGAATGCCGAAACACAGGCACGGTACATGTATTTTGCCGAAACACAGGCAGCGGGACGGTATGCCGAAACACAGGCAGCAGGACGGGAAGATTGAACTCCAGTCACTCCCATACTCTCTCAAACTATGAGTTACCCCAAAACCCCAGTGAAGTGTCAAGTGTTCTATGTACATGTTTATACGGGATGTTCCACAAGATGTTTCATGAGATGTTCCACCAGATATTCCACAAGATATTCCACAACAAGTTTCACAAGATGTTCCATACTATGTATCACATGTTAGTCAACCCAAGTCCATTGGTTGACTTTCTCATTGAAAACCAGAGAGTTAGAAACTCATTCCAAAACAGATTGTGCCAAAGCGAAATAAGGATAAAGACAAGTCCAACATTCGGGGTGTCTAGTATTGTTTAGCACACAATTTACCCAAGTTGATGGATGTGTGCTACAACCACCAAAGTTGAAAGTTGGCAAAGTAATCTGTAGTTGATTACTTTCCTATTAGTTTAGGTCTTTAGTTCGGATCAAGTCAAGTAGCAGTTCTGAGGTTATATTGATGTCCTAAGTTCATACGGGGACACTAACTAATTTTCTAATTTTAGAATTAGTCGTGACTTACAGATTTTGAGATCGACGTAGCAAGCCAGAACTGGTTCTAGGGCTTCTACGGATGTTGATGCACCTGCAATCACAAGAAGACTTGGTTAAAGAACGCGACATTTCTATTTAAATAATTTGATCGTTTTGATTTTCAAAACTGGCTAAAACGGTGTCGGAAAACGTTTTAAATTTTTTTCTATAGCCTAGATATGATGAAAATAATTTTATTGTAGGAGGAAATAATTTTCTGAAGCTTACATTAATTTTTATAATTTTTAAGAGCTCAAAAATAATTTAAAAACTATTTTTCAATTAGTGACGTATTTATTCAAACATTTATTCTGGATGCAATCTGCATCGGAATGGTTCGAGTGAGCTGTCAAAATGACTGTATCGATGAGTACTTTAACATATATTTTTCTCATATATTAGTGTACGTGAAAATATAAAGTTACTGATTTTTGAATGAAAATGACCTATTTAACTTTTAGGCTTAAAAATTAATTTTTGAAAAAACTAAGCATCGGATTGAGACGAAACTAGTGCCATTGGGTCCAGAATGTCATTTCTGATTTTCTGGGGCTATCCACACATTTTTCTGGGTCCTGTATTTCAAATTATAGATTTAAAACCATTAAACCTCATTTATTAATTATTTAGAATACGGAAAAATACGAAATAATTCGTAATTACGAGTTTGCCACTGGGAGGGTTTTACGCATTCACCGTTGCTCGTCGACAACAGCGCTTGGGGGGGTTGCGCTCGTCGACCGGCGGCGTGGAGCGGCGGAGGAGGAGGCGATAGCAGCTCCGGGCGGCGGTCGGCGCTTGGGAGGCCGGGGCTCGAACGACGGGGGCTCAGGAGTGGCTCCGGCGAGGCACTGCGCTGCAGCGGCGAGCGGAGACGACGTGAGGCGGTGGAGGGGTCGGCGTTGCTCGGGAGGAGGCCGCTGGCGGTGTCTGCAGGCGCCGAGGGCGGTGGAGTGCGGCGGCAAGACTCAAAAGCGCTGCTGGGGGTTTGTCGGCGTGCGGAGGCAGCGTCGGAGCGAAGCCCGCGGGGGTGTCTGTAGGGGCGGAGCACAGCGGAAGGACGGTCGGGGCTGTGGCCTTGGATGCTCGGACGTCGAGGGCGGTCGTCGGAGCGACGTCCTCGCGGGGCGACGACGGACTGGGGGTAGCTTCGGGCGCTGCGGGTGTTGGCGTCGTGACTGCGGGGCGAAGGGGTACCGGAGGAGAGGGGAGCTTGGTGCTGCGGGGGTAGCGGGTGCGTGCCTACGGCGGCGTCGTACAACGGCGGCGAGCGACGGCGAAGGCGTCGGAACCCATCGATGGGAGAGAGTGAGAGAGAGCGAGTGATAGAGAGAGGAAGAGAGAGTGTAACTGTGTGCTGTGTGGGTTATCGGAGAGAGAGCGATGGGTTTAGAGAATTAAGTTGAGGTTTAAATAGGTTAATTTAGAAATAAAGTTAGTAGGCTTAGTCAAATTTTTTTAATGCATTAGGTAAGAGTTAGGTGGTTAGTATTGACTAACCTTAGAAATTCATGTCGGTATGAAACACATGGCCACAATCGGGTTAAATTAAAAATAATTAGGGTAATTAGTAGTTAAGTAAAAAGGTTAAACGTAATTAGTAAATAATGTCAAAATACAAAATTACGATTTTGTCCCTACTAGTAAACGTGTCCGAAAAATTACGAAAACATACTCACGGGATCGTATCAACGCGAGGATCGCGAATACAAGATCCGTTCCCGGGTTTGAGCTACGGAAATACTAGTTTTTGGCCAAAACATTTAGGAAGCGGGTTCACGGGTTCTCTATTGATATGATATCAGAAAATTACATGATTAATATGGGAAGCCCTAAATGATCATAGGTTGCTACTGCAGAAGTTTGAAAACGTTTTGAAGACGTTTGTATAGAAAATAAATTCGTCGAATCAAAACGGTAATTTTAAAAGATGAATTTTAACAGAAATGTTTTGGGTATTAGAGGAAATCTGAAATTGCTGAAATACTTTTTAATAAGTCTAGTATTTCAAAATATTTTTATAAGAATTTTTGAAATCAGTTTATAACTCCTGATCAACCATTACAAAACACAATTAAAAACGAAATTACTTCAAATATTTAGCTTAAATGTTTTGGAAAAATTCAGATCGTTACATTCTACCCACCTTAAAATAATTCCGTCCTCGGAATTTAAAAATATTTTTGAAACAAATAACTGATATTATGAAGAAGCTCAAGCAAATAAATGATAGAAAAGATAGTAATCTTTTTAAATCAGGCTGTAAATAACAGAAATGTGATAAGAAAATAAGGGATGTTACTAATATATATTATCACCATAATGACTTCAGATTCTTCAAGTTGCCAAAGTATAAGATAATGGCTCTACATGAAATGATAGTTAGGATGATGATGACATCTGTTCGAACTTGGAACCTGAGGTGATAAGTCAGTAGCAAGCACACCAAAGAGAAGAACAGAACGTCTAAAATTCAACTCATGTTAATGATGATTACTGGGTCTGGATGTTAATCATGTAAATCATCGTCATAGCATACATAAACGTAAGGGCTAAACCTAGTGCATCCGCGCTGTTACAACTTAACCAGCCGAACACAAAGGACTTCATCTGCCACGCTACCAAATTACAAGCCAATATCCAGATCAACACCAACAGGCAAATATAAGGCCAATTCTCGAGGGTCAAGATCATCGCTACCACTTCTTCCAGCAGTCTCCACAACATCCAACAAGAAGCCAACATTCTAGCCGTCTCCCAAATCCGAGCACAAGACTGACATCCAACTTCAACACCTAAGGCCAGAAGCAAGCCAATACTCATTCCCAAGGATACTGCTTGCCAATACCATTGGTCGACATCTATGGCTATCACCATCAGTCCTAAGCAATTCAACGACCAAAAACTCACAAACCAACCAACACGAAGGAGCGGCCCTAAGATGGAATCGAAGTGGGGGTAGCTTGAGGGGGAAGAACCAGAAAAAGGAGCTCGAAATAATGCCAAGAGCGGCGGGTTCCCAATATCCCGACCATACGGCAACAGCGAGGGCGACGGCGAGGACTGTCGCTAAGGCCAAGAATCCCAAAACAGAACGTCGAGGGGCCATCGGCGGCTGCGGGTCCATGGCGGCGAGGGCTGCGACTGGCTGACGATCCATGGCGGCGACCTCCAGGATGGGGTAGAGCGGAAACTGGCGGATCTTTGGGTGAAGCCGAAGGAGTTGTAGGTGAGATGGGTCGAGTTCGCTTGGGGAAGAGGCCGGGAGGAGGAGTGGGAGTTGATACGGCGTAGGGGAAACCAATGGGTGGCTTGGTGAGGAAGGGAGGAGGGTTTAAAGAGGGGCACCGAAATCGTCGGAAGGTAGGCTAGGTTAGGCGGGACCGGGGCTCGAGGTGTGGAAGCGGACAAAGGAAATAAAAAAGGGGGGTAGGTGGTAGGTGGAATAGGAATTCAAATTCATGGAAAAATCGGGCACAAGATGAAAGTAGGGTTAGAAAGAAATACGATCTCAAGAAAATGTAACAGCCTACACTTGCATGACGGGTTTGGCTCGTCTCAAATTCTCTAGCACCATCCTCCAATACTTCTGAGCGTCCTTCAATTCGCTTCCGTTGTCGAACTCGAACTTCTGGTGATCGAAAAGTCAAACGCTACCCTCCTTAAAATAGACGTACCTAGAGGTCAAGCAAACTAGAAATAGAAAGATTCTAAGAAGGTCAATCGAAAGGTCATCAAGCTAAAGGATGTGTGATATTGATGAAGATCGATGGCGTTACATACTCATGATTCGCGTCCTTGCGGTCCAGCGGAACACGGCCAGTGAAGTGACTAAGCCAGGATCACTTATCCCAAGTCTAGCAAGGGTGATCCAACAAACTTAGCCAAGCACATTGACCGGATCATGGTCCATTGAAGGAAGCTTATCATTTATATGTGTGCCATCATCAACTAAAGGTAAGGTGATGAAGTAGGTAGATGGTTCAACCTATGAAAAGTCACTATAGATGGTAGCAAAAGAGGTTACTAGGGAAGGTATATCCAAAGAATGGAACACGAATTTATAGACAAGGTGGAGAGTTCAAAGAAAGTGATGAGGATCAAGGAAGATCAAGGGAGGCCTAAGGAAGATGGTAATAAGGACGTTTTACCCGTATATCCAATACAGGTGAACACTCGAGACATCCCGTACTCGAGGTTAATTTGAGTATTTTATATTGTACACCCTGATCTTGCTATATTGTTCACGAGGTAGTTAACGCGGACCTGCGTGGGCCACCAAACTTGTAACGACCCGCTCCCGGGGGCCCGTTACTTTTTTTATATTTGCGCAGGTCCTGCAGGTTACCAGTGAAAACAAAATAGCCACGATGCAGAGATGTACAAAAATACCCAAATAGTGTCCAATTATTACATTTCATACTGTACAAGATGTCCCAACAAATATACATGAAAGAAGAAAGTACACAACTGAAAATAACTCTGTAAGCTGCGGTCGATTTCTGGCGCTATTAGCTCAGGAGCATCTATCTTCATCTGTACGTCGTCTGCGGTGCCACGGAGATGGAACCGTAAGTAAGTCACAATAATTCTAAATATAGAAAAGAAGCAGTGCACAAGTATGACAAAAGTAACAACGTACGAGCAGATCAGAGTAAAAAGTAAAGTACTGAGCAACAACTGTACACAGCTGAGTAGTAAAGGCAAACTGAACTGAAAGGAGAGAACAACTGTAAGGTGGTAGTGTAAGTGTAAAGCAGGCTGAGCAAGTGAAACGTACTACTGCTGTAGCTAATAGTACGACAAGTAAAGTACTGGTGACTGTACAAGTGTAGTAGGTGAAGTGCATGCAATACGTAAAGTAAAGGTGACTGTGATGCGTAAAGTAAAGGTGACTGTGATGCGTAAAGTAAAAGTGACTGTGCCAAAGTAACTATGCTACGTAACTCAAGTCGGAGAGTACAATATGTGACCATCAAGTTCATTTCTTGCCTGGTCGCGACCCAGACGAATGCCGAAACACAGGCACGGTACATGTATTTTGCCGAAACACAGGCAGCGGGACGGTATGCCGAAACACAGGCAGCGGGACGGGAAGATTGAACTCCAGTCACTCCCATACTCTCTCAAACTATGAGTTACCCCAAAACCCCAGTGAAGTGTCAAGTGTTTTATGTATATGTTTATACGGGATGTTCCACAAGATGTTTCATGAGATGTTCCACCAGATATTCCACAAGATATTCCACAACAAGTTTCACAAGATGTTCCATACGGTGTATCACATGTTAGTCAACCCAAGTCCACTGGTTGACTTTCTCATTGAAAACCAGAGAGTTAGAAACTCATTCCAAAACAGATTGTGCCAAAGCGAAGTGAGGATAAAGACAAGTCCAACATTTGGGGTGTCTAGTATTGTTTAGCACACAATTTACCCAAGTTGATGGCTGTGTGCTACAACCACCAAAGTTGAAAGTTGGCAAAGTAATCTGTAGTTGATTACTTTCCTATTAGTTTAGGTCTCTAGTTCGGATCAAGTCAAGTAGCAGTTCTGAGGTTATAGTGATGTCCTAAGTTCATACGGGGACACTAACTAATTTTCTAATTTTAGAATTAGTCGTGACTTACAGATTTTGAGATCGACGTAGCAAGCCAGAACTGGTTCTAGGGCTTCTACGGATGTTGATGCACCTGCAATCACAAGAAGACTTGGTTAAAGAACGCGACATTTCTATTTAAATAATTTGATCGTTTTGATTTTCAAAACTGGCTAAAACGGTGTCGGAAAACGTTTTAAATTTTTTTCTATAGCCTAGATATGATGAAAATAATTTTATTGTAGGAGGAAATAATTTTCTGAAGCTTACATTAATTTTTATAATTTTTAAGAGCTCAAAAATAATTTAAAAACTATTTTTCAATTAGTGACGTATTTATTCAAACATTTATTCTGGATGCAATCTGCATCGGAATGGTTCGAGTGAGCTGTCAAAATGACCGTATCGATGAGTACTTTAACATATATTTTTCTCATATATTAGTGTACGTGAAAATATAAAGTTACTGATTTTTGAATGAAAATGACCTATTTAACTTTTAGGCTTAAAAATTAATTTTTGAAAAAACTAAGCATCGGATTGAGACGAAACTAGTGCCATTGGGTCCAGAATATCATTTCTGATTTTCTGGGGCTATCCACACATTTTTCTGGGTCCTGTATTTCAAATTATAGATTTAAAACCATTAAACCTCATTTATTAATTATTTAGAATACGGAAAAATACGAAATAATTCGTAATTACGAGTTTGCCACTGGGAGGGTTTTACGCATTCACCGTTGCTCGTCGACAACAGCGCTTGGGGGGGTTGCGCTCGTCAACCGGCGGCGTGGAGCGACGGAGGAGGAGGCGGTAGCAGCTCCGGGCGGCGGTCGGCGCTTGGGAGGCCGGGGCTCGAACGGCGGGGGCTCGGGAGTGGCTCCGACGAGGCACTGCGCTGCAGCGGCGAGCGGAGACGACGTGAGGCGGTGGCGGGGGTCGGCGTTGCTCGGGAGGAGGCCGCTGGCGGTGTCTGCAGGCGCCGAGGGCGGTGGAGTGCGGCGGCAAGACTCAGAAGCGCTGCTGGGGGTTTGTCGGCGTGCGGAGGCAGCGTCGGAGCGAAGCCCGCGGGGGTGTCTATAGGGGCGGAGCACAGCGGAAGGAGGGTCGGGGCTGTGGCCTTGGATGCTCGGACGTCGAGGGCGGTCGTCGGAGCGACGTCCTCGCGGGGCGGTGACGGACTGGGGGTAGCTTCGGGCGCTGCGGGTGTTGGCGTCGTGACTGCGGGGCGAAGGGGTACCGGAGGAGAGGGGAGCTTAGTGCTGCGGGGGTAGCGGGTGCGTGCCTATGGCGGCGTCGTACAACGGCGGTGAGCGGCGGCGAAGGCGTCGGAACCCATCGATGGGAGAGAGTGAGAGAGAGCGAGTGATAGAGAGAGGAAGAGAGAGTGTAACTGTGTGCTGTGTGGGTTATCGGAGAGAGAGCGATGGGTTTAGAGAATTAAGCTGAGGTTTAAATAGGTTAATTTAGAAATAAAGTTAGTAGGCTTAGTCAAATTTTTTTTAATGCATTAGGTAAGAGTTAGGTGGTTAGTATTGACTAACCTTAGAAATTCGTGTCGGTATGAAACACATGGCCACAATCAGGTTAAATTAAAAATAATTAGGGTAATTAGTAGTTAAGTAAAAAGGTTAAACGTAATTAGTAGATAATGTCAAAATACAAAATTACGATTTTGTCCCTACTAGTAAACGTGTCCGAAAAATTACGAAAACATACTCACGGGATCGTATCGACGCGAGGATCGCGAATACAAGATCTGTTCCCGGGTTTGAGCTACAGAAATACTAGTTTTTGGCCAAAACATTTAGGAAGCGGGTTCGCGGGTTCTCTATCGATATGATATCAGAAAATTACAAGATTAATGTGGGAAGCCCTAAATGATCATAGGATGCTACTACAGAAGTTTGAAAACGTTTTGAAGACGTTTGTATAGAAAATAAATTCGTCGAATCAAAACGGTAATTTTGAAAGATGAATTTTAACAGAAATGTTTTGGGTATTTGAGGAAATCTGAAATTGCTGAAATACTTTTTAATAAGTCTAGTGTTTCAAAATATTTTTATAAGAATTTTTGAAATCAGTTTAAAACTCCTAATCAACCATTACAAAACACAATTAAAAACGAAATTACTTCAAATATTTAGCTTAAATGTTTTGGAAAAATTCAGATCGTTACAGATTTAGTTAAATTAGGGGACCAAATTGTAAAAGCCATTAAATGTGTGACTCTTTTAAAATAACCCATTTTTGGGGACCTCTATCTTAAAAACCATATTATTAAATGTATTTTTTAAAAAAAATTTGTTTCATTCTATTTTAGTGCGGAGGCTCCTCTTGGAAACGATACATGCACTCCTATTTTGATATTGTTGAATTATTGGGTTGGAATTCAAGACAACTTGTCGACAGATGACTAAGGTCCACAAGGCCCATCAAAGAAGCCCGATATCGACTCTATCAAAGTACGAATGGCCAGTCGACCGTTGGGTCCGCCTCACGCGAACGTGGATTATAAGCGGACTCGCAAATCTCGGGGACGTGCACAACATTTATTTCGATTTATAAGGGAAGATAGTGGCCCCATTATGTGTTGGCGTTATCATCCCAACGTCTACAAATGGACCCTGAATGTCTATAAATATAGGAGAAGGTTCCATCTCCGAGGCATGAGGTTTAAAACATAGAACTTTACTTTCTCAGCCTACATTTCTTATATTCGAGCTTGCGCCGCCAGTCTTGAGACGAACCTTCGTGGGTCGATCTCAGCTGCACCAAGCTCTCTCTCTTCCTTAAGTTCCATACTAACTTAAGCATCCGATGGGATTTGGGTCGGAACCCAGATCCGACCCCCCTAACGAGTCCCTGTGGTGCAGATCGACGGTCGTCGTCCAACGCCGAAGGTCGATGTCGAGCTTCCCAACCTCGAACGATCGACGCGACCATCGCTCGATGTAACTATCAGTATTTTTAGGCGAGTTTTCGATTGTGTGTGCCGGTATTTTTCTTTAGTCATCGAGTTAACTTTCCGTCCGTACGTATCGACGCGGGCGCGTCACTGTTTTCGTTTTACCGTGTCGTCAATATTTACCATCAAGTCCAACTAAATTATTTAACTTAATTGTCGTGCTAATTACCAATTGTTAAATACTTTAATTGTTTCACTAATTACTTTATTTTACTAATTACAAATTCTTATTACTTTTAATTAAGTTCACTAATTTCTTTTTAATGGTTACTAGTTAAATCTACTTAATTACGTATTTACCTTAACCCCTCCCTAAACGACACCACACACGTTGATAAATCAAAACTCTCCTCAGTTAGTCAAATTGGTTTCCTCTTTTCGTTTAGACGAAGCAACACGCATCTACTAAAGTTTTGGTCTAAAAGTTGCAATAACTACCGTCTTAATCTCATTAAGATGGGTTGCCAAATGAAAGCGTTCTATCTCCCTGCTAATCTTTTTAAAGCCAACGTCTTCTTCCCTGCTAAGCCAACATGCAAAACCCACTTCACCAAATTATTCTGCAAAAACTCTCTCCAACATTTGTCACTATTCCAAAATCAAACCTACCAATTTCTCAAATTCCCAAATCAGGAACAAACTTTCCAAACATCAGTTCCCCCAAAATCAATCCACAATCACAATCAAAAACCCTAGATTCTAAAATTAAACATCAATCTGAAACATACTTCAGATTCAAACCAAAGAAACCCAAATCCCTGCAAATTCCCCAAGCAATTTCTCCTCAAAAATCAAATTCACAAACACACCCAAACTGATTTTGAAATCAAGAAGCAAGACGGAAATTCGACCCACAAATTTCAGATCCAACAAACTATTCCAGAGACCAAAATCAAACCCAAAATCAGAAATCAGGGGAAGATACCAACTTTCAGATCTGAAAACTCAAACCATAACCAACTTCATCTCCTCCAAATCAACCCTCTACAAACCCTTGCTCCTCCCTCCTCCCTCAGCCCTAACCTCCTCCCCTCACCCACGCCTAGAACCGCCGTCGCCGCCGTGGAGCTGGAGCCGCCGCCGCCGTCCATCGCTGGGAGCCGCTGCAGCCGCCTGGGAGCCCGCCGCGCCGTCGTGACCGCTCAGAACGCACCGCCGGTTGCCAGAGCCCCCGACCCGCTGCTGTCTGCCTCAGCTCCTCCCCGTCGCGCGTGAGTAAGCCCCCTCTCCTTGTTCCTTACGCACGAGCCTGCAAGTTTTGAAAAAAATGAAATGAAAAGAGAAACGAAGGTGAAAAAGAGAAGACAGCCTGTGTAAGGAAAAGAAAGTAAGGAAGGGAGATAGAGTAAGTCCAAAAAGAGAAAGCATGTTAATAGATTAAAGAATGAGTAAAGGAAGGTGACAGATTATTAATATGAGATGTGGATATTAGATAGGTATTATAAATATGAGTTGTAATAGGTGGAGGTGGGTGAAATTTTAATTGTAATCTTAACCTCATGTTAGCTTAGTGAAGTTAATTAGTAGGGTATTAAAATGATGTTAGAGTAAGTGTAAGTAGGTGGGATTATTATTATAATGTTAACCATATGATATTAGTGTTAGTGTTAATTTGAATGACGATTTGTTAAGATGTTAATCTGATTTCACCATGTTAGTTGATTAAATAATGTTAGTAGATAAAGTTAGAATTATATCATGTCACTTTTTACCTTAGTCTAAGTTAGTAGGTAAAATACTTAATACCCTGTTTAACTATGTGTTTAGCCTAGTTAATTAGTGGGTTGTTAATGTTAATTAGTTGTTAGTATCTGCTAGTGTAATTGTAAGTGTTAATTTGCTCGTATGATTTAAATTCAGCATGTTAATATTGTAAATGATGTTTAGGTAATGAAACTAGAATAAAATAAGGCGTACCCTATTTATATAACCCAATATAAACACCACCCTAGCCTGAGACCCCAATAAAAATCCGACGAACCTAAGTTGGGGATTAACTTAATTTTTGTGCTTATCTTGCAATGGACCTAATTTGTTAACTTGTTTAACCAAAACAGAGAACCAGTCGTTCTATAGCGTAACGCTCGTCGAGGCGAACCCGCGACAACCGATATCACCAGAAACAGGCAAGTGATACTTGCCAGTAAATGTTTTAGGCCGCGTTTTAAGGCTAATTTGTTTGTTAGCGTAAAAGAGACTAGACAGTGAAATGATAGCTGCCTAGACGACCCTTTTGATCTAGTTTGACAACGAAACTAGATCCGACACCACTCTTGATCTAGCTTGACAACGAAGCTAGATCTGACACTTTTACTACTTTCATTCATGCTGCCATGTCATGTTTAATTTTCAAATAACGGTACGCACTTTAACTGCTCATCTCATGTCATGTCATGCATCATGTGTTCTTCGTGATTGAGTAGCACACGCTACAAATGTTATTGCTATTGAGGCTAGGCACCTGCTTTTGCGGGCACAACCATATGCCATATTGAAAAAAAACACTTCCTGGCTCGTGATCCAGAAGCGAGCACAGTGTTGTTGGGAAACCAACGCTCAATACACGTGGAGGGGTAGGGTTAAGCGATCACTTGAGCGTAGAAGTGTGCCCGTACAGCCACTTCAGCCAAAAGGCGTAAACCCTGTGCACAAAGTGAATGGATAATGTTTCGTGTTTCTGTTACTTGTATTGCATGCTTCATGTCATATTAAAATTGATGCATCCTTAAAATGTCATATCACCTCATTATATTAGAACTGTTAGTTGTTTCAGTTTATTATATTCTTGCACAAAAGTTCTTCGCTTCCCTTGGGAGACTTTTGCTGACATGTGCCCTCTTCTCTTTGGGTGTCACATGTCAGGCTTTGAGACAGAGCAGATAGCAGAGGACGAGCAGTTCGTTGACGCTGAGTTTGAGGTCCCTGCAGAGACTGAGTTCGAGGACACGGGTGACCAGTCCTAGACTCACTTGGAGTCTCTTTTAGTAGTTGTTTTCCAGTAGTTGCTGATTAGGTTTCGGTGCGTAGCACCCATCTCTTTGTTTTGTTTGGCCATGCTTTAGGCCCTGTTCAGACTTGTACTTTTGTGACTCTCTCTGTGATGTTTGGGATATTTTGTTGGATGTCTGGTGGATGTTTCCTTATCTGCTTTATTATTATTGTTGTTTCGTCGCAATGCAAGGACTTATGTCTTTTCGAAATTTTTACAGACGCTTATCAGACTACAGCTTCACAGCTCCACGTCTGAGCAGACCTCCTCACGTCTCGCCTTCCATATTAGGGAAGCGGGGCGTGACAGGTTTTAGTGGTGGCCCATGCAGGTCCTCTTTGCATCCACGAAATATCGGAACAACAATAATGATAACAACATCCATTTAAATATTCGGAACATTCAAGTCATGAATTGAGTCTAATCAGAAGGTTTTCCTTGTCTTAGATGGTAGGAAGACTTAGATAGACGTCCAGGTTTGATAGTCAGGTGCTTTCGTTGAGACTTAGTTGTACTCGTCTTAGGTTACCTTAGTAGTCTCCCACTCAGCCCTGACTATATTAGATACCTAGAGCTTTTCCTTTAAGTCGTTCGTTGAGTCCATAAATTTCGGGCCAGCAAAACGAAATTTTGATACGCTTAGGACCTTCCCCTGAGACCTCTATTACAATCTAGTTCATTAAAAAGTCTTGGTGCTAAGTTCTCCTGATCTTTAGTCGACCTAATAATTAGGCCCCTGATTTTTATTATCATTCCAGTCCTAAGTTTTCAATCCTTAGTCAACCAAATCAGTATATTCTTGATTTTTAATCTCCCTTCATTTTACATTCTACTTTTTGACCTTAAGAATCTATCGTAGCCTTTTTACAAGTCATTCCTACCTGTACTCACATTTGATCATCCGATTCTGATCCTTGCTCTCGATCCACGTGATCTTCCTGACAGCCATCGTTATCCTTGGAATCACTCCCATTACTATACTGAGTTTACTATCGCTATCTCTTTTATGGAAATTCTCGTCTAGTTTAACTTCTTTGAAAATCTTTTACATATGCCTCATATTTTCCAACTGACTTAAAATTATTCTTTAATTTTGAGTTTCCTTCGCTGAAAATTTCTAGTCACTATATTATAATGATTTCTAATCTATACCATACATACCCAAATATTTTACTTTTTACATTTATCTTTAAAACCTTTTCGTTGATGGCACGCATATAATGATAAGCTTCCTTCAATGGACCATGATCCGGTCAATGTGCTTGGCTAAGTTTGTTGGATCACCCTTGCTAGACTGGGGGTAAGTGATCCTGACTTAGTCACTTCCCTGACCGTGTCCGCTGGACCGCAAGGACGTGAGTCATGATTATGTATGTCATTTTCTTTCTTACTATACTACAACAGATTTCAAAACAACCGACCATGCACTAATTTTAAATACTTTTTATGCTAGATAAAACTTCAACTATTTCAGTGTACTAGTTCTGTATTCATCGTATTTATACTTTTAAAAAAATTTTAAAAAAAAATCTATCTCCATTTACGAAACAAACACTACATCTCTACACCCATGACTCTTAATCTATCTCCATTTACGAAACAAACACTACATCTCTACACCCATGACTCTTCGTCTATTGCTTATCTACTGTTTTAAACGTATACCACCCACTCACTATCCTTATATACGTTATTAGGATATTGTCACATTTTTTACACATACCCCCAACTCTCCCATTTAATTATTCATAACCATTTCTATGCCACCTGATCAAGCTAACCCTTGTTACGACTACTGATTTGATATCACTGTTCCATAGACCAAGTCGAGACTACTCGAACGTGATAGAACGGTATAATAATAAGCAGTCTTAAATTGCTACTGGATCAGTGTCTAGAAAGGAATGGAAAGGGGGTTGGTCAACCAAAGGACTTGTCCTGCGGTCATAGAAGTGACCTATGCCTTCAAGCCCTGACTGTCTGGCTGGCTTGGGAGTTAAGCTAGACTTCTTATTATTAGGCCAAACTACACTATTAGATAGTCAAGCAACGTTTGTTTTCCTCATGCTCACTCATTACTTGTCCTTTCAGTGGTATTACGTCTACCCGGTTGTCCTACCATTGTCATCACATTGCCTGTTGGTTAAAACGTTGTTGCCACCATATACCATGCAACCGTCGCACTTACACAGTCACCTTTACTTTATGCATTACAAGCACCTTACTTACCACACTTGAGCAGCCACCAGTACTTTACTTTCTGCTCGTATATGCATGTCTGTTCTTACTTCTTGCACCTGTAAGATCATCTTTCTGATCAAGCTAACTCCATATCCTTGTCTCACCTGAACCCATTCGTCACAAACTTGATTAGTTACATCATGCAACTCTGTATCCTACACTATCTCTTGGTTACCGCCTTAGTGCATCTGTTACTTATTACCACTTTAACAAGATTAGTTTTCAATTTGCGTTGTAACCTTTTTAAAAAATGTTATCATTTTTCCTTTATTTCTATCACCAACAATGTTGAATTTTGTTATGCATTATGTTGATAGAATGTTAAATATAATTATTATTATTAGGAGATTATATTTACGGATGGGATTGGTTTGAGATGAGGTAAGTTAGTTGATATGAACACCAAGAACTTAGAATAATCCAATTACAAGAAGAGAGATAGAATGATGTGTTCAAGAGTTATATTTCACATTTGGATAACCCGTTCATAATAGCTTCAATAGGATTCCATACTATGAATGGTGCACAAGAAGACGAATACATTACGAATTTGGAATTCATATTAGTAACAGCTGAGAGTAACTTTATAGATATTACATGATTTATGAAAACGATGATGATTAGTATAGTATGTTTAGTAACAAGACTTCATCGTACGGATATGGGTAGTGGAGACATCGAAAATGATATGATGTGTTGATACGAATGGACAGTTGCGTAAATTGATCTAAGTTGCTTGGGATAAGATTCAATAAGAAATGATGAGATGTGATTTAATAATTTGTTAATTAAGGTGTTTAAATTTATGAGTTGTCACGATAAAAATGAGTTGGGATCATGATAAATGTTGATGATAGATGGTGAGGTATACCAGACGCATTAGTACTTATTGTCATGTAACAGTAATTGGTAAAGCATCGTTGTACCAATTGCTTGAGAAAATAATCAGGTTGCAGTTGGGTGATGTCAAAATTATAGTACTACAAGTTAGGTTATACAATGAGCAAGGGAAGATACTTTACGGATGAGACAACCTATAAGAATGTACAGTTTTTGGAAAACTTGGGTATAGAAGATATCATACCTTAAAGCCCCCCGAAAAGTTGTTACTGTCTTAATAGCATGATGAGCGAAGGAGCGAGGATATTTGTAAGAAGTATTGATTGAGGATAGTTGATGTTTTCCCTTTCGAGGTTGCCTTGTTTAGAGTATTAATTGTTTAAGTCAAGAATTATGAGATAGAAAAAAAATAGAAAGAGAAAGTATTGGACCTGTATTTGAGTTTAGGATATACTTATAGTTGTAACATTATTCAGTGACGAGACGAGAAGTGGTGATTTATTTTAGTATCCCTTGTTTGGATTTATGAGTTTAGCAACCTGAGTGTTAGAATTTTGAGGTGGCTGTTAAGAGGATACGTATATACATTATTATTTTTCTCATCCTCATCTCTGCACATCTTGGATAGCCGTCCCTAGCCTTTTCACTTGCCTACTAACGGTGACGGTTAAGGCCATCGATGCTGCTTAGTCATCCGAACCTCTTTTTGAAACTCAAGCTTAACCCCATCACTTATGTCTTTTCCTAATAAATTTCATTTCTTCTTCTCGAAGTATTTCAGGTCATGATTTACCTCATAGAAATAGGAGAGCATTATCCATCTTTGTTTCCTGCTCCTTAGTTGATGAGAATTCCGAGGACGGAATTTTTCCTAAGGTGGGTAGAATGTAACGGCCAGTATTTTTAGGCGAGTTTTCGATTGTGCGTGCCGGTATTTTTCTTTAATCATCGAGTTAACTTTCCGTCCGTACGTATCGATGCGGGCGCGTCACTGTTTTCGTTTTACCGTGTCGTCAATATTTCCCATCAAGTCTAACTAAATTATTTAACTTAATTGTCGTGCTAATTACCAATTGTTAAATACTTTAATTGTTTCACTAATTACTTTATTTTACTAATTACAAATTCTTATTACTTTTAATTAAGTTCACTAATTTCTTTTTAATGGTTACTAGTTAAATCTACTTATTTACGTATTTACCTTAACCCCTCCCTAAACGACACCACACACGTTGATAAATCAAAACTCTCCTCAGTTAGTCAAATTGGTTTCCTCTTTTCGTTTAGACAAAGCAACACGCATCTACTAAAGTTTTGGTCTAAAAGTTGCAATAACTACCGTCTTAATCTCATTAAGATGGGTTGCCAAATGAAAGCGCTCTGTCTCCCTGCTAATCTTTTTAAAGCCAACGTCTTCTTCCCTGCTAAGCCAACCTGCAAAACCCACTTCACCAAATTATTCTGCAAAAACTCTCTCCAAAATTTGTCACTATTCCAAAATCAAACCTACCAATTTCTCAAATTCCCAAACCAGTAACAAACTTTCCAAACATCAGTTCCCCCAAAATCAATCCACAATCACAATCAAAAACCCTAGATTCTGAAATTAAACATCAATCTGAAACATACTTCAGATTCAAACCAAAGAAACCCAAATCCCTGCAAATTCCCCAAGCAATTTCTCCTCAAAAATCAAATTCACAAACACACCCAAACTGATTTTGAAATCAAGAAGCAAGAGGGAAATTCGACCCACAAATTTCAGATCCAACAAACTATTCCAGAGACCAAAATCAAACCCAAAATCGAACCAGAAATCAGGGGAAGATACCAACTTTCAGATCTGAAAGCTCAAACCCTAACCAACTTCATCTCCTCCAAATCAACCCTCTACAAACCCTTGCTCCTCCCTCCTCCCTCAGCCCTAACCTCCTTGAACGCATCTCAAGTATGTGATGCTTGAGCGCTACTCCCAAGTGTAGGAGGACGTCAAGTAATAAATTTATATCCGGTGAGACCGGGTCGGATCACGGGGACAAGTGGTTTTGCAATCGTAAGTTCAATTAATAAAGGAGAGATAAAGGCGAAGCTATAACCAACTAAGCTAACGGTGGAAATACGCGTGAAAACGTGGGTGAGACCATCTACCAAACCAGCATCCTAGGGTTCGAGAATCGGAGAGGCAAATAGGCGAGGAAGCTTGTGTGGTGTGTGGGAATGAGGTTGCTAAGCATATGGGTTCAATCCGAGGATAACTCAATTGTCTTTCCGGCTAAGAAAAGCGCAATCGGTGGATGTGGCATTTTAACAAACACTTGGTGTGCAATGAAAGTAGGGTATGGAAAATCGAGATAATAAACAACCAAGCATATATGAATGGTACCACTAGGCAAACTCCACTCTAGGGATATCCACTAGGATCCCTAATTCAAAGTATATCCCAAAAAATCCTACCACATAAACTTTTAAACATGCAAATTGAAATTCCATAGCCCAAGCAAGCAACATCACCACACAACCACACACAATGGATCTAGCTACTCATAGCAATAAAAGGGACATTTTCATCTCTAAAAACCACCATCCAATATTACTACAATAACCAAAATCAAATACACAAAATAAAGGGAAGAGATCACCAAAGATTTCTCTTAAGAAAATACAACTTTCCATTCAAAGATTGTGCTCCTCCAAGCTTTCTTGCTCCTCTCCAATGGCCTCTAACCCTAAGAATAAAGAAGGAGAGTGGAATGAGGAAAATAGAGGGGAGGAAAGCCCAAGAAATAGTCTCAGAATTTTGGGTCTGAAAACAGCCCAAACGGGTCGGATCCGCGCCCAAACCCGCAACTAATGCCCAAATCTGCAGAAATTTTCAGCACCGTCACCTTGTCTTGCGAAAATTCTAGAAAAATCATCCGACCTCGGATTGACGTGTTCCAGGCGGCGATGAAACCGTAACAAAGTGTACAATACCAGAAAAATATCACTAGGTCGAAAAATATACTGGAATGATAGCAGAGTTCTTCACAAGTGGGGCAAATCTGCAGAAATTTTCAGCACCGCCACCCTGTCTTGCGAAAATTCTAGAAAAATCATCTGACCTTGTAATGACATGTTCCAGATGGTGATGGAACCGTAACAAAGTGTACAATACCAGAAAAATATCAGTAGGCCGGAATATATGCTGCAATGATAGCAGAATTCTGCACAAGAGGGGAAAATAGACTTTCTAGCCCAGAAATTTTCAGCACCGTCACCTTGTCTTCCAAAAAATGTAGTAAATTGCTCCGACCTCCAAAAATTCTGGAAAAATATGCGTTGGAATCGGGACTTCACGAAATTCAACTGAAAAATAATAGGAGACCAAGATGAAGATGCGAATAAGCTGTAAAAATTATGTTTTAAGCAAATAAAAACGGTAAGCTCCAATATTAAGTGATATCATCAAAATGCGCGTATCGGAGACAAAATGAACACAAATTATGCACAAAATGCCATCTAATGAGGGGTAAAATATACAATATTGAACCCTAATCACACCCCCAACTAGCTTTTTGCTAGTCCCTAGCAAAACAAGCGATATATTCGGATTCACAATATAGCACACATCAAACTCCACAATATTCATGGCACATGAAATTTTTTCAATATAAACTCAATTCCAATATACCAACTCATAAAAGAGAGCAAATCCAAGACCAAAACTTCAATATGGCTCAAACCAACAAAGTACAATCAAATTTTGCATTCATTGAGATTAAAACATAAGCATGTCATAGTATCATAATCTTCAAGAACTTGGCCAAAAATAACACTTAGCTTTCTTAATTCATGGAAGTTTGATATGTGGATCATGTTTATTCATGATTTTTTAATATGAAACTTAGAATGACCCATGTAACGAGGGTTCGGTCAATGACTCCCAAATCAGAAGATTTTAGGGCATTGGGCCAAAAAGGACCCCGCGGACCTAGTAACTCGAATCACCTAAGATTCACTTATTTTTCTCTCATGCATTCCCCTAAATCCTATCTTTCGACACGAATCCCCAATGTTTCATGAGGACCCGACTACTTGACAAAACTAGAAGAACGATGCACTTATTCTTTTTTTTCTTTTTCTTTTTCTTTTTCTTTTCTTTTCTTTCTCTTTTTTTCTTTTTTTGATCCAACACACCAATCAACCACTCAAGTATAAACCAAGCGTATATCCAAGGCCAAATTCCATCAAATTGAACACCAAATTACACTAATGACTTAATCCAACTCGTGCATCACAAAGTTTGCACAAAACTAATCCAAACCACATCAAAGACAAAATTCATCGAATTATGCACTATTTTTATGAATGGCATATTAAAGTTGATCCCATGAAGAAAAAGCAATAAAATGCATGACAATCACTATTTAGGAGTTTGAACATAAGATTTGAATCCAAATGTATGCATGAATATGAAGCATATAAGGGACTAAGCACAAAGCTAGAAAATGAGCAAGGAGGGTCAATTATATGCTCGCAAGATATTGGTGATGTCAAAATGGATGTCGCCAACAAAAAAAATTAAAACGAAAACAACTAACTATACATCCTAAAACCACCTACTACTCTCCCCCCAACTAAAGAAAACATTGTCCTCAATGTTGAAAAAGTAGAGGTTTATTGAAATAAAACTATCCTAAAAAGCATAGAAATTGTATTAAATTAAAATTTCTATACTACTAGAAGGAGATCACCGGGCTCAAAAGGAGGATCTCGGATGTATAACGGTGATGAAAGTTGCTCAATTAGATCTTTACGCTCCTCCGCAAGCGTCTTCCCTCCACAAATCACTTTGGACCCTAGCAACACACCAACAAGTGCTCCCTCCATAAAATTTCCAATCGTGCCCTGCAAGAGAGAGGTTGTGTCAATCCAAAGCCGACACCGTTGCCTTTCAACAAAAGTGATCCAAATATAGTCGTCAACATAAGATAAAGAATTTAAATCAAGTTGACGAAAACTCCCTAAAGTGATTGTGTCCATCTCCATATGATGCATGCCCACGGGGGAGAGGAATGATGGATTTTGGGATAAGATTGGGGGAGAGCATGGTTCGGACTCCACCAAAATGATCGATGAGCTCGTGGCCCTACTAGTCTCCACCTCCACTCCATCCAAAATTTTACGCTCGTCCTCTCCATCATCACACAAATCTCCTGCAAGTGAAGAAGAGTCCAAATCAGATAATAAAATTTTTTGAGTGGTTGGATTGCCTTCTCCAAAGCAAAAGGCAAGCAATGCAAGACTCGAAATGATCTCCTGAATATACTGGCTCCGAGTCTCCATGCTCCGAAGAAAGTATCGGGATTGAGCATCATGTGTCTGAATAAGCATTGAAGCTCCTCGCCCAAGGGTTGCAAAGGTGCGTCCACGCTTGGTTCTCCTTGGTCAAGGCATGCTCCAACGACATCATAATGAAGCGCTAACGGCTCACTCCCTGCAGTCCCATCCAATGGTCGGTCCATATCCTCCATGGACTCCAGGTACTCCCAAGCATCCTCAGGTGACATGTCAAATAAAGCTCCATCGTCCATCATCGCCATGTAGTCCTGCATCTCCTCCCGCAGTCCCACGTAGAAAAACTGGAAAAGATGGGCCATCGTGAATCCATGATGTGGACAACCGCTTAATAAATCCATGAACCTCCTCCAAGCTTGATAGAAGGATTCACCGTCAATTTGAGCAAAGCCGGCAATTTTGAGATTCAAAGAAGTGGTTCTGTGCAAAGAAAATGAAAGTGCATCATACAAAGAATTTATGTCGTTAAAGTCCATAGCTTTTTTTGAATTTTTATAAAGGAAAACGAAAATAAAGATAGCAAAGGACTCAAAAAGTGAAAAATAAATAAAGATGACAGATAATAAATGGAAGATAAAGAATAAAAAAGACACACACTAAATAGTAGGATGTATCACGTCAAAATTTCCTAAATCAATAAAAAAAATGTAAATGCAAAAACCGTTGTCCCCGACAACGGCGCCAATTGCTTGAACGCGTCTCAAGTATGTGATGCTTGAGTGCTACTCCTAAGTGTAGGAGGACGTCAAGTAATAAATTTATATCCGATGAGACCGGGTCGGATCACGTGGACAAGTGGTTTTGCAATCGTAAGTTCAATTAATAAAGGAGAGATAAAGGCGAAGCTATAACCAACTAAGCTAACGGTGGAAATACGCGTGAAAATGTGGGTGAGACCATCTACCAAACCAGAATCCTAGGGTTCGAGAATCGGAGAGGCAAATAGGCGAGGAAGCTTGTGTGGTGTGTGGGAATGAGGTTGCTAAGCATATGGGTTCAATCCGAGGATAACTCAATTGTCTTTCCGGCTAAGAAAAGCGCAATCGGTGGATGTGGCATTTTAACAAACACTTGGTGTGCAATGAAAGTAGGGTATGGAAAATCGAGATAATAAATAACCAAGCATATATGAATGGTACCACTAGGCAAACTCCACTCTAGGGATATCCACTAGGATCCCTAATTCAAAGTATATCCCAAAAAATCCTACCACATAAGCTTTTAAACATGCAAATTGAAATTCCATAGCCCAAGCAAGCAACATCACCACACAACCACACACAATGGATCTAGCTACTCATAGCAATAAAAGGGACATTTTCATCTCTAAAAACCACCATCCAATATTACTACAATAACCAAAATCAAATACACAAAATAAAGGGAAGAGATCACCAAAGATTTCTCTTAAGAAAATACAACTTTCCATTCAAAGATTGTGCTCCTCCAAGCTTTCTTGCTCCTCTCCAATGGCCTCTAACCCTAAGAATAAAGAAGGAGAGTGGAATGAGGAAAATAGAGGGGAGGAAAGCCCAAGAAATAGTCTCAGAATTTTGGGTCTGAAAACAGCCCAAACGGGTCGGATCCGCGCCCAAACCCGCAACTAATGCCCAAATCTGCAGAAATTTTCAGCACCGTCACCTTGTCTTGCGAAAATTCTAGAAAAATCATCCGACCTCGGATTGACGTGATCCAGGCGGCGATGAAACCGTAACAAAGTGTACAATACCAGAAAAATATCACTAGGTCGAAAAATATACTGGAATGATAGCAGAGTTCTTCACAAGTGGGGCAAATCTGCAGATATTTTCAGCACCGCCACCCTGTCTTGCGAAAATTCTAGAAAAATCATCTGACCTTGTAATGACATGTTCCAGATGGTGATGGAACCGTAACAAAGTGTACAATACCAGAAAAATATCAGTAGGCCGGAATATATGCTGCAATGATAGCAGAATTCTGCACAAGAGGGGAAAATAGACTTTCTAGCCCAGAAATTTTCAGCACCGTCACCTTGTCTTCCAAAAAATGTAGTAAATTGCTCCGACCTCCAAAAATTCTGGAAAAATATGCGTTGGAATCGGGACTTCACGAAATTCAACTGAAAAATAATAGGAGACCAAGATGAAGATGCGAATAAGCTGTAAAAATTATGTTTTAAGCATATAAAAACAGTAAGCTCCAATATTAAGTGATATCATCAAAATGCGCGTATCGGAGCCAAAATGAACACAAATTATGCACAAAATGCCATCTAATGAGGGGTAAAATATACAATATTGAACCCTAATCACACCCCCAACTAGCTTTTTGCTAGTCCCTAGCAAAACAAGCGATATATTCGGATTCACAATATAGCACACATCAAACTCCACAATATTCATGGCACATGAAATTTTTTCAATATAAACTCAATTCCAATATACCAACTCATAAAAGAGAGCAAATCCAAGACCAAAACTTCAATATGGCTCAAACCAACAAAGTACAATCAAATTTTGCATTCATTGAGATTAAAACATAAGCATGTCATAGTATCACAATCTTCAAGAACTTGGCCAAAAATAACACTTAGCTTTCTTAATTCATGGAAGTTTGATATGTGGATCATGTTTATTCATGATTTTTTAATATGAAACTTAGAATGACCCATGTAACGAGGGTTCGGTCAATGACTCCCAAATCAGAAGATTTTAGGGCATTGGGCCAAAAAGGACCCCGCGGACCTAGTAACTCGAATCACCTAAGATTCACTTATTTTTCTCTCATGCATTCCCCTAAATCCTATCTTTCGACACGAATCCCCAATGTTTCATGAGGACCCGACTACTTGACAAAACTAGAAGAACGATGCACTTATTCTTTTTTTTCTTTTTCTTTTTCTTTTTCTTTTCTTTTCTTTCTCTTTTTTTCTTTTTTTGATCCAACACACCAATCAACCACTCAAGTATAAACCAAGCGTATATCCAAGGCCAAATTCCATCAAATTGAACACCAAATTACACTAATGACTTAATCCAACTCGTGCATCACAAAGTTTGCACAAAACTAATCCAAACCACATCAAAGACAAAATTCATCGAATTATGCACTATTTTTATGAATGGCATATTAAAGTTGATCCCATGAAGAAAAAGCAATAAAATGCATGACAATCACTATTTAGGAGTTTGAACATAAGATTTGAATCCAAATGTATGCATGAATATGAAGCATATAAGGGACTAAGCACAAAGCTAGAAAATGAGCAAGGAGGGTCAATTATATGCTCGCAAGATATTGGTGATGTCAAAATGGATGTCGCCAACAAAAAAAATTAAAACGAAAACAACTAACTATACATCCTAAAACCACCTACTAACTATTGGCGTGTTCCAGGCGGCGATGGAACCGTAACAAAGTGTACAATACCAGAAAAATATCACTAGGCCAAAAAATATACTGGAATGATAGCAGAGTTCTTCACAAGAGGGGCAAATCTGCAGAAATTTTCAGCACCGCCACCCTGTCTTGCGAAAATTCTAGAAAAATCATCTGACCTTGGAATGACATGTTCCAGATGGTGATGGAACCGTAACAAAGTGTACAATACCAAAAAAATATCAGTAGGCCGGAATATATGCTGCAATGATATCAGAATTCTGCACAAGAGGGGAAAATAGACTTTCTAGCCCAGAAATTTTCAGCACCGTCACCTTGTCTTCCAAAAAATGTAGTAAATTGCTCCGACCTCCAAAAATTCTGGAAAAATATGCGTTGGAATCGGGACTTCACGAAATTCAACTGAAAAATAATAGGAGACCAAGATGAAGATGCAAATAAGCTGTAAAAATTATGTTTTAAGCATATAAAAACGGTAAGCTCCAATATTAAGTGATATTATCAAAATGCGCGTATCGGAGCCAAAATGAACACAAATTATGCAAAAAATACCATCTAATGAGGGGTAAAATATACAATATTGAACCCTAATCACTCCTCCCCTCACCCACGCCTGGAACCGCCGTCGCCGCCGTGGAGCTGGAGCCGCCGCCGCTGCTGGAATCCGCCCCGCCGTCCGTCGCTGGGAGCCGCTGCAGCCGCCTGGGAGCCCGTCGCGCCGCCGTGACCGCTCAGAACGCACCACCAGTTGCCAGAGCCCCCGACCCGCTGCTGTCCGCCTCAGCTCCTCCCCGTCGCGCGTGAGTAAGCCCCCTCTCCTTGTTCCTTACGCACGAGCCTGCAAGTTTTGAAAAAAAAATGAAATGAAAAGAGAAACGAAGGTGAGAAAGAGAAGACAGCCTGTGTAAGGAAAAGAAAGTAAGGAAGGGAGATAGAGTAAGTCCAAAAAGAGAAAGCCTGTTAATAGATTAAAGAATGAGTAAAGGAAGGTGACAGATTATTAATATGAGATGTGGATATTAGATAGGTATTATAAATATGAGTTGTAATAGGTGGAGGTGGGTGAAATTTTAATTGTAATCTTAACCTCATGTTAGCTTAGTGAAGTTAATTAGTAGGGTATTAAAATGATGTTAGAGTAAGTGTAAGTAGGTGGGATTATTAATTATAATGTTAACCATATGATATTACTGTTAGTGTTAATTTTTTTTTGATACATCGGAAAGCAGGAAACATGGGTCGTGGAACACGGGTACACCCGCCCTGATCGCTTAACCCCAAACACGGAGAAGCCAGGTATCCATCGGAGCCCTAAAGCTGGAAAATAAAGAAAATATAAAAGGGGGATGGGGGTAGTGGGATTCGAACCCGGGTCTCCACCGAGACAACCGAGTGATTCAACCACTAGGATGAGCACCGGAGCTCTTAGTGTTAATTTGAATGACGATTTGTTAAGATGTTAATCTGATTTCACCATGTTAGTTGATTAAATAATGTTAGTAGATAAATTTAGAATTATATCATGTCACTTTTTACCTTAGTCTAAGTTAGTAGGTAAAATACTTAATACCCTGTTTAACCATGTGTTTAGCCTAGTTAATTAGTGGGTTGTTAATGTTAATTAGTTGTTAGTATCTGCTAGTGTAATTGTAAGTGTTAATTTGATCGTATGATTTAAATTCAGCATGTTAATATTGTAAATGATTTTTAGGTAATGAACTTAGAATAAAATAAGGCGTACCCTATTTATATAACCCAATATAAACACCACCCTAGCCTGAGACCCCAATAAAAATCTGACGAACCTAAGTTGGGGATTAACTTAATTTTTGTGCTTATCTTGCAATGGACCTAATTCGTTAACTTGTTTATCCAAAACAGAGAACCAGTCGTTCTATAGCGTAACGCTCGTCGAGGCGAACCCGCGACAACCGATATCACCATAAACAGGCAAGTGATACTTGCCAGTAAATGTTTTAGGCCACGTTTTTAGTCCAATTTGTTTGTTAGCGTAAAAGAGACTAGATAGTGAAATGATAGCTGCCTAGACGACCCTTTTGATCTAGTTTGACGACGAAACTAGATCCGACACCACTCTTGATCTAGCTTGACAACGAAGCTAGATCTGACACTTTTACTGCTTTCATTCATGCTGACATGTCATGTTTAATTTTCAAATAACGGTACGCACTTTAACTGCTCATCTCATGTCATGTCATGCATCATGTGTTCTTCGTGATTGAGTAGCACACACTACAAATGTTATTGCTATTGAGGCTAGGCACCTGCTTTTGCGGGCACAACCCTATGCCATATTGAAAAAAACACTTCCTGGCTCGTGATCCAGAAGCGAGCACAATGTTGTTGGGAAACCAACGCTCAATACACGTGGAGGGGTAGGGTTAAGCGATCACTTGGGCGTAGAAGTGTGCCCGTACAGCCACTTCAGCCAAAAGGCGTAAACCATGTGCACAAAGTGAATGGATAATGTTTCGTGTTTCTGTTACTTGTATTGCATGCTTCATGTCATATTAAAATTGCTGCATCCTTAAAATGTCATATCACCTCATTATATTAGAACTGTTAGTTGTTTCAGTTTATTATATCCTTGCACAAAAGTTCTCCGCTTCCCTTGGGAGACTTTTGCTGACATGTGCCCTCTTCTCTTTGGGTGTCACATGTCAGGCTTTGAGACAGAGCAGGTAGCAGAGGACGAGCAGTTCGTTGACGCTGAGTTTGAGGTCTCTGCAGAGACTGAGTTCGAGGACACGGGTGACCAGTCCTAGACTCACTTGGAGTCTCGTTTAGTAGTTGTTTTCCAGTAGTTGCTGATTAGGTTTCGGTGCGTAGCACCCATCTCTTTGTTTTGTTTGGCCATGCTTTAGGCCCTGTTCAGACTTGTACTTTTGTGACTCTCTCTGTGATGTTTGGGATATTTTGTTGGATGTCTGGTGGATGTTTCCTTATCTGCTTTATTATTGTTGTTGTTTCGTCGCAATGCAAGGACCTGTTTCTTTTTGAAATTTTTACAGACGCTTATCAGACTACAGCTTCACAGCTCTACGTCTGAGCGGACCTCCTCACGTCTCGCCTTCCATATTAGGGAAGCGGGGCGTGACACTCGAAGATCGATCGAAGGTCACCCCAGCTCCAACTACCATCACTCGACCATGGTTCCTTCAACCAAGGGTTCCACTCCATCTGCTGACAAGGCTCTGCCTCAGCACATCGAGTCTACGTCAGCTTGACAACTGTCTCGATCAATTTTGTCCTTAACAGTTTGGCACCTTCTGTGGGAAATGTTAACCAGCTTGACATCCCAAAGCAATCCAGAAGCTATGACAGCTGGACCCAGCAACACCAGACCGGTCGAAGATCCGAAGGAGAAGCCAAGAGCAAACAACGTCCTGGTGGAGGACGTCGCCGACTCCACAACGCCACCACCTTAACCAGCAGAGGCCTCAAGGGAGCCTGTGGTGACCCGAAAGGAGTTCACCCAGTTCACCGAACAGATCGATAGGAGCCTAGGCGCATTGGCGACTTTAATACACCAGAACGCGGGGAGCCCATCTGTAAGACCCGCTCTCAGGGGGCCATTACTTATTTGATTTATTTGCAGGTCTGTAGATCACCAGTGAAATCAATATAGCCACGATGCAGAGATGTACAAAAATACCCAAATAGTGTCCAATTATTACAATCCACACAGTACAATATACTTCAACAAATATACATGAAGGAAAGAAAGTACATATGTGAATATAACTCTAAAAAGCTGCGGTCTCAGGGTCGAACTCTGGCTATGTGTAACGCCCCGATCTCCGGGATACCCGAAGAGCGAGTGTTACGAAAGGAAATGTAAAAGACAGGCAGGTCCACTGTGCACTACTGGGATAGTACTTGTAGCATTCCATACACACAGAGTAACAAAAAAGAATCAACAACTCAACACTGTTATATGTACAAACTGTCCATATACAACATCCTTATACCAACTCATATACAACAAGAACTCTCAACCCACCAAGTACAAGAACATACACCCAAATCTCTCTCACTGAGCTAATGGGCCTCCAACTCCATGAATCAACCTGAAAAACAAGTGAGGGGCACGTCACAACGTGACTCAGTAGGAACTCCAAACCCAACTCACATGGTGCAATGGAATGCAATGAACTTATGCAATAAACTGTGAATTAACTCATATCATATCATGGAAGGTGATGTATGTAACCATATAACCACATCACGTATGAAATTATAAATGACATAAATAATGGAAACACATACCTGCGGTAAAGGAATACCTGTAAAATAAAGTGAGTACTACAGAAAGAGAAGTAAACTGCAACGTCCATAATCAGAAACCTGGTATTATAATGTGAGGCATGCTCAGAGGTCCCAGATTCATATGTGATAGGCCTTGTGGTCTCCATGACATTACCTCCATGGAAAAACATAACTCATCCTCATATCATCACAACAAAGGGTCATGCACTCACGTGCCATGCCCATTATATCCATAACCATATACCACTACCACAACCACATTGGGGGATGCCATGTCCACCCTCCTACCTCCCATCACATACAACCCTAGAGCCCATAACCATACAACACATTCTAATACCATGTTTCATGACAATAATAAGACAACATTTCATTCTTATCCCATTTCATCTCATTTCATTCCCATTTCATATCTTTCCTTCACCAACACAACACCATGGCACTAGGGCTACAAGAGACCATATGCCGAAAATTAAGGGTGGCCTCAAGACCCCATTTTTATCACATAATCATAGCCAATTGTACATATCCCTTCATTATTCTCATATTAGCACTTTTCTTGCAAAGAAGAGTGGAAAATTAAACATCCAACATTCTAAATGAGAGTAATTTCATATAATCATTGAAACAAAACATTCAAAGAAACATGAATCATATTCATGACATCAAATGATTCAATACATCATATTAATTCAAACTTGAATGCACCATGTCAAGGCGTTTCCAAAACCCCTAAAAATGCAAACTTTAACTTCAATATGCCATGAAATGAAACATGAGCTAGGGTTGGATTCCTACATCTTGGTGGTTCAAAAGCCATGGATATGATTTATGTTGCTTTGAATGTTTTGTTTCAAATATTATGTGAAATTACTCTCATTTAGAATGTTGGATGTTTAATTTTCCACTCTTCTTTGCAAGAAAAGTGCTAATATGAGAATAATGAATGGATATGTGCAATTGGCTATGATTATGTGATAAAAATGGGGTCTTGAGGCCACCCTTAATTTTCGGCATATGGTCTCTTGTAACCCTAGTGCCATGGTGTTGTGTTGGTGAAGGAAAGATATGAAATGGGAATGAAATGGGATGAAATGGGATAAGAATGAAATGTTGTCTTATTATTGTCATGAAACATGGTATTAGAATGTGTTGTATGGTTAGGGGCTCTAAGGTTGTATGTGATGGGAGGTAGGAAGGTGGACATGGCATCCCCCAATGTGGTTGTGGTGGTGGTATATGGTTATGGATATGATGGGCATGACACGTGAGTGTATGACCCTTTGATTTGATGATATGAGGATGAGTTATGTTTTTCCATGGAGGTAATGTCATGGGGACCACAAGGCCTATCACATATGAATCTGGGACTTCTGAGCATGCCTCACATTATAATACCAGGTTTCTGATTATGGACGTTGCAGTTTACTTCTCTTTCTGTAGTACTCACTTTGTTTTGCAGGTATTCCTTTACCGCAAGTACGTGTTTCTATTATTTATGTCATTTATAATTTCATACGTGATGTGGTTATATGGTTACATACATCACCTTCCATGATATGATATGAGTTAATTCACAGTTTATTACATAAGTTCATTGCATTCCATTGCACCATATGAGTTGGGTTTGGAGTTCCTACTGAGTCACGCTGTGACATGCCCCTCACTTCTTTTTCAGGTTGATTCATGGAGTTGGAGGCCCATTAGCTCAGTGAGAGAGATTTGGGTGTATGTTCTTGTACTTGGTGGGATGAGAGTTCTTGTTGTATATGATTTGGTATAAGGATGTTGTATATGGACAGTTTGTACATATAACAGTGTTGAGTTGCTGATTCTCTTTTGTTACTCTGTGTGTATGGAATGCTACATGTACTATTCCAGTAGTGCGCAGTGGACCTACCTGTCTTTTATATTTCCTTTTGTAACACTCGCTCTTTTGGTATCCCGGGGATCGGGGCGTTACAATTTAATGGCCCAAGCAGGTCACCGCACTGCGATGTGCGTAAGGATAGTACATGTAATGCTTCAGTATTGGATTGGGATATATTAACCCTAAGGTGGGTAGTGATCATAGTGACCTTAGAGTTTTAAGTGGTCCACTCTTGCACCCCTAGCTTTGGGGAGTCCGAGGATGAACTTTACAGTGTATTATACCATAAATGTATATTGTGGAAGTACGCGTGTATCTATAACTGAGTGAACCCCTGTGTAGAAGTGTATTTGTTGTGCTTAGAGATTTGAATTATATATATTGCGGTATAATTGTATATTTGAATGGCATGAAAGTTGCACGTATGGCGTATATACTAGGTGTGCAAGTACTTGAGTATATGTATATGCTATGTCTCTATATAGCTACATGATACGAATATGCGTGTAGTAATGTGGTATACTTGTGTGACTCTGAGGTATAGGTGATATGTATATGTTTATTAGTGGGGGTTTATGACGCACCCGAAACCTACACCTAGGTTCCACCTAGCGGTGTCACGATCGCCAGGCGTGGTATGGCCCCTAGGCTTCAATTCCGGGCTCAATCCGCAAGCGGACGGTGTCGAGTTATAGTATAAATGATATCGAATCCCACAGGGACGGTGATAGTGTGTATGGATTCTCAGTTTATTTCTAGATCTCGAAGTGAGATAGCTATCGGGTTGAAATAGTTGGTTGGGGTGTTGATGTGGTTTCACTAATAAAAGGGACTAGGGCATTAGGGATCACCACTAAGATCGTTGGGGGTCGACGTTGGAATAGGATTCTTACGTTGCATTAGGGCTAGGGAATTAATACTCTAGTGGGTTAGAATTGCGCGGTATTCGATGGCTCTCATTGACGCAATGGAGGTAGCCGTCAACGTAGCGGTATAGTTCGTCGATGGATCCCTTCAAGGCACGAGCCGGGTATGGTCACGAGCCTCGATTGGATCCACCGATTTCCCTATTCGGATCCATAGATACCCCTTAGGCGCATCAATTCCATAGACCGTGGGCATGATCTCAGTACGGGTTATCCAGGGATTCGGTAGGATCGACCGAAATACTCCCCTAAATCCCTAATCCAATGTAGAGATCTAGATCTACATCTTCCTCCTAGGATCCTAGGGCTAACCCATTAACCCTAGAAAGATCTACTCACATATGGCGATAGTAATAGATAAAAACATCATTTCTAGAGATGAAAGAATCATAGCAATCAAAAGAACAAAAGTAGAAGACTTACCACGAGATATGGATAAGAAATGCAATTTATATATCTAAGAAGAATTCCAGATTCCAGGAGCAAGAACAATCGAGAATAAAAGTCACCAACCGAATGTTTAGATCCAATCTCTGTTTAACAAAAATTAATCTAAAAAGTATCACTCAAGAATCGCTCAGCTCCCTCAGAAAAACTATTCAAAAAACCCCAGAATGAGTCGCCCCCGATGTCGCACAGCTCCCTCAGCCTTCAGTCCCCCCACGTTGCGCAATCGACAGCTTTAGAAAAACTTTCCAAAAATGGCCCTGGAGTTGTCGACCGAGTAAGCTACTCGGTCGAGTAGTGCATTGCTCGTTCGATCGCTCGGCCCGAGCAGCTGAGTTGCTCGACCGAGCACAACAGGGAATCGAAAATTCTCCAAATCTTTACTCTGCCTGCATGGACCGAGTCAGCTCAACTCGGTCCGAGTAGAGGCTGACTTGGTCACTGAAGAGCTACTCGGGCCATGCGCTGGAATTGCTTGAGTTTTGGAATTTTGATGTTGCTCGACCGAGTAGATGAACTGCTCGGTCCGAGTGATCACCGTATCAGCCTCTTTTTCTCATTTGATCCTGCTCGGTCCGAGCATCTGTACTGCTCGACCGAGTAGTCTGGGAAATAAATCCCAAGAGCTACTGAAGGCTCTTCCTTCTCCTCTGCTCTCTCTCCTCCTCCAATGACTCCAAAAGTGTGACGAACTCCTCCAGAGCCTCGCCAATGAGCTCACGAACGTGTCGGATATGTCCATACCCAAGTGGGGTCACAAATCGCTCCAAAATCCCTGAAAAATCATAAAACACTACGAAACTCGAATATATCGTCAGAAATGCAATATCGTAGTAAAGTGTGGGATTTGGATGGGAAAATGGCATGTGATGCAATGAAATGATGATACGAAAATAGTGGAAAATATGGACACATCAAAGTCCCCCAAGCTTACCTCTTACTCGTCCTCGAGGAAGACGAATAATCGGTACGCCGGGAGGAAAACAAACAGAAATAGGAAAATAAAAATAGAAAGAGAGGAAAAGTGAAAAGAGAAGGGAATAGAAGTGAGAGGAGAGTGCTAGGGATGATCAGTCAGATCTCAGGACTAAATAGTATATCACGATGCTCTGAATGATAAACATACATGCTACGGGCAAATTGTAGTTTTACAAATCATATGACTAGCATGCAATGCAGGCAAAGGACAGGGATCTACTGAAATAACGCTATCAAATCATATCAATCTCATGCAATCCCTAGAGTCTAGTATAAAGAAGTTGGCAACGCCTTTTTCAATCACAGATACACAAGGAGCATAAAGAAATCACACAACATGCAATAGAGAATAGAAAAAGTCATGCCATTCAGATATTCATTTTGATTCATGAAAAATCTCCAAAAACTAAAGCATTTCGTAAAGTTTAGGTATTATTAAATCTCCCCGTTATGCACCGTCTCCACTCTAATGTCATGCTCACTCATGTGATAAGTTGGTTTACCCCCAAGCTTAGCTTGAGTCGTCGCATCTAGGAATATGATATGAAATTTTCTTCTTTTTCTTCCCAGTATAAGTGATAGCTACTAATGAAAGGATACAAAACGATATTTGTTCATTTTCTTTCTTTCTTTGTTTTTTTTTCATTTAGAAGCTATACTTTTTCTTTTTGGGTTTGGGAAGTGAGATGCGGTAAAGATAGCTATGGGGGTGTAACCAACTGATATGTAGAGATATATATAGATATGTGGAGAAGGAAAATAATATAACTCTCGGTTCACTCATAAGAGGGTGCACAACGGTTTGATAAAATAATACCCTAACTAAACTCATAGATAGCATGGATATTTTCATTCCTCTAAACGAATACTGAAAAGGCATGCAGTAATAAGCACAATATCAGCAGGCATGCAAACAGAAGTGACTGAGACAAAAAACAGATGCTCCAAGTGTTCTAGTGATGCGTGAACCTAGGTGCATTACCCAACATAGTGCATACTAGATACTAATTCATGCATTCGATTTTCAATTTATTTTAAGCATTAAATCAGATAGATCAGCAATAGAAATGCACGCATATAGATAGTAAAACTGAAATTTATCCTAATAGCATGTCATCGAAAATAAGCATCATAAGAGACTAATAAGGCCACGAGAGATATCACCATGCGGAACATCATTACCAAAATAAAAAGAAAAATGCGGAGAAGATAGGAAAAATAAAGGAGAAGAGATGCATGCATGGTGGAAATAGAAAATATGATGCAAAATGAGAAAAAAGAAAACGACGTGAAAAAGCGGTGAAAAAGCGAAATAAAAACTGAAATAAGGGAGGAAAATGTAAAAGAAAAAATCAAAAATAAAAGCGGTAGTGCTCATCCCCCAAGCTAAACCTAGCAGTGTCCTCACTGCTAAGAAAACGCTCGTGAACGGGAGATGATGCTAAAGGGGTGTGGTGGGTGGGGCAAAGAAATAAAAAAAACTGTGCAAAAAGGAGAAATAAAAATAAAAACATGGAACGATACAATGCTGAATGAAATATGATGTATGGGTGGCGCCTCCCCCAAGCTATGTAAGTGTAAGGCCCCGAACAGACAGATGTGCACAAAATAAATAGGGGAGGCAGAAGCAGGTAAGGACGACATCAAGTAGAGGCACCACCCTCTGGGGGTGGTGATGGGTCCCTCTGCTGTGGACCAGGAGTGGTGGGTGGAAGATCTGGCTGGAACTTGTGAGGTGGGTCGGTTCGAATGTGACGAATGAGGCTCCTAAGGAAGGGTAGGTCTCGCTCGACCGACTGTTGAGTCATTGCACCACCATACCCTGATAATAGGAGCATGGCGGTGAACTGGTCGGCTTGGTCATCGTCACAGAATGTAACTTCGTATTCGGCGTCGCCTATGTAAAGGGGTACAAGGGGGGAGTGGGGCGGTGGGTGGCGCAGGGGTATTGGCGGATGATTCGGCAACAGGGTTGGTTCGAGTAAGCGAGCGTGTACGATGCGTATGCCGAGTAGGCCTAGGGTTTGATGTGCCGGGGTTGGTGGGTCTAGCACGGCGTGGAGGCATTGTGCAAGTGGAGAAGAATAGTGCTATATTATGCAAAGAAAAATAGGGGAACGAATTTACCAACTAGAATGAGATGGCGTTGTGTTCGGTGTCGTGACTGCCGCTGATCCGGAGTATCCCCCAAGCTGTTTAAAGAAGTGTCTTCTGACGTTGGCAAATCGTACCTGAAATAGGGATAGTGAGAACGTTAGTATATTTAAACATAAATAAGTGAAATTTAGGTGTGGGGTGCTCGGTTGAAGATTTAGCGATAGGTGGGCGGCTGTGTGGAGAGAAGGAGGGGTCTCTGGAGAGGTGGCGATAGTAGTGGGGGATGAAAGGGGTTGGGTCGAGCGAAGGGATGTGGGTGATTAGGTTAGCGCTTTGAAAAGCAAAAGCGGGCACGGTCAAGAGGCGCAGCGCGAATTAATACGGCCCGATAAGCAGCGATACATGACTCGGACCGAGCAATACGATTGCTCGGTCGAGTAAGTTGGAGATAGGATGACTCGGACCGAGCAATATGATTGCTCGATCGAGTAAGTTGCGGAAACAAAGATATAAAATTATAGGGATACTCCCCTCAGCCTGCTCGATCGAGCAGGCTGTTACTCGGTCGGGTTGAAAACTGCTCGGACCGAGCCACAAATGCTCGGGCCAGGTTGACAGAGTGATGATTTTTCGATATTTCCAAAAGCCTATAGTACTCGACCGAGTAATAGGCTGCTCGGTCGAGTCGCCTACTGCTCGGGCCGAGCCGATAATAATCGGGTCGTGTTGGCAGAGTGATGTTTTCTCTCAAATTCAAAAGCCTGTAGTACTCGATCGAGTACTTGGTTGCTCGGACCAAGTTGATTTCTACTCGGACCGAGCAAGAGGCTGCTCGGGCCGTGTTGAAAAAGCAAAATACTGCCTTCGCTTTCGTGTCTGCACTGCTCGAACGAGCAGTGAAGCTGCTCGGTCGAGTCTCCTGTGTCTTTTCTGCCTCATTTTCCTGGGCTTTCTCCTCCAATCTTGTTGCTGCCCTCCATCTTCCTTCCAATCAAAACGTCAATCTGCTCTCATATCTAACCTGTACAAAGTAGAAATTCATCAGATTTCTGCGGTTTTTAAAATTTTTTCTCTATTATATAAAATAAGAATAAGAAACTGAAAGAGAGGATCTGAAATCCAAGAAATTGGGTTGCCTCCCAATAAGCGCTCATTTTTAGTCGTGAGCTCGACTCCCCTTAATTTATTAGTTGTCATCGGGGAATCCTTCGAGGAAGTACGTCTCCTCATGTCATATAGGTTCTCCAGCTCTCTAAGGTTTAATTCTCTGACCATTAAGCTTGAAGTTTCCGTTCTTTCCTTCGAGCTCAACGGCACCTCCTGGGGATAAGCTTACTATTTTGTAGGGGCCAGACCACCTTGACTTTAACTTCCGGGGAAGAGGCGTAATCTTGAGTTATATAGAAGTACCTGGTCACCGACATCATGGCGAACAACCGTGATATTTCTATCATGATAAGCTTTGGTTCTCTCTTTGTATATCTTCGCATTTTCATAAGCATGACGTCGAATTTCGTCCAAGTCATTGCTGTGAAGGGCTCGTCTCGTGGCGGCGCTTTGGTAGTCAAAATTCATTTTATTTATTGCCCAATATGCTCTGTGCTCCAATTCTACCGGAAGGTGGCAACCTTTTCCATACACTAGTCTGTAGGGGGTTGTGCCGATGGGGGTTTTGAAGGCAGTGTGGTATGCCAAAAGGGCATCGCCCAACTTGTGCGACCAATCCGTCCTTGAGGCGCTAACTGTTTTTTCCAAGATACTTTTGATTTCCCTATTAGATACCTCCACTTGGCCGCTAGTCTGAGGGTGATAGGAGAGGGCGACCTTGTGATGAACTCCATATTTTTTCAGCATCGTCTCGAACTTTCTCTCGATGAAATGACTCCCTCCGTCACTTATGATCGTCCGGGGGACTCCGAAGCGAGGAAAGATAGTATTCTTGAAAAACTTGGCTACTATCCTCGCGTCGTTTGTCAGGGTGGCTATGGCTTCCACCCACTTTAGACATAATCAACGGCAACCAAGATGTACTTATTGCCGTTACTCGATAGGAAAGGTCCCTTGAAATCGACGCCCCAACAGTCGAATAGTTCTATCTCCAAGATGCCGTGGAGGGGCGTTTCATTCTTCTTCGTGATATTCCCCGTCCTCTGGCATTTGTCGCACTTTCTTATGTATTCATTTGCATCCCTGAATATAGTGGGCCAGTAGAAGCCACTTTGGAGAATTTTCGCCGTGGTTTTGGTGACAGCTGTGTATCCATCGCATGGTTGATCGTGGCAATGCGATATGATGGAGGTTGCCTCTTCCCTTGGGATACATCGTCTGATGATCCCGTCGGCGCATGTCCTGAACAGATACGGGTCGTCCCAGAAGTAACTCTTGGCATCGTGTAGGAACTTCCTCCTCGAATAGGTCGCCAACCCGTGTGGAACTATGCCGCTCACCAAGTAATTCACTATATCGGCGTACCAGGGGGCTTCAGAGGAATTCGCCGCAAATAATTGTTCATTGGTGAACGAATCGTCAATCCGCAAGCTGTTATCCCCGTGCCTTTGAATTAACCGCGACAAGTGGTCTGCTACCACGTTTTCTGCTCCCTTCTTGTCCTTGATCTCGATATCAAATTCTTGGAGCAGGAGGATCCATCGTATTAGACGTGGTTTAGCGTCCTTCTTGCTTAGCAGATATTTCAACGCCGCGTGGTCCGTGTGGATGATCACCTTGGACCCCAAGAGATAGGATCTGAACTTCTCGATAGAATAGACTACGTCTAGCAGCTCTTTCTCCGTAGTGGTGTAGTTCTTTTGAGCGGCATCCAAGGTCTTTCTAGCGTAGTATATAGCATGAAGCTTTCCCTCCTTCCTTTGACCAAGAACAACTCCCTCTGCCTGGTCACTAGCATCACACATAAGCTCAAATGGCAGATTCCAGTCTGGCGGCTGTATAATCGGGGCCGAGATGAGAGCTTCCTTTAACCTGTTAAAAGCTAGCAAACAAGCGTCAGTAAACACAAAAGGAGCGTCCTTGGCTAGGAGCTCCGTGAGCGGGCGAGCAATATTAGAAAAATCCTTTATAAAGCGTCGGTAAAAACCGGCGTGCCCTAGAAAACCACGGATACCCTTGAGGTTAGTGGGTGGCGGTAAACTTTTAATAACCTCTACTTTGGCCTTATCGACCTCGATTCCTTTAGAAGTGATGACATGGCCAAGAACAACTCCTTTCGTCACTATGAAATGACATTTTTTCTAATTCAAAGTAAGATTATTGTCTTGGCACCGTTCTAAGACCTTGGACAAATTAGCTAAGCAATCATCAAACTCGGTGCCATAAACGAAAAAATCGTCCATGAAGACCTCCATGATATTCTCGATGAAATCTGAGAAAATAGACGTCATGCACCTTTGAAATGTGGCTGGTGCGTTACATAGCCCAAACGGCATTCTTCGATAAGCGAAGGTGTCGTAAGGACATGTGAACGTCGTCTTCTCTTGGTCTTCCCGATGCAACGGGATTTGGAAAAATCCAGAGTATCCATCTAAGTAACAGAAATATTTGTGCTTAGCTAAGCGCTCGAGCATTTGGTCTATGAAGGGCAGAGGATAATGGTCCTTTCTAGTGGCTTTATTCAGTTTCCTATAATCGATGCACATACGCCACCCGGTGACAGTCCTAGTGGAGATTAGTTCATCTTTTTCATTTTTACGACTGTCATGCCCCCCTTTTAGGGACAACCTGCACGGGACTAACCCATTTACTATCAGAAATGGGATAAATGATATCGGCCTCTAAAAGCTTCAGGACCTCCTTTTTCACCACCTCCTTCATGTTGGGGTTCAATCGCCTTTGAGGCTCAACGGAGGTGGCGTCCTTATCCTCTAGATGAATCCTATGTGTACATATGGTCTCGCTGATACCCTTCAGGTCAGAGATGTTGTACCCTATTACTTTTCTGTGGGATCTAAGGATTTTTAGGAGACTCTCTAGCTGGGGCTCGATGAGGGCCGCATTCACAATAACAGGGTAAGTGGAATCTTCCCCCAAGAAAGCATATTTCAAATTGGCGGGGAGGGGTTTTAGTTCTACCTGAGGGGGCGCTGTACCACCGTCACCTCTCGCCTGTGAGAAAGATGCGTCCTCAATCTCGGGTTCAGAAGGTGAAAACTCTTCGTTTGCAGAATCATAGGAGGAGCAGGGAGATGATGGTGCGTCAAGGCAGACGTCTGCAGATTCCGTTCCCGTAGCGCACCTGTCAACAGAGGCAAGGTGTTCAGGTATGTGTTCGCTATCAAACATAAAATCTGGAGTACTTCCCTGGTTGATGTAGTTTTGCGATGGTGATGAATCTGTGTACTCCTCATAGGCATATTCTTCACATGCTGAAATCTGCGGAAGGCTGTCGTTATAGAAGCGTAGTGTATCTCCCTCGTGCCACACATAGATTCCATCAGCGACGGGGACACCATCCAGGGCGTCCGCATTATAGAAGGCGTTTGCAATAAAAACTGAGAGCTCTTGTGTAGCCGGGTCGTCTGTAGGGAATTCCACTGGGCCATGGGCCCATACATCAGCTACCACGCTCTCTATTATACCCAACAACTGAGAATCATTCAATGACTCCAATTGATGAGTCTCTCCCCAGTATGCATCAACAGGTGGAGCCTCAATGGTCTGAAGGAGCATCACGTTCTCTTCGAAGCTTATGCGAATATCATCTTCAATGGTACCTGCATCAGAGACCTGGTTCATTATATGATCCATGACTAATTGCTGATTTGAGTTACCTGCAACATAGGTTCCTGAGCCGATAAATCGAACTGCATCAATCAGTTTTCTAGCTGCGCATTCAACCATGGACTCGTCCATGCACGAGTCTTGGAAGCCATGTAAATGATAAGGAGAGAAGCTGAACTCCTCTGAGTCACTGTCAGACTCACAGGTCCACTGCACTTGCATCACCATCTCCATTATGTCTGATTGATTAGGAAATAATCGCTAGCTGGAGGAAGATGTTAGTAGCCAGGCAGAAAAAATAGAAAGAGAATAAAAATGGTGGAAAGATGAGAAATGATTAGAGTGCTAGCAAACTTCAAAAATAAAGAAAATAAACTGAGATAAACACTATTGCCGTCCCCGGCAACGGCGCCAAAAACTTGACGCACTCGAAACCTACACCTAGGTTCCACCTGGCGGTGTCACGATCGCCAGGCATGGTATGGCCCCGAGGCTTCAATTCCGGGCTCAATCCGCAAGCGGACGGTGTCGAGTTATAGTATAAATGATATCGAATCCCACAGGGACGGTGATAGTGTGTATGGATTCTCAGTTTATTTCTAGATCTTGAAGTGAGATAGCTATCGGGTTGAAATAGTTGGTTGGGGTGTTGATGTGGTTTCACTAATAAAAGGGACTAGGGCATTAGGGATCACCACTAAGATTGTTGGGGGTCGACGTTGGAATAGGATCCTTACGTTGCATTAGGGCTAGGGGATTAATCTCCCAATTCGTACCACTCTCGTGGGTTAGAATTGCGAGGTATTTCGATGGCTCTCATTGACGCAATGGCGGTAGCCATCAACGTAGCGGTATAGTTCGTCGATGGATCCCTTCAAGGCACGAGCCGGGCATGGTCACGAGCCTCGATTGGATCCACCGATTTCCCTATTCGGATCCCTAGATACCCCTTAGGCGCATCAATTCCACAGACCGTGGGCATGATCTCAGTACGGGTTATCCAGGGATTCGGTAGGATCGACCGGAATACTCCCCTAAATCCCTAATCCAACGTTGAGATCTAGATCTACGTCTTCCCCCTAGGATCCCAGGGCTAACCCATCAACCCTAGAAAGATCTACTCACACATGGCGATAGTAATAGATAAAAACATCATTTTTAGAGATGAAAACATCAAAGCAATCAAAAGAATAAAAGTAGATGACTTACCACGAGATATGGATAAGAAATGCAATTTATAGGTCTAAGAAGAATTCCAGATTCCAGGCGCAAGAACAATCGAGAATAAAAGTCACCAACCGAATGTTTAGATCCAATCTCTGTTTAACAAAAATTAATCTAAAAAGTATCACTCAAGAATCGATCAGCTCCCTCAGAAAAACTATTCAAAAAATCCCTAGATTGAGTCTCCCCCGATGTCACACATCTCCCTCAGCCTTCAGTCCCCCCGTGTTGCGCAATCGACGGCTTCAGAAAAACTTTCCAAAAATGGCCCTGGAGTTGTCGACCGAGTAAGCTACTCGGTCAAGTAGTGCATTGCTCGTTCGGTTGCTCGACCCGAGCAGCTAAGTTGCTCGATCGAGCATGACATGGAATCGAAAATTCTCCAAATCTTTACTCTGCCTGCCCGGACCAAGTCAGCTCAGCTCGGTCCGAGCAGAGGCTGACTTGGCCACTTAAGAGCTACTCGAGCCATGCGCTAGAATTGCTTGAGTTTTGGAATTTTGACGCTGCTTGATCGAGCAGATGAACTGCTCGGTCCGAGTGATCACCGTATCAGCCTCTTTTTCTCATTTGATCCTGCTCGGTCCGAGCATCTATACTGCTCGACCGAGCAGTCTAGAAAATAAATCCCAAGAGCTGCTGAAGGCTCTTTCCTCTCCTCTGCTCTCTCTCTCCCCTCCTCCAATGACTCCAAAAGTGTGGCGAACTCCTCCAGAGCCTCGCCAATGAGCTAACGAACGTGTCGGATGTGTCCATACCTAAGTGGGGTCCCAAATCGCTCCAAAATCCCTGAAAACTCATAAAACACTACGAAACTCGAATATATCGTCATAAATGCAATATTGTAGTAAAGTGTGGGATTTGGATGCGAAAATGGTATGTGATGCAATGAAATGATGATATGAAAATAGTGGAAAATATGGACACATCAGTATACTGGTGGATACATATTAGCTATTGGAGAATATATATAGATATATGTTTTGTAGAGGTGTGAGTGAAGGGTGCACATATGTGATATGCATGTATGCGGTTTACAGTTGTGTTTCATGTGGGGGAATGCACTAATGTGTGTACATCTATCCTTGTATAGATAGAGTAGTGGAATGTCTATATTGTCTTTGGTCATGGGGGGAAGTGTATATGTGTGAATATATGTAAGCTTGTATGGGTAGAGTGTAACGGCCTGTATTTTTCAAACACTTCAAATATGTACTTAACGTATTTTTGTTCTAAATCTTCTTTATAATGGTTGGTTAGGAGTTGTATATCAAAACTGATTTCAAAAAAAAAATCTTTTAAAAATATTTTAGAGTACTAGACTTATCATATTGTGTTTCAGCAATTTCAGATTTCCTCAAATGCCCAAAACATTTCTGTTAAAATTCATCTCCCAAAATTACCGTTTTGGTTCGACGAATTTATTTTCTATCCAAACGTATTCAAAATGTTTTCAAACTTCTCCAGTAGTCTCCTATGATCATTTAGGGCTTCCCACATTAATTTCATAATTTTCCGACATCATTTCAGCCTAGAACCTGCAAACCCGCTTTCTAAAAGTTTTGACTTAAAACTAGTATTTCCGTAGTTCAAATCCCAGAACGGATCTTGTATTCACGATCCTCGCGTCGATACGATCCTGTGGGTATGTTTTTGTAATTTTTCGGAGTCGTTTGTAAAAACGTGTCTGTATTTCACCGCTTTGCTAATTACATTCACTAGCGACTATTCACCTTTATTAATCCCTTTTTAACTGAGTTACTTTACCCCCCTGATTAATTTTTAACCTAACCGACTTGTTGGTTGGATCTGAATTCATTCAGATCCAACACTCACCATCCCAATTAAGTTTCGTGTCTCCCTCTTATAACAAAAATGCCATCAATATAAACCTATAAGTTAACCCCCCATCCCCAGGCTCACTCGTCAAACCCAGCTTTTCCTCAGCATCCATCTTCTATCTTGCATTCTCTCTCTCTTTCACGTTTCAAGCAAAACCCCAAGCACAGGCTATAACATTGACACAGGCTTTCTCTAACCCTCTCCATCATTCATTTTTCCAACCCATCACACAGTAACCCCCCTCTCTTTTTCGAAACGTAGCCAAGCTCTCTCTCTCTACCGCTCTCCTCTACCGCTCTCCGACAGCCCCGACCCACGCTCGCCGTCGCCATCGCCTAGCCCCGCCACGACAGCGCCCTCCGCTCTCCGATGGCCATCACCGACGCCCGCCGCCGCCGTCAAACGCCGCCTCCACCCGCAGCAAAGACGCCCAACATCGCATCACCCCACGGCCCTCCGCCCTCGCGAGAACGTCGCCCCGGAGGCATCGCCGCCCCTCGTCGACCGTCGACCGTCGCCTGGAGAGGACGCCACCCACCGCTCCGCCTCCATTCCGCTGCTCCGCCGCCCCCACGAAGCTCCCGAAGCCCGCCGTGCAGCACGCCCGCCGCCACGCTCCGGAGAGCCACCGGCGCCCCTCGCCATCGTCGTCTCCTCGCCCCGACACCGCGGCCTCCGCCACCGCCACCAGTCGCGTCGCCGCCGTCGCTCCCCTTCGCCCCGCCGCCTCGAATGCCCCGCTGCCGTCGCCGAACGTCGAAACCCCCATCTCGCATCACGTTGGAACGAAGAGTAAGCCATGATGGCACATTCGTAAATACGAGTTGATTTTCGTATTTTATTTTTAAATAATTATTAAATAGGGTTAAATGGTTTTAAATCTATAACTTGAAATACAGGGACCAGAAAAATGTGTGGATAGCTCCAGAAAACCCGAAACGATATTTCGAACCTAATGGCGCTAGTCTCACTGCGAGCAGACGCCTACTTTTTCCAGAATAAATTTTTAAACCTAAAAGATAAATACATATAATTCGTTCTAAAAATCATAACTCGCTGTTTTCACTCACAATAATATGTAATAAAATTATATGTGAAAGTAAACTTCGAGACGGTCATTTTGACTGTTCATTCGAGTAATTCCGACTAGGATTGCTCCCGGAACAATTTACGGAAGATACGCGTCACTTAAATAATTTGGGTTTTAAAGCTAGTTTTGAGTTTCTAAAAATTATAAAAATTACTATAGACTTCAGAAAAATATTCCCTCTTGCAGTAAAACTATTTTTATCATATATATAGTCTATATAAAAATTTAGGACCTTTTTCATCACCGTTTTAACCAGTTTTAAAATCAGACACTCAACTTAAATAAATAAGAAAATAGGGTATTCTCTAACTAGTTATCTCTTGTGTTTACAGGTAGCAAATCTCGTGCATCGACACTAGATCCAGTCCCGGATCACTACCACCACCTCGAAGATGGAAAGTCACAGTAAATTCTATCCTTAGAAATATAGATAGTGTACTCGTATGAACATAGGACTTGACATCTAGTCTCGGAACAGTTATTGACCTGAACAGATTATTGACAATGTTTGACAGAAAGATTGTAACTAGAAATGTGAGAATGGTTAATGGCTGGTAAAATTGCAGAGTATGGTATTGCACAGACACTGGGTTTTTGGGGTAACTTATAATTGCGGAAGTGCGGGAGCGACCAGTCCGATCTTCGTATTGAACAGTATTGAATAATATCGATTTGTTGAACAGTATCGTTTTGATTGTAACCCGGGATATCAGGTGGACTCTTGGTTGCTTACCGTACTACCCGTTATAAGTCACAAACTAGAATAGGCACAAGTACTCTCATTATTGCAATTTTCATTGCTATCGTCATTACTAGTTACTTGCTTGGTCACCTTTACTTTACTTGTCACCCTTGCATGCTTGACAGATGTACTTTACTTATCGCACTTGCATGCTTGTCTGTCCCTGCTTTACTTCCCGCACTTGTTTACTATAGACTGCTCCATAGTTGTGCACTCCTCTTTTTCTATCGCTAGAATTGTTGTGACTTACCTACGGTTCCATTTATGGCACCGGCAGACGAAGACCTGATCGAGGAGATTGTCCCAGAGTTCGTGGGGCCTACATTGACCCAGAGACTGCAGAGTTTTAGTTACTTTTCTGTTGGTGTGCATGTTGTACTGTGTATTTCCTTTTTCGCACTTCTTTTCAGTACTTCCTTTATATATTCGTGAGAGAGTGTGCTGGTTGTTATTGTACTTTAATTTGGTCTGTAATAACGTCTGTACGCTGGTTTGAGTGTTGTGGTACATCTCTGAGTTGGGGCTATGCTGATTTCACTGGTAAACTGCGGAACCTGCGAATAAACCAAATAAGTAACGGGCCCCCGAGAGCGGGTCGTTACAGGTCCTAAATTTTTATATAGACTATATATGATAAAAATAGTTTTACTGCAAGAGGGAATATTTTTCTGAAGTCTATAATAATTTTTATAATTTTTAGAAACTCAAAACTAGCTTTAAAACCCAAATTATTTAAGTGACCCGTATCTTCCGTAAATTGTTCCGGGAGCAATCCTAGTCGGAATTACTCGAATGAACAGTCAAAATGACCGTCTCGAAGTTTACTTTCACATATAATTTTATTACATATTATTGTGAGTGAAAACAGCGAGTTATGATTTTTAGAACGAATTATACGTATTTATCTTTTAGGTTTAAAAATTTATTCTGGAAAAAGTAGGCGTCTGCTCGCAGTGAGACTAGCGCCATTGGGTCCGAAATATCGTTTCGGGTTTTCTGGAGCTATCCACACATTTTTCTGGTCCCTGTATTTCAAGTTATAGATTTAAAACCATTTAACCCTATTTAATAATTATTTAAAAATAAAATACGAAAATCAACTCGTATTTACGAATGTGCCATCATGGCTTACTCTTCGTTCCAACGTGATGCGAGATGGGGGTTTCGACGTTCGGCGACGGCAGCGGGGCATTCGAGGCGGCGGGGCGAAGGGGAGCGACGGCGGCGACGCGACTGGTGGCGGTGGCGGAGGCCGCGGTGTCGGGGCGAGGAGACGACGATGGCGAGGGGCGCCGGTGGCTCTCCGGAGCGTGGCGGCGGGCGTGCTGCACGGCGGGCTTCGGGAGCTTCGTGGGGGCGGCGGAGCAGCGGAATGGAGGCGGAGCGGTGGGTGGCGTCCTCTCCAGGCGACGGTAGATGGTCGACGAGGGGCGGCGATGGCTCCGGGACGACGTTCTCGCGAGGGCGGAGGGCCGTGGGGTGATGCGACGTTGGGCGTCTTTGCTGCGGGTGGAGGCGGCGTTTGACGGCGGCGGCGGGCGTCGGTGATGGCCATCGGAGAGCGGAGGGCGCTGTCGTGGCGGGGCTAGGCGATGGCGACGGCGAGCGTGGGTCGGGGCTGTCGGAGAGCGGTAGAGGAGAGCGGTAGAGAGAGAGAGCTTGGCTACGTTTCGAAAAAGAGAGGGGGGTTACTGTGTGATGGGTTGGAAAAATGAATGATGGAGAGGGTTAGAGAAAGCCTGTGTCAATGTTATAGCCTGTGCTTGGGGTTTTGCTTGAAACGTGAAAGAGAGAGAGAATGCAAGATAGAAGATGGATGCTGAGGAAAAGCTGGGTTTGACGAGTGAGCCTGGGGATGGGGGGTTAACTTATAGGTTTATATTGATGGCATTTTTGTTATAAGAGGGAGACACGAAACTTAATTGGGATGGTGAGTGTTGGATCTGAATGAATTCAGATCCAACCAACAAGTCGGTTAGGTTAAAAATTAATCAGGGGGGTAAAGTAACTCAGTTAAAAAGGGATTAGTAAAGGTGAATAGTCGCTAGTGAATGTAATTAGCAAAGCGGTGAAATACAGACACGTTTTTACAAACGACTCCGAAAAATTACGAAAAGATACCCACAGGATCGTATCGACGCGAGGATCGCGAATACAAGATCCGTTCTGGGATTTGAACTACAGAAATACTAGTTTTAATTCAAAACTTTTAGAAAGCGGGTTTGCGGGTTCTAGGCTGAAATGATGTCGGAAAATTATGAAATTAATGTGGGAAGCCCTAAATGATCATAGGAGACTACTGGAGAAGTTTGAAAACATTTTGAATACGTTTGGATAGAAAATAAATTCGTCGAACCAAAACGGTAATTTTGGGAGATGAATTTTAACAGAAATGTTTTGGGCATTTGAGGAAATCTGAAATTGCTGAAACACAATATGATAAGTCTAGTACTCTAAAATATTTTTAAAAGATTTTTTTTTGAAATCAGTTTTGATATACAACTCCTAACCAACCATTATAAAGAAGATTTAGAATAAAAATACGTTAAGTACATATTTGAAGTGTTTGAAAAATACAGGCCGTTACATAGAGGGTGTAGATATATGTGAGAAAAGTTAGTGCATATATATCACTAGTGTTGCATTGAGTATATGTATCTGCTGCCTATGTGCCTATAAGAGTTGGTATATTGTTTTACTTTGCTATATGGTTGTGGGTTGTATTATTGCGTGAAGATAGGTGTTGTGCTATGGCCATATATGGTGTGTATGTAGCGATATAGCTAAGTAATGGACGAATGGATAATACAAATAATGCTCTAGGGTATTTGGGGTAGATGTATCCTAAGGTGGGTGGGGGTGCTCTAGACCCGTCCACCCTAAGTTTAGGCACTTAGCTCTATACCGTGCCTAGTATGGGATAAGGATATAAGTGTGACGTATAACGCATGTAAGATGTGATGGATATAAGGATTGAGATTATACAGTGCGTGTATAAGTGGGATGGCTAAGGTTTTGCACGGTTAAGTGGAGTTACGGTATATGTATATATGTGTGTATACGTTTCCCCCGTAGAATGGTGTTTATAGGACCATTTGGATGCATGTGTAGTGCATGCACCCTTCCGTATATAGTGGCATGAGGGGGACTGTGTATTGGTAAATGAGATGCTTGAATGTATGTAGGTTTATTGTAGCAAGCGTGGTGTGATTGTGTATATGTGTTGTTATTATTGAATGTGTATTGGTATATGTCTTATGAGTGGTTATATGTATATGTATGTGAATGATCCCTATTCTGATTTCTGTGGTTTGATTTATTCTCTAAAAAAAATATGTAAGTATACATCTTGAAGTTCTACCCCAAAATCATATAAATTTTGATATATGTTCAATTCAGAAATTAGGAGGAAAAATTCTATCTTTACAACATGTCTGTTTGATTTTCAGTCTTGACATAGTTTAGCAAAATTGACCTAAACACCTGCACACACAATGGAATTTTATGTTCTTAGTCCGTTGAAAATTTAACACATTTATCTATAATTTCATCAGAGTGATTATATTTCGAATTTCTGGCTGCAACATGCCCAAAATTGGATTTCAATACAGACACTGAAATCTGTATGAAAAACAGATCTGACACACTTCACCAAATAATTTACCATAAATCATCTACTTAATATTTTTGCATGAAATTTTATCTGTGAATCCAGGACTAACATATCTACAACTTTCATTTGGAAAGTTTTGTTAAATTATGATTATAATTGGGTGACATCAGTCAATTGTTTGGACTGTTTGCAATTTTCCTGCAAGCTGAAGTATTTGAGTAGTGATATTAATTGTGTATTGTTGCTCAACTTCCCTATTTGATCCATAAGTATTGTTGTTACTTGAAAGATAGTTTAATTTTGCAAATGGCACATGTAAATGATATTGTGTTGTTTTGATATGAATGATGCCCGTCATGTGTTCGATGAAATGTCTCAATGAAGGCAATATCCTGTAATTTGAGGAATGTGCATGTGTTAGTGTTGGCCTTGAGCCACAGTGATGATTGGTGAAGTTAGAGGCTTGAATGGCATGGGTACTCCGTATTTGTCAGTGAATGATGTGTTGTGATAGAGGGCATGTCACGTGAGTGCATGACCCTATGTCTGATGATGAACAGCTGAGGTGATATGTGCATACCTATGCTATCATGACCCCTAACGTGTCACTTATGATGTTAACTTATAAAATTGAATAAGTCTCAATCCTCTCTAATGAGGGTGAGTTAGCAAAACCCGGGTTTTAGGTGGGATTTGAGTAAATTGTGGATATGAGGCCTGGACTGAGAAGTTGAGGGAAATGATTATGTGATATGTGATATTTATACCCACTCGCCTTTACCGGGAGTGGAGGGGACATACGGAGGTTGTGTTATTATGTGAAGAGCCTCACTCCTGCCAGAACGGGGGAGTTGAGAGGCCCGGTGTCGTACAGTGCCCGTGTCCACTGCGCTGCGTGCTATATTCACCCCAAATTTGGGGTGAAGTCCAGGTCTTGGTATCACATAGTTTACCCAAGTTCCAATTAATTCAATTATAAAATAATAAAATAAGAATTTGCGTGTTGTCCTTCTGTTGGCAGCACTTCCCTTTCTCTTTACCTGCTTCTTTGTGATTCTGTGCCATACCTTAGGCACTTGTACTTTTCTTATAAGATAATGTCTGCTTGAACACTTGTGTAATTATTATTATTCGTGCTAACCCCTTTCTTGCAGTAGCTCGACATTGAACCACGTGTATGACTTCTTACTTGGCTAATTACTTTCCGCCATATTATTTAGAGAATTTGCGTGTTGTCCTTCTGCTGGCAGCACTTCCCTTTCTCTTTGCCTGCAACTCAGGAACACTGCGCACATGCTGGAAAAAAAAGAAAAGAGAAATTCCAGGATAGTACAAGTGTGTCGTCTGCAACTCAGGAACATTTACCTTAACATGTGTGTCGTCTGCGGTGCCATGAAGATGGAACCATAGGTAAGTCACAACAACTCTAAATATAGAAAAAAAGCAGTGCACAAGTATGACAAAAAGTAACTACGTACAAGCAAACCAGAGTGAAAACTAAAGTACTAAACAACAAATGTACACAACTGAGTAGTAAATGTAAACCGAACTGAAAAGGAGAGAACAAACTGTACTGTAGTAGTGCAAGAATAAAACAGGCTAAGCAAGTGAAATATGCTACCTCAGTAGCTATAAGTACAACAAGTAAAGTACTGGTGACTGCACGATCACAATCCTCTACAGTGATCGCAGTTAAGCTACAAAGAAACTCTGTTTTGATCAAAAACTCTTAGGCCATCTAAAACAATAAAATTCGTTTAAACCCAAGGCCCAAATAAATTAGACTGCAGCTATTCTCGTCCAATGAAACTGGAGCAAAGAGAAAGAGAGAGGGGTAATTCTATACATACTGACATAACTGGTGTACACACAGATCGCTTCACATGCGCACAAATATATTTAAGACCCTGTTTTTTAGTTTACACACACTGTCATACTCCCAAATTACTATTCTCCTCTTCCTCATCATCCCAACTTCCGCCATCGCTACCGCCACCAACCATCGTATCTAAAAAAACCCAAGGGATGGTGAATAGGATTTATGTCACAAAAAATCAAACACAAGCAATCAGAGTTATGCAAATCAAAGGTTTTAACGGAGTTGACCCCCCGCCAGCCACTACTTCGACATCTCCCCAAGAATTTAACCCTTTTTGTAACCATAAAAAGAACCTGATCACACTTACGGGTGGTGACCAAACCGTTAGAAAAATCAGTTCCGAAAATAAAGCCCAAAGATAGCCAAAAATACAATACTATGACAAAAATAATACTAACTGATCTAATACTGAAGTGAAAAAATAAGATAGATATCACCAAAGCGTAGATCGTCAGATTGTGATCGTGTCGACTAAAACCATGTGTCAATCAGATCATTGAAGCAAATGATATCACCACTTTATTTGATTCTGGAGTGTCCCACAGCTTCCTGTCTAAACGATTCGTGACCAAACACTCAATAGTGGTTGACTTATTTGCTGCTAGTTGGAATGTTCACACGGGAAATGGAATTATATGTAGTGCTTCTGGGTTACATAATTGTCTAGTTGAAATAGGGGGCGGGAGTTGTATGTAGATTTCCTGGTAATTGAATTACCTGATTATGAGGCTTTGTTCGGAATGGATTGGTTAGGGATGTTTTATGCTACTATAGACTATAGACTGAGGATGGTAGTCTTTCAGATCTCTGACCACCCGGAGTTTGAGTTTCGTAGCGGTAACAAGACACTTGAACCTTTGAAGTTTAAGGCATCATCTCTGGAGATGACTAGGGCTGTTGACGAACAGAACGTTCGACGAACTACTCGTGAACAAGCTCGGTACATGTTCGTTTACGTTCGTTCGGAAAGCTTAATGAACAAGCTTGAACAGATTTTTACAGCTCAGTTAGTAAACGAACAGAGCTTGAACATAACTATGTTCGTTCATTTATGTTCATGAACAAGCTCGTTAAGTGTTCGTGAACAATCTCGTTAAGTGTTCGTGAACAAGCTCGTTAAGTGATGTTTGTGAACAAGCTCGTTAAGTGTTCGTGAACAACCTCGTTAAGTGATGTTCGTGAACAAGCTCGTTAAGTGTTTGTGAACAAGGGCTTGAGTGAATTAAAATTAAAATTAAACACTAACTTCCTCAAATTGAATTAAACACCTCCACCTCTTCAACTTCCCAGCTTCCCACTCCTAGACTCCCAGGCTCCCAGCTCTCTTTTGGTCCATTGCCATTGTTCATTCGTTTGTTTGAAAATCTGTTCATGAACAAGATTGATCATCTCTGGAGATGACGAAGGAAGCGAAGCTGACTTTGCCAAAGGTTGTTCAGGAATTTCTAGATGTATTCCCAGATGATATCTTCGGACTTCCTCCCGATAGGTCTCTAGAATTCACTATTGATATAATACCGGGGACTCAACCAATTGCGAAAGCTCCTTATCGTATGGCCCCATCGAAATTGGCCCAGCTTCGCAATCAGTTAACTGATCTATCTGATAAAGGACCGATACATCCGAGTGTGTCTCCATGGGGAGCGCCGGTGCTGTTGGTGAACAAGAAGGACGGGACCCGGAGGATGTGCGTTGACTATAGAGATTTGAATAAAGTGACTGTGAAAGATAAGTACCCTCTCCCTTGGATTGATGACATTTTTGATCAGCTTGGTGGATCTCGAGTGTATTCGAAGCTGGATTAACAGAGAGGGTATCATCAGGTGAAGGTTCGGGGATCAGATGTTCCGAAGATTGCATTCCGAACTCGGTATAGGCACTACGAATTCTTAGTGATGCCATTCGAATTGACTAATGCCCCAGCGACCTTTATGAGATTGATGAATCAAGTTTTCTTTGACTATCTGGATAAGTTTGGGGTGGTCTTCATCGATGATATTCTGGTGTACTCAAAGGACGAAGACGAACATGCCGAGCATTTGCGGATTGTGTTGACGACTCTCAGGCAGCATCTGCTATATGCTAAGTTCAGCAAATGCCACTTTTGGTTAACCAAAGTCTCTTTTCTTGGGCATATCATTTCCGGAGAAGGAGTGTCTGTTGACCCGGAGAAGGTCGCTGCAGTGGAGAAGTGGCATATTCCTTGAACAGTCACAGAGATTAGGAGTTTCTTAGGATTGGCTGGCTACTATCGAAAGTTCATAAAGGACTTCTCTAAGATCGCCTCACCTCTGACACACTTGACTAAGAAGGATGTCCCCTACATTTGGTCGGAGAACTGTCAGCGTGCATTTGATGAATTAAAGCATCGGCTGACTACTGCTACTGTCTTGACAATTCCTGACCGATCAGGTGGATTTAAGATCTTCTGTGACGCGTCAGGAAAAGGGCTTGGCTGCGTACTTCATCAGCGTGGACGGGTAGAAGCTTATGCTTCTAGATTGTTGAAAGTGCATGAACAGAATTATCTCACTCACGACTTAGAGCTGGATGCAGTGATATTCGCTCTGAAGCTGTGGAGACATTTCTTGTTGGGCGAACATGTGAAGATCTATACTGATCATAAGAGTTTGAAATATGTCTTCACCCAGAAGGAACCCAATATGAGGCAGCGTTGGTGGCTTGAGTTGATGGCAGAATATGATATAGACCTGCAATATCATCTCGGAAAAGTTAATGTAGTACCTGACGCTCTTAGTTGACTTCTGGCAGTAATGAGACCAACCATTCAACCACAACTTTGGTGGGCTCTACGGTAGATGGAGATCGAGGTGATACTCCCGGGAGAGAAGGTAGATAAGTTGGGCCTGCAGATTCGATCAGACCTGTTGGATCGAACCAAGGCGGCACAGTTTGAGGATGTGAAGCTGAAACGGATCCGAGAACAAGTGGAGACATGACTTCTAACTGACTTTCAGGTTCATGAGGATGGATCTCTGAGATTTGGAAACCGGGGTTTGTGTGCCGAGTGGAGACATCCGGGAAGAATTGCTGAAAGAAGCACACAGTTCTCCTTATTCTATCCATCCTGGAGGGACGAAGATGTACAAAGACCTGCGACATTATTACTGGTGGCATGGGATGAAGAGGAGTGTAGAGAAAAGCGTGGTTTCATGTTTGGTATGCCAGCAGGTGAAGACTGAACACCAAAGAACTGCATGTTTATTGCAACCTCTCCCATACCAGAATGGAAGTGGCGGCATGTAACAATGGATTTTGCGACTGGTCTACCTCGGACCCCAAAAGGGAATGATGCGATTTGGGTAGTCGTTGATCGATTGACAAAAACAGTGCATTTTATTCCATTTCGAGTTGGACAGTCCACAGAGGTTTTGGCCAGAAAATATATGGAAGAGATCATTAGACTACACGGGGTTCCTGTAAGTATTGTATCAGATCGGGACACCATCTTTACGTCTCATTTCTGGAGAAGCCTACAAGCTAGTTTGGAGACCCACCTGAATTTCAGTACTGCTTATCATCCCCAAACAGATGGACAATCAGAGCGCACTATCCAGATCTTGGAAGATATGCTAAGGGCCTGTATGTTGGATTTTAAAGGATCCTGGAAAGATCATCTGCATCAAGTAGAATTTGCATATAATAACAGTTATCAGGCAAGCATTGTCATGGCTCCATTCACAACTTTATATGGAAGGAACTGTCGATCTCCCTTGTGCTGGGACGATGTCGGAGACAGTGATTTTTAGACCTGAATTAGTAGCTGCTACGAATGATGTAGTACGGACGGTCAGAGAGAATCTCCGCATTGCACAAGACCGCTTTAAGCACTGGGCGGATACAAAGCGGTGTCCCTTGGAGTTTCAGCCAGGTGACTATGTGTTTATGAAGATCTCACCGATCCGTGAAATTATCCGATTTGGCAAATATGGGAAGTTGAGCCCGAGATACATTGGCCATTTTGAAGTTTCAGGTCGGATTGGTGAAGTTTCAGGTCGGATTGGTGCTGCCGCCGCATCTTGAGGGTATACACAATGTGTTCCATGTGTCACAGCTCAGAGGATATATAGGGGATCCCAGTCATGTCGTGGACTATTCGGAAATAGAAGTACGTCCAGATCTGACTTATGAGCAGCGGCCGGTGGCCATTCTCGATCAAAGACAGAAAATGCTAAGGAAAAAGGCCATTAACTTGGTGAGGGTCATGTGGCAACAAGAGTCTCCCGAAGAATAGACTTGGGAGCGGGAGGATGAGATGCGGGAGAAATATCCTCACCTGTTTGTATGATACCATCGTATCTTTGAAATTCCCAGTTGTTTGTTTGCACTTATGTGTAGATATGTCCATCTTTTCTTTTGAATTTCGAGGACGGAATTTATTTTAAGGAGGGTAGGATGTAACATCCATAAGTGCTAATACTAATATTTCTTTTTATATTTAGTGGTAATTCATCATATAGCCCAAGTTTGGCTATGTTTGCATTCATGTCCAACAAGTTTTGCATTGTACCCAAAAGGGCATATTTGCCAATTTTGCCTTAAAGAGGGGTTTGGGGCAAAATTTTTCCTAAATGGCATGAGTAGTAATTATATCAACTTGAGGGGCATTTTTTAAAGAGGGATACTAAGAGGATTTCAAAAAAAGGAGAAAAAGGGGGAATGGAAAACTTGTAAATGGTAGGTAAATCATGAAGCTTCTACACCATTCATCCTTCCTTCTACACCATTCTTTAATTTCTTAATTCACAAAATAAAAAAAACCCCAAATCTCACTCCCTTTTGGCCGAAACCAGCCAGGCAAAAGAAAAAAAACGAGAGAAAAAAAGAAGGGAGAGGGAAAAGAAAGAAAGGGGAAACAAAAAAAGAAAGGGAAGAAAAGGGAAGAAGGAGGGAAGGGAAGAGATTAAGACTTAGGAGGGATCCCCACTCACCATATTTGAGGTTCTAGGTAGAAATTTTAACCCCTCTTGGTTCTATTTGAGATGTTTTCTTATGGTAATTGAAGTTGCCTTTTTGTAATTTCCATAGAATTGATGAATCCCATTCATTAATTGTTGTGTAATAATTTCTCTTGTTGTTGGAATAATGTAAAACATGTAATGCCCTGATAACTACTGCACAAGTACTAGGGGGGGGTGAATAGTACTTTAAAATAATTAAGAAGATAATTTCTAATTATCTTGCAAACTCAACCAACAATGCGGAAATGAAAATATTGACATCAAGGAAATGCAATCGTAAACAAACGATATAACGGGTTCGGATCCACCCAAGTCTCCCCGACTTGTTCCCGGTGATCCTACGTCCCAAACACCCGGATCCCCTCCGGATACTTGAGTTAGATACCTCTAACTCAAATTTGCACTATGAAATTCTTGTAGAAAACCTCTACAAGATCAAATCATACACAAATGAAAATGTGACTCCCACAAATCAGGATCACACACAACTCTCACAACCGAGAGTAAAACTTGCAATATTCAAAGTAAATGAAATACGAAATGCTTACCAACAAAATCCTATGCCTTGAGTAAAACTTACGATTTTAGGGCAAGGAGGATTTTGGAGGAGAAGAAGGAACCAAACCCTAGCTCTAAGAAGATGACCAACAATGGAAACCTAGGGAGGAGTTGGTGACCTTGAATCAAGCTCTTGGCTTGGAAGGCTCACAATCAATGAATCTCTCTTTAGGAATAAGAGTGAGGGAGAAATTCTTGAGAGAAATGAATGAGCTTTGAATGAGAATTAAATGCTTCTCTCTTGATCTCTAAACTTCAATAAATATCAGCCTTGAATGCTTAGCAAGAAGCCCTTCAAGTATATATAGGATAGAGGAAAGAGAGAGCAAAAATCGTGGCATTTAATGCTCCAACGGCTCTATTCTGAAGCAGACTAGTCGGTCAAAGAAGGATCACTGACCGACTAGTTTCTCAACTAGTCGGTCGGTGTTTCAACATGAACCGACTAACTGGAGAATAGCCAAAAGGTGAAGTTCAGGAGATAGAGAACTAGTCGGTCTAAGAAGACTTGCCAACCGACTAGTTTCACAACTAGTCGGTCGGTGAGTGTTCTATGACCGACTAAGAGATGAAATCAAATAGGCTGAATACAAGTTGAACTAGTCGGTCTAAGAACAAATTCCAACCGACTAGTTTCTCAACTAGTCGGTCGACAATCGTTCTTAGACCGACTAATGATAAACAGTAGCTCAGGCTGAAAAACTGAACACACAACTAGTCGGTCTAAGAAGGATTCCTAACCGACTAGTTTCACAACTAGTCGGTCGGTGAACCTTCTTGGACCGACTAACTGTAAACAGTGAATGAGCTGAATTTTGCAAGGTGATCTAGTCGGTTCAAGAAGCATTGCCAACCGACTAGATTGCCATCTAGTCGGTTGGTTCTTCTTCTTGAACCAACTAAGATGCACAAGAAGCCTCGATAAGAAGCGTTAAGCTTCGGGAAAGATTCTATGGGCTTCTAATAAGATCCTAGCTCTAAGATATGAGCGTTATGAAGATTAAAACGTAAGACCTACTCAAGGCTTAACAATCTACGAAACGAAGCTAGAAGACAATACATAAAACTTGACAACCCGTCTTCAAAAGCTTCGATCGAATCTTCTTGACTTCAATAATGGTCCTTGAGCTTCAACGAAGCTTCAAGCACACGATCACGCGCTTTGAGAAGTCTCGAGACGTCGCTTTTGATGTTCATAGAAATTTGGCGATGATCTCCATAACTGCGCTCACAAAGAGTTAGTTCATGATATTTATGTTTGTTCATCATCAAAACCAAATCCGGGGAATCAATACTCAACATTCTCCCCCTTTTTGGTGATGACAAACCAACATAAATAATAATCAATAATAATGATTCAAATGAAATTTACTTACTCCCCCTGCATTGATGACACGTTAATTCCATATAAAATAATAATCAATAAGCATCAAGCAGACGAGGAAAGTATAAAATGTGAATCCAATTATCGAAATTTAGAATCTAAATCCATTTCTATATCTTAACTCCCCCTGAATCTAACATATCAAATTAGATTCACGGTAAATTGCTTTAAATTATCATTTAGCACATCGTCATTATTAATTCTCTCCCCCTTTGGCATTAGCAAAAAGAGTGGGAGGAGATCAACGACAACAACAATGGCTACTAATAAAAGCACGGGAGTCGTAGAATACGACCACGGTCCAAATGGCACCAAAGGAAAATACGAAGTAAATCAAAGTGTGCCAACAAGACGATATTCGATAAACGAAAAATAAAATCATCAAAACTCAAATCAATTTCACGTGTTGAGTTATGGAACATACTCTCCAATATCAACATTCTTGATGAATTAAGTGCATGGAAAACAATTCTATGTTTCCATAGAAATAATTTCTATTAAATCAAATTTAATCGTCGAGCGACGAAGTCAACATCAGAGACAAAAAGAATATAATGCGCACAATGAATTAAATGTGAACACGATGTATATATATATATAAAGCATGGTACAACAAAATGTATACATCTGCCAACATACAAAATAACGATAGAAAGATCGGAGCACATCATACAACATATGTCACAACGGACATCAAAAGGAACATACAAAAAAAAGTGTATCAACAGAACATCCAAAAAATATCAAAAATCCATAACCACCAACTATCCTACCCCACTCTCTCACAACAAAGTATATCATCCAATGTGCACAGGGAGAGTCCTCCAACACGAGCTCAGGAGGTGGAGGCAGGGTCAGCAGCAGCAGGCTCTGTAGAAGGGGTGGTGGTCACTGGGTCAACTGGAGTGTCCACAGACGGGAGAGTCGCAATAGGAGTGGTCTCAGGAGCACCAGAAGAAGTATCCACCGAAGAAATGGTGGCAGCAGGTGTGCTCTCGGGAGCACCGACAGATGTAGCAGCAGCAGCAGACATACCCTCTGGGGTACGAGCAGCAGATCCAACAAGCTCCTGGAGCTCAGCCTCATCCATTTCCTCATCGTCAGAAACAGACGGAGGAACCTCAATGCCAAGGTGAGAACAGATGCGAGAGAGCATCTCCTCAGAGCGAGAAACACGAGACTCCACACATCTCAAGGAAACGACAAACTCAGCGAGTGTAGGAGTAGGAGGAGGAGCTGAAGCAGCTGAAGCAGAGGGGGTACTCCTCTGAACGTGACGAAGCGCTGCAAGAGACTTCTTGACGGCCGTCGCATTCAGGGGAGGACCAAGAGGACGCTCATCATCAGGAGGGAGAGGGACACCGAAACGACGGAAAACAAGTGTCAAAAGGCAAGGGTATGGGATGTGATCAGATTTGGTGGACTTTCAGATACATTCAAAAGAGTCCATCTTATCAAGGATGATACGAGCCCAATTGATCTCGCTCCCCATGAAAAGAGCGTAGATCAGCTTGAGGAACGGCTGGGATGGCAAGCTAGATGAGCCGTATTTCGGAAGGAGGCACGACTTCAGGATAAGATTTAAGACCCATGCGTTTGGCTTGAAAGATTTTGAGGGGACGCCAATCATGGCAGGAGGGATAACATGGAACATTTCGGCAAGCATCGCCTGATCAAGATCGTGGATATTATCCACAGAGATATCGGCAGGGAGAAGGCCAGAAGAGGAGACACCTATCAAATCCCCTAAGATTTCTGCCGTGAGGACAATCGGTGTCCCCAAGCCAGTCGTCTCAATGGAATGGGTGTCGTCATACTGACCCCGAACACGATTCACATAGAATAGCTTGACAAGACGGGGGTACGGGTGAGGGTTCGCCTTGGGGTCATGGCGAAGATAGTCAAGTAGGCCGCTGTAGGAAAGAAGATCGGCGAGGTGAGGAAAATCGGAGAACTGAACGAAGTGCTCCAATATCAATGGACAGTGCTCAATATGGTTGTAAGCCGCAAGACACAATGGGTCATCGCGACACAACGATATGTCGACACCGGCCACTGGCATGGGAGCCTTCCCCTTAGATGGACGAGTGCTAGATCTAGGAGGAGGAGTAGGAGCCCTATCGGTAGGCTCAGACTCGGGGATATACTCGTCGTCAGAATCAGAAGCGGGAGGAGTGGGAGCACGAAAGGAGGCTGGAGACACAGTCTACTTCCTAGGCTTGGGTTGGGAAGATCGGGCTCTAGGCTTCGCAGTCGCCGTCCTCTTCTTCTTAAGAGGATGCGAAGAAGACGAAGGATGGGTTGATTTGGCTCGGCGTTTGGGTTGAGGGGGGTCCGTAGACGGAGACTCTACGGTCATGGGAGACGGACGCGAGGGTTCGATGGGGATACGTGTCTTCACCATGATCGAGACGAGACACGCGCAATCAAACTAGAAATCGAAATCTAAGCCGACAAACAACCCTAGAACAAACCCTAACATGATGGAAATCGAAGAAACTTAGGTCTAAAAGCTGAGAGGTAGAGAGAGAGTTACCCTAGGTGGAGGAGAGAGGGAGATCGACGGCAAACGATGGAGGAGATGGCCGAAAAACGACGCAAACGGCGGAGGGAGATGAAGGGTTTCGGGGGTTATGGGGTCGAGAGAGATTTTCGCACCGATTAGAAATGAATCTAATCGGTGCGGGAGTGTATAAGTCGACTAGAAGACCAAAAGACACAACAGCCCCTGACGCATTTAGTCGGTCACAGTTCAAGCGCTGATCGACTAGATTGCAATCTAGTCGGTCGGCCAATGAACATGAACCGACTAAGTGCAAACAGTAACTGAAGCCAAAATTAGGGCTTGAGTTAGTCGGTCTGAGTTCATTCTCTGACCGACTAGAACTGAATCTAGTCGGTCGGCCAATGAACATGAACCGACTAAGAGAGTCCAAAAATTTGAAATTTCGAAATTTTGAGTTCTCTCCTACACGCACTTGGACGAAACATCGAAATACTCTCACATATCATTATACTACCCCATAAAACATCGAAAATCTTAAATACGACGTTCATGAATAATTCGAGTGTAAATTTCGAAAATTCAACCAAAAATCCAAAAAATATCAACTAATCTAGCATGAGCATATATAAAGAAAATTATTATCATGCAAGATTATTGAAAGTATGAATCCTAAATCTCGGATTCACCCATAATCCCCAATTCTCAACGTAACCGCACAAAGGAGTCCTCCTTGAGTGGTTTCGTGAAAATATCGGCGATTTGCATCTGGGTTTCAACGTACACTAAAATGATGTCCTTTTTAGCAACATGATCATCTAGGAAATGGTGACGGACATCTATGTGTTTAGAACGGGAATGGTGTACCGGATTCTTAGATAGACATATTGCACTTTGGTTGTCCACCATGATAAGGCAAGTATCACAGTTTATACCAAAGTCTTTAAGAGTGTGTCTCATCCAAAGAACCTGAGCACACGCAGCACCGGTGGCAATATATTCCGCCTCGGTGGTTGAAAGTGATACGGAATTCTGCTTCTTGGAAAACCAAGAGACAAGAGAATTTCCTATAAAATGGCAAGTGCCACTAGTACTTTTCCTGTCGGATTTGCATCCCGCATAATCTGCGTCACTATATCAGATTAACTCATATGTACTAGACTTTGGATAAAGTAATCTGAAGTGGAGTGTGTAACTTAAATAACGGAAAATACGTTTTACCGCTACTAAGTGAGATTCCTTAGGTTGAGATTGATAACGAGCACATAAACATACGACAAACATAATATCGGGCCTACTAGCAGTAAGATATAATAAACTTCCTATCATACCTCGATATAGACGAATGTCTACATCTTTACCGCCCGAATCCTTATCAAGATGTGTAGTAGTGCTCATTGGAGTCTTCTTCCCGGAAGCATTCTCCATTCCAAATCGCCTTAGCAACTCCACCGTGTACTTTGTTTGGTGGATGAAGATTGCATCGTTCATTTGGCGAATTTGGAGACCTAAGAAATATTTGAGCTCACCCATGTGGCTCATCTCAAATTGGTCCTTCATAACATTAGAAAACTCTTCGCAAAGAGTGAAGTTAGTAGCACCGAAAATGATATCATCAACGTAAATTTGAACTAAAATAATATTATTATTCAAATACTTAACAAATAATGTAGAATCAACTTCACTCATTTTAAAACCCAAATCCAAAAGAAAGTTCTTTAGGCGGTCATACCAAGCTCGAGGAGCTTGTCTCAAACCATAAAGTGCTTTCTTAAGTTTGAAAACGTGATTTGGAAAATTTTCATTTATAAAACCCGGAGGTTGAGAAACATAAACTTCCTCAACAACATCTCCATTTAAAAACACACTTTTTACATCCATTTGAAAGAGTTTAAAATCTTTATGGCATGCAAAAGATAATAACAATCTAATAGATTCTAATCTAGCTACCGGAGCAAAGGATTCTTCGAAATCGATACCTTCCTCTTGCCGGTAACCTTGAGCTACTAACCGAGCTTTATTCCGGACGACGATTTGGTTCTCGTCGGTCTTGTTCTTGAAAATCCACTTTGTTCCTATAACGGTGTGGTTCTTCGAAGGCAATGGAACAAGCTCCCAAACCTCATTCCTCTCAAATTGAATGAGTTCCTCCTCCATGGCTAAGATCCAAGCACTATCTTCGCACGCTTCGCTAATATTCTTTGGCTCTATTGAGGAGGCAAAGGCACAATGAGCGAAGTAGTTGACTTGAGATCTCGTCTTTACACTATCAAGTATGTTGCCAATGACTTGCTCACGGGGATGGTCACGAACTGTATGAAGCCGTTTGGGAACTCCCTGATCACTAGGAACATTCTCAAAAGATTCATCAGTAGGGTTAGTATCAATAGAATCAATAGAATTAGAATTACCAATAGAATCACATAAGACATCCATGGAGTCATCATCATTAGTAATTCTAGTAGGGACAAAACCTTCATTAAATGAAACATGAAGAGATTCCTCGATCGTTGAGGTTCTTTTGTTGTATATCCGGTAGGCTTTTCTACGGGAGGAATATCCAACAAATATCCCCTCATCGGACCTTGGATCAAATTTGTCCAAACTACCATACGTGTTCTTAATAAAATATTTTGCACCGAAAACACGAAAATGTTTAACTTGAGGCAATCTACCAAACAACAATTCATAACAAGTTTGTTTGGTGTCGGGCCTCAAGAGTATCCTATTAAACACGTAGCAAGCGGTATGTACCGCTTCCGCCCAAAATTGATGGTCAAGTTGGCTATCATCAAGCATAGTGCGAGCACATTCCACTAGCGTCTTATTCTTCCTCTCAACAACACCATTTTGAGGGGGTGCGCGAGGGAAAGAAAAGGTGTGAGTAATACCAACTTCATCACAAAAATTTGAGAAAACTCATTCTCAAATTCCACTCCATGATCACTACGAATAGTGACAATGGTGGTTCCAATGAGATTTTGTACTTTCTTAACAAAGATTGTGAAGTTTTGCAAAAGCATCATTTTTATTACTTAAGGAAAATACCCAAGTAAATCTAGAAAAGTCATCAACGATGACAAGTCCATATCGTGCATTTCCTAATGAAGCAACTCTAGTTGGCCCAAAAAGATCTAGATGTAAAAGCTCTAGAGGCCGCTTAGAAGAAATGCTTTTCTTAGGTTTAAAAGACGATTTAGGAAGCTTGCCTCGTTGACACGAGTCACAAAAGCTTTTCTTTTGAAAGACAAGCTTAGGAAATCCTTTAATAGAATTTAACTTGGAAAGCTTAAAAAGTGTTCCAAAGTTCATATGACCAAAACGTCGATGCCATAAGTGTTGTTCACTTGTGTTGGCAATGAGACATTGTTCATGTGATTTTGGAAGATCTAATATATAAATATCCTTATGGCGTGTGCCAGAGAATAATACATTATTAGTATCTTTATTCAAAATATGACACATTCCTTTCGCAAAGCTAACTTTGTAACCTTTGTCACAAAGTTGGCTTATTGAAATAAGATTGTGGTTTAATCCTTTAATAAGGTAAACATCACTTATTAGTGGTTTAGAAGGATTACCTACTTTACCAACACCAATGATGGTTCCGCTCTCGTTGCCTCCAAAGACGACTCGGTTCCCATTTGTAATGGGCACCACTCCGGAGAGCAATTGAGCATCACCCGTCATATGTTTTGAACACCCGCTATCGAGTATCCAATTATTCTTGGAGCTAAATTTGGATTTGTTTCTCCGTTTCTTTTTCTTGAGTACCTAAAGATAGAAATATCATTCCATGGTACCCAAGGTCATTGGGTCCTAAAGGATTAGACCTTTGGAAGCCAAGTCCAATTGGACTTAGACTTCCCCACATAATCATCATTGTGCACTACATTCATGAAATAAGACTTCATGTAAGCTTGTTTTTCATGCATATTAGTGTTCTTCGGGCCCCAAATAGTGAATATTTTGGTAGCCATATTCCTATTGGGAGCATGCATACGTTGTTGATTTCTACGTGATGCATGTCGTGGATATGCATATGGCACATGATGAAATGGTGGTGACATCATATGAAATGGTGCATGATGGTAATCATTCATATAAAAATGTGGATGAACATATGCATGTGGAGGAACACGTGCGTGAGGGTGTCTCACTTGGTGTGCACGTGCTCGTGGACGTGGTGCATAAAAATCATCATAATTGTGAACCTGTGGAGTAGGATGTGTGTTCCTACGTGGCATAGTATTGGTGTACATAAATGCATGACCCTTCTTTGGAGGTCCACTCAAAGTGGGTTTCTTTCCAACCGAGGGTGTGTATGAAGTGGAAGCACCATTGGTAGATGAACTACCAATAGAGTGTTTGCTCCCACTCGTTGAGGCATCGGAAGTTGGCCTAACAAAGGTAGTAGACGATTTGTATGAATTTCCCATCTTATACCCCATGCCAATGCGATGATTGGCCGGAAGTAAGTCATTTAGGATATTATCCAAATGGTCCTTACCTTTATTGAATTTATTAATCCGGCCTAATGTGGACTCATACTTCTCGGTGAGAGAAAGTATAGAAGCATCCAAAGTGGACACTTGAGTTGTGAGTACACAAACATGAGACTTGAGATTCTCATTCTCAATACTCAAAGTTGAGTTTCGAGAAATCAAATCCGATATCTCATGTTCATCCGATTCCTCAATATGAACATGCTCAAGTTGAGATTTGAGATTTTCAATCTCATTTCTCAAACCTTCAACAACGATGTCGTTGTCGATGGTGATAGGCTTAGGTGAGGTTTGGAGACTAACTAACTCATCTTTAGTCTTAGTATATCTATTTACTAATTTAGAATACTTAGACCAAATTTGCTCGTTAGCTAATCTAAGGTCGTCCATAGTTACCTCATCGCCTTCATCCTCGCTATCATCGGAGGAAGACTCTTGATCATGCTCCTCTTAAGCCATGAAGCACATGTGTGCTTGCTCCACTTGTTCATCATCCGACTCTCCACTTGAGGAGTCCTCGTCGGAGTCGGTGAATGTCCCGACAAGTCCTTTCTTGTACCCTTTCTTGTACTTCTTTGACTTGTCAAACTTTGGCGCCTTCCACTTCTCCTTGTGTTTATTTTAAGGACAATCCGCTTTCATGTGTCCTGGCTTGTTGCATTTAAAACACAAAGGAGCGGAGGCGTTAGAAGAACTAAATTTAGATTTGTTCTTGAAATTACCTTTCCGGAAGAATCGGTTGAACTTCTTTGCCATGAGGGCAATGGATTCCAAGTCCAACTCTTCTTCCGATTCTTCATCATCGGTAAATGTAGATGTAGATGGAGCGGCCTTGAACGCAATCGCCTTTTTCTTTGGCTCGTCTTGCTTCAAGTAAGACTTCATCTTGTCCTGCAACTTTAGTTTGCTATCCTTGCGTACCTCATAAGACATCAAGGTACCCATTAGTTGAATAACAGTATATTTACTCATATCATTACCTTCCTCGATGGCGAAGGTACGCTTTTCCCAACAAGAAGGAAGTCTGTCAATGATCTTCGAGACTTTCTCCTTTTGGGTGTAAGTCTTTCCAAGAGCCTCCAACTCGTTGGTGATGTCAACAAAGCGAGCATAGTGCTCCTTCATCTTCTCACCCTGTTGCATGTGAAATAATTCGTAATATTTATTTACAACAACGAATTTGGAGTCTCTTACCCTACTTGTTCCTTCATGCAAGATGAGGAGTGAGTTCCAGATTTGATATGCACTCTTACATGTGCATATCTTGTTGAAGTCTTCGGGCTCCAAAGCGCATTGCAAGGCATTCATTGCCTTGGCATTGCTTACCTCCGCGGCAAACTCCGCGGTAGTCCACTTAGCAAAATCTTCTTCTTCGGGCTCGATGTACTCCGTCAACGTGGCTCTCCACAGTGAAGCGCTCCGAAGGAAAGTTTCCATCCGGCATTTCCAGTACCCATAGTTGGTACCGTTGAAGAAAGGAGGCCTAGTCGAGGAGTATCCTTCCATCACCGAAGAAGCTCCTTCACGGTTCCTGAAGGTGCTATAGTCTGAAGGTGGACGTACGTTTTTGTTGTCGTTGGAAGACATAGCTAGGTACTTGGCTCTGATACCAAATGTAATGCCCTGATAGCTACTGCACAAGTACTAGAGGGGGGGTGAATAGTACTTTAAAATAATTAAGAAGATAATTCCGAATTATCTTGCAAACTCAACCAACAATGCGGAAATGAAAATATTGACAACGAGGAAATGCAATCGCAAACAAACGATATAACATGTTCGGATCCACCCAAGTCTCCCCGACTTGTTCCCGGTGATCCCACGTCCCAAACACCCGGATCCCCTCCGGATACTTGAGTTAGATACCTCTAACTCAAATTTGCACTATGAAATTCTTGTAGAAAACCTCTACAAGATCAAATCATACACAAATGAAAATGTGACTCTCACAAACCGGGATCACACACAACTCTCACAACCAAGAGTAAAACTTGCAATATTCAAAGTAAATGAAATACGAAATACTTACCAACAAAATCCTATGCCTTGAGTAAAACTTACGATTTTAGGGCAAGGAGGATTTTGGAGGAGAAGAAGGCACCAAACCCTAGCTCCAAGAAGATGACCAGCAATGGAAGCCTAGGGAGGAAATGGTGACCTTGAATCAAGCTCTTGGCTTGGAAGGCTCACAATCAATGAATCTCTCTTTAGGAATAAGAGTGAGGGAGAGTTTCTTGAGAGAAATGAATGAGCTTTGAATGAGAATTAAATGCTTCTCTCTTGATCTCTAAACTTCAATAAATATCAGCCTTGAATGCTTAGCAAGAAGCCCTTCAAGTATATATAGGATAGAGGAAAGAGAGAGCAAAAATCGTGGCATTTAATGCTCCAACGGCTCTATTCTGAAGCAGACTAGTCGGTCAAAGAAGGATCACTGTCCGACTAGTTTCTCAACTAGTCGGTCGGTGATTCAACATGAACCGACTAACTGGAGAACAGCCAAAAGGTGAAGTTCAGGAGATAGAGAACTAGTCGGTCTAAGAAAACTTGCCAACAGACTAGTTTCACAACTAGTCGGTCGGTGAGTGTTCTATGACCGACTAAGAGATGACATCAAATAGGTTGAATACAAGTTGAACTAGTCGGTCTAAGAACAAATTGTCACGCCCCGCTTCCCATTATACTTGGGAGCGAGGATGCGAGCGGGCCCGCTTGGGCTGGAGCGGTGAAGCCCCAACCCAATAAGCGTCTGTGTATGACTACTTGTCAGGTTCTTGCTTGCGAACAATCGGAACAACACAAATATGGTGTCATCATTAAAACTTTGACTTCCAGATTACATGTGCACAAAAGAATTAAAGGCCTAGCATGGCCATTACAAACAGTTACAAAGAATTTAAAGTACACCTGAATGAAATACAACATCAAATAGTATACTTCTAGCAAGCTGTGATGTGTCTGTCGTCTTCAGCAGTGGATCTCGTGCTCCTGATAATCCTTGGTCACCTTCTTCAATCTCCAAGTGAACTTTGTTGGTAGCAACGATCTATGAACTTCTTGTTTGATGATAACAAACATGTGTGAACGTTTTAACGTGTGTGTTAAGTGTTTCAGGAACGACGAACATGCGATTAATGCACGGAAGGATTTGGCGAATGTGCAATGGAGAAAGGGGAGAACCTAGCTTGTGCTGACTTATATTTACTAGGAGTTACTCTAGCCTTATTAAGCAAAGCCCTGTGATCCAAAAATCTCCTTACGCACATGGCCGAATTAATTCCTTAATCTCTCCTTGGAAAACCAAGCCACAGCTTCCTATCCTTCAAAGGCCGCACAAAAAGTCCAAGAACCCATCTTAATAAAACACCAAAGCCCGGGCCAAAAATAAAAGCTCTCCCAATTCAAAAGGCCGGCCAAAAAAAATAACCTAGTTGCCAGCCGCAACTTTGAGAAGGGCAAGCCGCAGTTTTCTTTTGTGAAGTGCATCATTATTTGAAGAACCCTAAATAAAAAAGGTGAGCAGCGTTGTCTTCTCTCTTTCGAGAATAACCCAAGAGCTCTTTTTTTCTGTTTTTTTGTTCTTCTTCCAATCAAAGAAAAACAAAGGGGTTCCCAGGTCAGCCGAATTTTTTTTACAGGGGTCTTCATTTATTTTTGAGAGAGCACATTGCTTTGAAAAGAAAAAGGCAGCCGATAGTCTCATTTTGCAAACCCCTTCGAAATTCTCAAATCTCCAAGCACAGCCGCACTCAAAAACAAAACCCCCCTTTTGAAAAGCAAAATGAGAAGCCAAGGCCAAAAACAGATTACCCTTCCATTTTGATAACCAAAAACAAACATGTCACATTATTTTCTTTTTGTTTTGTTTGTGTTGGGAGCTGCATGATTCAAAGAGTGGGCTGATCTCTTTTCTCCCCAGCTTGAGTTTCTTAACATCAACATTTTTTTGGGGAGCTGCAAGTTTCAATTATTGGAGGAATTTGTGATCTGCTGGCATCAGAGATCTGTGCAACGCCGTGACTTGCTTCAGACATTACTCTATGCCGCAACGCACTGATTAAGGGGACTTCAGAGGGGACAACTACTTGTCAGATTGATCTGACCTCGCGCTGATTGACAGAGACATCAACACCGTCACGACTGAGCAATACTAAACTCTGAACGTTATTTTATTTGTGATTTGGTGTTGTGATCTTTGTGAAACTATTTTATTATTTGTTTGGGGACTTGGCTAGTTGGGACTAGCCAAGAGAGAGCTTTACTAGTATTGTTATTGTTTGGGCACTTTGGTGAGTGCAGGTACTGAGGGCCAGGTGAGTGTAGGGTTGGTGCTCTAGCTACAGGTTGTACCAGTTAACTTTACCAATCTAGTATTGCTTTTGGGGCTGGATGTAGGTCGTGGGTGCGACCGAACCAGGGTAAAATCTGCTGTGTATCTGTGGTTGATTATTCTTAACCCTGCCTGTGATTATAACTGTGTGTGATTTCTCGTGGGTTGCACAAGAATTTTTATAAGCCTATTCACCCCCCCGCTAGGCTTAGATCCAGATCCAACAAGTGGTATCAGAGCCAGTTTAGAGGATCTAGCCTAGTTGATCATGTCTATGAATATGTCTGATTCTGCTTTTGCTGAGGGTCAGTCTATTTCTCGTCCCCCTAAGTTTAACGGTGTTGATTTTGCGTATTGGAAAACTAGGATGAGGATTTATTAAGCTGCTGTTGATTATGATGTATGGAGCATTGTAGAAAAAGGCTATAAACCTCCCACCATTAATGTTGCTAATAATGAAATGATAAAACCAGAAGATAAGTGGGATGACTTTGATAAGAAGCGTTTTTCATTGAATAATAAAGCTATGAATGCATTGATTTGTGCTTTAGATAAAGCTAAGTTTAACCGTATATCTCAATGTCAAACTGCGCAGGAAATTTGGCATACTCTGAAGGTTACTCATAAGGGTACATCGCAGGTTAAGGAGTCCAGACTTGCGCTACTCAGCACTAAATATGAAAGCTTCTGCATGCTTCCATCAGAGTCAATTAAAGAAATGTTTGCGAGGTTCACAGACATCGTGTACAAATCTACCTCTCTTGGAAAGCCGTACTCGAGTCTGGAGCAAATCAGAAAGATCTTGAGAGCGCTGCCTAGCTCCTTCCGCCCTAAAATTACAGCTATTCAGGAAACAAGGGATTTATCGCAAATGAAAGTGGAGGATCTGATAGGGAACCTGATGTCCCACGAGCTGGAGCTGTAGAGCATTGAACTGAGAGAGAAAGATGAAATGAAGACTTCAAAGGCAATAGCCCTTCAGGCTAAAGAGGATGAAGATGGAGATGAGGAGGAGGCTTTTTTGGTGAGAAGCTTCAAGAAATATATCAGAACTGGCAACGGGAGATCAGAGATGCTGAAAAGGTTTAATCGCTCTAAATTTAATTCTAATAATAAATCTTTTGAGCAAACTACTACTGATCCAGTTATATGCTTTAAATGCAAAAGCAGGGACACTTTATGAAGCAATGCCCTCAAGGAAAGAACAACGCTGCGGAGCAAAAGGGGAAATCTCTGATGCTCACATGGGATATGGACAGTGAGGATGAATCTCAAGAGGAAGTTGCAAACTCCTCTCTTTGGCTGATGGGACAACTAGACGAGGTAAAATCTTTAATTAAAGCTCAACTTGTGACTACTTTTAAAGAAATGCAAAATGAAATTGAAAGGTTGGAATCAACTGTTGAGTTACTAGAATCCCATGTAGAGAAGTTTAAAAATACTAATTTTGAATTGCAACAAGACAATTATAATATGTCATTAGAAGTTGATGAAATTAAAGAGAAACTTGTTGCATGTAATTCTACTATTAGCTCTTTGGAAAATGAAAAATCTTGTATGCATACTGAAACTGAGTGTCTGAATTGCTCTACTTTGCTTAAAGACAGTAGCATGTTTAAACTAAATATGGTTAAGCTAGAAGTTGAAAATGAATTACTAAATGAGAAAATTTGCATGCTAATAAATGAAAATAAAGAGCTAGAAAAGAAGATGGCTAATCTGAAAAAGACTGAGGAAGAGAACAAAAAGGCCTTCATTAGTAAATGTACCATGCTTGTTAATGAGAACATGTTTTTAAAGTCTAAAATATCTGATCTTGAATTGTCTATAAAAAAATTTGGTGTTGGAAAGCATTCATTAGACATTATTCTAGGTAATCAGATACAAGGAAATAACAGGCGTGGTTTGGGATATGGAAATAAAATTGATGAGAGGCCTAAAATTAATAGAAAGAATCAAAAAGAAACTGGTGTAGGAAGAAGCATGTTTGCTAAATGTTATACATGTGGTGGTGTTGGTCATGCTTATTATAATTGCAAGTATATGAATACCAACATCAAATTTAAGCAAATTTGGGTTCCAAAAAATAAAGTGACTAACACTAGTGGACCTATTTGGATTCCTAGGTCACACATATCATGCTCTTCTTATGTGTAGGTACATGGCACGGCTGAGGGACAAAAGTGTGAGTGGTACTTAGACTCTGGCTGCTCAAGACACATGACAGGTGAAAGAGGAAAGTTCCTTAGCCTTGCAAAGCATGAAGGAGGAAGTGTTACTTTAGGGGACAATGGAAAATGCAAGGTAATTGGTAAGGGTGTTGTAGGTAACGACACCTTTTAGCTTACAGATGTCCTATTAGTTGAAAAGTTGAAACATAACCTCATTTCTATCAGTCAGCTGTGCGACAAAGGTATTAAAGTTGAATTTGATGCAAAACTTTGTAGAATCATTGATATCTCCACAGGTGACATTATTATTACTGCAAATAGAAAGAATAATGTTTATACTCTTATGATTGAAGAACTGACTGTTTCTAAATGCTTGCTTGTAGGTGAAGAAGAGGCCATTCTATGGCATAGACGATTAGCACATGCAAGCATGGGACTGATAAAGAAGCTGGAAAACAAAAATCTGGTAAGAGGACTACCACATCAGACATAAGAGAATGGTAAGTTGTGTGTGGCATGCACCAGAGGTAGGCAAACTAGATCTACTTTCTCTAGCATTAATGAAGTTGCCAACACACGTATATTGGAATTAGTGCACATGGATTTATTTGGTCCAACAGACATTGCTAGCCTAGGAGGTAAAAAGTATTGTTTAGTGTTTGTGGATGATGCAAACATTATCTGTTTACGGACTAGCTCTTAAAAGAGTTCCTCTTCGATGTGATAGCAAGAGTGCCATAGATCTTTCTAATAATCCCGTACACCACTCTCGTACTAAACATATTGACGTAAGACACCATTTTCTTAGAGATCACCTCACTAAAGAGGATGTGTCTGTGGAGTTTGTTCCTACGGAATCTCAACTTGCAGACATATTCACCAAACCTTTGGTTGAGGCTCGCTTTTGTCGTCTTCGTCTTGAGCTTGGTATTATTGATAAAACTTAGTACGAGACTCCATGCTTTTTGTATTTTTGAACTTTTTTTCTTGTTTGTGTGCTAGTAGTTGCATTGTTATGTGTGCATGATTTTTTTATTTGTGTGATTGCATCTCATGTTTGCTTTAGTATCTCATGCATTCAAAAACAAAAACAAAAAAAATGAAAAACAAAAACGAAAAAAAAATGGTGCTTCAATGTGTATCTTTCTCTTTGATTCATTAAAAAGGGATTCATGAATGATTTTCATATTTATGTAGAAATTGCTATATTATTTCCTCTGCTACATGCGCATGTTCATCTTTCTGAATATTCATGGCATATTCAATGTTAGAAAATAACTTGATTTCTACAGCTCCTATTTCACTCCCACATGTATTATTATTGTTGCATATTTGGAGATATTGTTTATGAAATTGGAAATGTGAATGTAGGAGGAAAACTTAACTGAAAATCTAAGGGATATGATATACCTTGCCATGGATAAAAATTGAGCAAAAGAAATTGTTGTTATAAGTATTTAAAAAAAATGAAAAAAAAAATTGCTCCGTATGTAAAATGGATACAATCCTTGGCAACGGTATTACCCACGAGTATCCAACATAAGCTTTATGGGTAAACTTTAGCGTTGGTGTATTTACTTGTCAAGCAATGCCACCCCCACATCTAAGAGTCCTTATATGCTATGTTTTGGGGTGTGGTACCTTGAACTCATTTTTTTTGAGGTGGGCACAATCAATCCTAGGTGATAAACTGTTATTTGAAAAATGTGGATCGTTTTTGGTTGACTTTTTTAAATGATTCTCCCTCATGTGCTTCAATTTTAATCATCACACTTTACACGTTGGTGTTGAAGTCTTCGTTGTTTAATTTCATTGGGTTTTAACTTGATTATTCTATGAGTGTATGCATGCAATTGTTGGCAATGGTTAATAATACTCTCTTTTTGCATGATATATGATTTTGACTTCGTGGTATGACTTTTGATGATAACAAAGGGGGAGAAATGGAAAGATTTGATATTTGTGATGATTGTGGTAATTGGTTTTGTGGTAATTGGTGTGCTACTTGGTATTTGGCTTGGCGTTTGGTACTATCTTTGTAATGCTCTTGAAAGTATGATTGTTTGATTAAGGGGGAGCATTAATGAATATTTGGGAAGCACAAAAATAGGGGGAGCATGCTTATTGATAAACTTTACACATCATTGTTCGCACATCATTTCATCTCACTGCATGTCACCCACTATCGTCACACTTTCACACACACTATTTGGAAACTTAATGCTCAAATACTTAGTTTGTTATCATCAAAAGGGGGAGATTGTTGGTAGCAACGATCTATGAACTTCTTGTTTGATGATAACAAACATGTGTGAACGTTTTAACGTGTGTGTTAAGTGTTTCAGGAACGTCGAACATGCGATTAATGCACGGAAGGATTTGGCGAATGTGCAATGGAGAAAGGGGAGAACCTAGCTTGTGCTGACTTATATTTACTAGGAGTCACTCTAGCCTTATTAAGCAAAGCCCTGTGATCCAAAAATCTCCTTACGCACATGGCCGAATTAATTCCTTAATCTCTCCTTGGAAAACCAAGCCACAGCTTCCTATCCTTCAAAGGCCGCACAAAAAGTCCAAGAACCCATCTTAATAAAACACCAAAGCCCAGGCCGAAAATAAAAGCTCTCCCAATTCAAAAGGCCGGCCAAAAAAAATAACCTAGTTGCCAGCCGCAACTTTGAGAAGGGAAAGCCGCAGTTTTCTTTTGTGAAGTGCATCATTATTTGAAGAACCCTAAATAAAAAAGGTGAGCAGCGTTGTCTTCTCTCTTTCGAGAATAACCATGGAGCACTTTTTTCGGTTTTTTTGTTCTTCTTCCAATCAAAGAAAAACAAAGGGGTTCCCACGTCAGCCGATTTTTTTTTACAGGGGTCTTCATTTATTTTTGAGAGAGCACATTGCTTTGAAAAGAAAAAGACAGCCGATAGTCTCATTTTGCAAACCCCTTCGAAATTCTCAAATCTCCAAGCACAGCCGCACTCAAAAACAAAACCCCCCTTTTGAAAAGCAAAATGAGAAGCCAAGGCCAAAAACAGATTACCCTTCCAATTTGATAACCAAAAACAAACATGTCACATTATTTTCTTTTTGTTTTGTTTGTGTTGGGAGCCGCATGATTCAAAGAGTGGGCTGATCTCTTTTCTCCCCAGCTTGAGTTTCTTAACAACAACATTTTTTTTGGGAGCTGCAAGTTTCAATTATTGGAGGAATTTGTGATCTGCTGGCATCAGAGATCTGTGCAACGCCGTGACTTGCTTCAGACATTACTCTAAGCCGCAACGCACTGATTAAGGGGACTTCAGAGGGGACTACTACTTGTCAGATTGATCTGACCTCGCGCTGATTGACAGAGACATCAACACCGTCACGACTGAGCAATGCTAAACTCTGAACTTTATTTTATTTGTGATTTGGTGTTGTGATCTCTGTGAAACTATTTTATTATTTGTTTGGGGACTTGGCTAGTTGGGACTAGCCAAGAGAGAGCTTTACTAGTATTGTTATTGTTTGGGCACTTTGGTGAGTGCAGGTACTGAGGGCCAGGTGAGTGTAGGGTTGGTGCTCTAGCTACAGGTTGTACCAGTTAACTTTACCAATCTAGTATTGCTTTTGGGGCTGGATGTAGGTCGTGGGTGCGACCGAACCAGGGTAAAATCTGCTGTGTATATGTGGTTGATTATTCTTAACCCTGCCTGTGATTATAACTGCGTGTGATTTCTCGTGGGTTGCACGAGAATTTTTATAAGCCTATTCACCCCTCCTCTAGGCTTAGATCCAGATCCAACAAACTTCACTGTGAACTCTGCTCAAAACCTAACGTATATTTCACAGACAAGGAAATATACGTCAGCGAGGGTCGCTCGACAAGATTAAAAAAACATTAGTAATAAAATGACCCTCGGTAAGATTTAAAAACGTTACAAAGCTTTAGGAGATGAGGGGCACAACATGATTTCAACAAGAGGGAAACATAGTAATATATTGACACATGTGAGCATAAACAATGTGTAATGTGCAAAGTAGTGAGCAGGCGAAGTGCAAGTAGCAAACACAGCAACGTGTAGTGTGTAAAGTAACTAACACGGCAAGTGTAATGTGCACAGCAAAAATAGTGACAAGTGTAGTGTGTACAGTAAAAGTAGTGACAAGTGTAGTGCATAAAGTAACAAGTGGCAAACATGGCTTTTGTAATGCACAAAGTAAAGACACGGCATTTGCGATGTACAAAAAAAACATGATATGAACTTAGTCAACGGTTTATACAATCACGATAGTAGCTGAAACAAACAAGAGTGCCAACCTGTACTTAATCTAGTGTCAAGCCCAGTGTCTGAGGGGGAGGTGACCAGCATCACACCCAAGCCAACGGGAGCTACCCATGACTCTCTACTCACCGACCCGGCCAGGTGTCGGTCAAGTTCATCAATAGAGTGTAATCTAGCTTTCCAGCCTCTACTATACTAGACTACCCCACCGAAAGTGTCCATAAGTCAATCCGTAGTTCCGCCGTATGGCAAACATTCCGTAAATGCCCGCGGGCCCATATCCGTATTGCCCGAAGGCCCAATAGTCCGTAATTGCCCGAAGGCCCAATATCTGTAATTTGCCCGAAGGCACAAAGTTCCGTAATTGTCCGAAGACCCAATATTCCATAAAATGACCGAAGGCTCATTACCACGTTTCATTAGGGTGCACATCAAAAAGTAAATGGAATGACGAGGGAAGATAGCATTTCGTGTACAATGATCAAGGGAATAAACAAACCAGCACATCGATGATATCCATTAAAACCATTTCGATTATAAAAGTTGTTATTTGACGTTACTGCGATGTACGTTATTTTAGAAAGTTTGAATACGATAAAATTAACTGCGTCTCTGAAAAGTTTGTAGAAAGTAATTTACTTGCAATAGTAAATACTTGCCTGAAGCGTTTTTGGTGCACACGCATTCACGATGAGAGGTCGGAAATAATCTGCGAAGTCGGATTTATAATATCAAGCCAACTGTTCTAACAAAATAATATTAAACGCTACATGCAGATTATAAATCTTAAACTTAACTAATATTTACCATCACATATAGCTATAACAGTATATCTCATAAAAACTACTCAGGTTATAGCTAACTTATAAACTAATTAATGTAACAGTAGGTATATAAACTTATATATGTGACACATATAACACTCTTCATACATGAACTAGGGGAAGAATGAATCCCTAATAATAACAAATACAGTTCATGTATATACTAACTATTAACTTAACTGTCACCCCCATATGTATATATGTAACTAATTAAGTATCTACGTACATACATGCACTGCCATATAATTATTTATCTATTACCCAGGTTATATAACCAGTAGAATGCAACTCACATCATTTCGTTTCCATCACTTGCTTGCGCTCTCAGGTGGCTGCGAACTCCAATGACGATGGTGTGGCGAGGGCCCGACGGAGCTGCGGTGGCGGTGAGCGGTGGTGGCGCTTGGTTGCGGGGACGGGGGCTCGCGGCTTGCGCTGGGCGAGATGCTGCGGCGCTTGCGACAAAGGGTCGACATGGGAGCTGCTGCTCATCGACGGCGTCGGGCGTGGGCGGAACTCGCGGCGGCGTGCAGGCCTGGGGTGACGGAAACATAGAGGAGGGCGGTAGCTTCTTAAGGCGATGGTGTCGGAGCAGGCGGCGCCGGCAAATTGGGCACGGGGATGGATGCGCAGAGGAGGTTGTGGCTCGTCGGATCTCGGAGAGGAGACCGCGGGGGTTCGGACGGCGCCAGCGACGCGGGAAAATCAAGGGCAGAGGAGGGCTCCGATGGTGAGCTGGGTTGTTCGGCGAGGTAGCTGATCGGAGAGGCGAAGTGCGTGGGAGTCGAGTCTGGGCGGCGTGGGGAAAAAGAGGTGGCCGTCGCCCGGGCTTGTGTGCGAGGATGATGGACGGAGGTGAGCTTGCCGGACGGGAAAGGGAGGAGGACTCGGGGTCGGGGGGTGTGCGCTCGAACTGGGGAGAAGAGGATAGGGCTATAGGCTGTAGGAAGAGAGTAGGGTGATGTGTCCTTGTTGCGTGGAGAGAAAAGACAGGGCTAGGCTGTATTGAGGTATGGGAGAAACTAGGGCTGTTGACGAACGAGCTTGAACGAGCTTGAACAGTGTGCTTGATTTTGTTCATGAACAAAATCCATGTTCAAGCTTTGTTCATTTACTAACCGAGCTCTAAAAACATGTTCAAGCTTGTTTGTTAAGCTTACCGAACAAACGTAAACGAACATAAACGAACGTAAACTGATCTTACTGAACGAACGTTCTGTTCATTAACAAGACTTATCGAGCTTGTTCGTGAACATGTTCAGGAACGTGTTCACGAACACACAATCAATCTTGTTCATGAACAGATTTTCAAACAAACGAACGAACAATGACAATAGACCAAAAGAGAGCTGTGAGCCTGGGAGTCTAGGAGGGGGAAGCTGGGAAGTTGAAGAGGTAGAGGTGTTTAATTCAATTTGAGGAGGTGAGTGTTTAATTTTAATTTTAATTCACTCAAGCTCTTGTTCACGAATACTTAACGAGCTTGTTCACAAACATCACTTAACGAGGTTGTTCACGAACACTTAACGAGGTTGTTCACGAACATCACTTAACGAGCTTGTTCACGAACACTTAACGGGCTTGTTCACGAACACTTAACGAGCTTGTTCATGAACATAAATGAACGAACATAGTTATGTTCAAGCTCTGTTCGTTTACTAACCGAGCTCTAAAAATCTGTTCAAGCTTGTTCATTAAGCTTCCTAAACGAATGTAAACGAACATGTACCGAGCTTGTTCACGAGTAGTTCGTAGAACGTTCTGTTCATCAACAGCCCTAGGAGAAACGAAAAACCCTAAGCTTAATATATAAAGGAAGAGAACGACTCGCTGCACCGATGACTTCGGTGCAGGGAGGTGACGTTTTCCATAAAAGAGAAAACAAATGTGTGGGGAAGAGGTTGATGTGATTTTTATTTGATTGTTTTTTGTTAAATATGGAAGGTTGTCAACTCCTTCCACCGAGTTTTCGGTGGATATAGCAAAGCTCTAAAGGAAAGCTTGTGTAGGGTTATGAAAAGTACATCAAGTGGGTATGGGTGATGTCTATGGTTTGTTTAAATAAGAAAGGTAGGGTGCTGTGCCTTAGGGTGTGCTTATAAGAAAGAAAGGTTGTAGGGTTTTTGTATTATAAAAGTTGGTGGGGGTTTAATATGACAGCACGTGAAAGTTTGAAAAGCCTAGAGTTAAAATACAGGGGAGCACGTGAACACGGTTTAGGGTCTAGGTTTATTTTAGTTTCTCTTCTTTTATGTTGTGTGCGTGAGTGTGTAAAGGTGGGTGTGGCTGGGGTAAATTAGGGTAGAATTATATTGGGAAATAATTTGAAGTAGGATTTGATGGTTTGATAATCAATAGATTTAATAGGAGAATTAGAGCTAATTAATCAGGTTATAAATGGGTTATAATAGGAAAGCTTTTGAACAGAAGAATTAATAGGTTTAAAGGGCCTAAAAATGGAAGCTGCATTTGAATTTCAAAAGTTTTAAAAAAATTAGAAGTTTGAAAATTAAAACAGATTTTAAGAAGAGGCATTTAATAATAATAAAGGGTTTATAGAAGGAAACGTTTTGAAATCCTATTTAATAATTTTAGTATTAAATGAGTCTAATTTAGGAGGGTTTAAAATGTTAAAATGGAAAGGTTTTGTTTTAAATAAAAGATTTAAAACTCAAGATAACAAGGAAAGAAACAAGCATTAATCGTTATGAAGAGGGGATTTAATTGCGAGGGAAAAAGGAAGGATTTGAATAAAAACAATTATTAGTGAGAGGAAATTAAGGAAAGTTGATTAAAATAATAAATTAAGGAGTAATCAGTGGAATTTAGTAAGAGGAAAATCTTCCTATTTAGCTATAGGTTTTATTAGAAAGTTATTTGAAAAAAGTTGTCGGAAATGAAATTTGAATTTGTATTAAGTGAATTGATTTCTAATTTATAATAGCTCACTTAAAATAACTTTCTTAATCCTATTAGCTTAGTAATAATAATAATGGCATGCAGTAAATACTAAAATAAAATCAAACGAACTTTGCGACGGTGATTAAAGAACGAGGTTGGAAAATATGGAAGGGTTGGAATGAGAGATAAACATGGCAAGAAACACAACTATAATCACCATTAAAATTATAGAGTTTATTGGCCATAAAGTAAGGTAAAGTTTCCTAGGACTTACAAGGAAGGTATTTAAAATTTGAATTCAAAACTGTCGTACATGTAAACATATAATTTAAACTTAAACGGTTTTAAAGATAAGGAAAAATTGGAAGTAACAAGGGTATAATTGAAATTAATAACAGGAATTAATGCTAGGAAGAAAAGGAAATTTTAGAAATGGTATGCTTTAGAGACTTAAAGAAAAGGAAGGAACAAGAAGAACAATTGTGATTTAAAATAGAGTTTTTATTGTCATAAAAAAGGTATCCCATCTAAATAGGGAAGGAGATTTTGAATTCGAATGTGAAATGATTTAAACATACGTAATCATATAATTGAAATTAAGAGTGGGGATTTTAATTACAGGTAAGAAAAGGAAAGGACAAGAAATATTATAATTAAGAATATGATTTAATTGTTATTCAAAATGTCGTAAAAGTCTCCTAGAACTTATATGGTAACTAATTCAAAGTTTGAATTTAAAGCTCTTATAATTAAAAGGTTTTAAAGATAATATGAGTTATATGTTATGAACGAGAAACAGATTTGGAGAAGGGTTGAGGCTAGGAAACCCCTAGCCTCTTTTATATAGTATTCATAATGGGTACTCATGTGGGTGGATACCCAATAGGCCCAATGGGTCCTATTCATAACACTTCCCCTTATCCAACCAACGTGGTATACTCGACTTTATGAATACTGAATGATTCATTAGTACTACTGAGTATCTTAAAGGGTGGATACTTCTGGATCCAAATTAAGGGTAACTGCCTCGTTAAAAACCCTTAGCTATGGAAAACCCTGTGGGAAAAACCGATAGCGAAGGGAAAAGAGTACAGCACTCCATAACTTCCCCTGATTTGGGGATGTGTCTGTAGGGAATTGGGCGGTCCCTTATGGCACAAAAACTCTAGTCCCGTCCCAAGTCAGACGGAACATAGACAAAAATAATAATAGCAGCGGAAGAAAAACCTATGTTAACTAAATTAACATGCAGTTAAAAACAATTTTTAACTTAGCCCTAAGGTCCAAGACCCTATGCCAAGATCTATGCCGACTTGGGAAGGATCTGACCATCCCAAGAAGGATCTAGCCTACTGCGATTAAACTAAACTAATGCTAATAAAATACTTTAACCACATACCCGGAATCTCAGCCCCGGAGCAGGCGAGATGTTCCGCGCCGTCTTCCGAGCTGCTCCCGTCCCACGCCGAGCCGCTCCTTGAACCGCTCCCCGAACCGCTCCTCGAACCGCTCCGTATCCCGAGGCGATCAATCCCCGTGCCGCCGAGCCAACCACGCGCCGAAGAAAGTTTCACGCGAGTGAAACCTCCGCCTAGATTTCGGATCCAGAATCCGAACTCCTTTGCGGCTTTGCTAGAGCCCGCAGGAGTAAGGCAGAAATTTAGGGAGAAGAGAAATATTAATTTTAAGCCTAGATCCGAGCGTGCTCCAACATTTACGAGAGCCGCTCAGATCTAGAGCTTGGGACGAGTTTTGAGAAAGGGGGGAGACCCCTATTTATATAGGCGACGGACTCTCACCTTTTCTCAAAATCCGATGTGGGACTAAATAATGAGTTAATTGAAATCAAGTTAGTTTGTACTTCACAAAGTGCAAACTTCCGTGAATTTTAACTCACTCACCGTTGAGCTTCAGGATTGATACAACCTATCAATACGACAAGCGTTCAACGGTGAACGCATAGGAAAAAACCGTTCGTCAATCGGAGGTCGTTTGACCCTCCAATTGAGTGTCCAAAGATCAGCCCTAGGCTAGTTTTTCGCAAAAACTGAGCCGTCAAAAACTGCCCATTAAACCTAGGGTTCCACACCCAAAGGTGGGACCCACAAAACCTGACTGGGCGCCCAAACCCAGACCTGGGCACGGGCGCCCAAGTCTGGGCGCGGGCGCCCAGGCGCCTGGCGCCAGGCGCCCAGGCGGGCGCCTGGGCCGGGCCAGGCGCCCGGCCCAGAACGCCTGGGCGCCCAGCGCCCAGGCGTCCTGGGCCGCCTGGGCCCAGGCCCAGGCGCACAGCGCCTGGGCCTGCGCCCAGGCGCCCGGGGCCAGGGCCTGGGCCGGGCGCCCAGGCCCAGGCGGGTCTGGGTGCCCAGGCCCAGGCCCGCTTGGGCTTGACTGGGTCTGGCCAGCAGGCCAGACCAGATCCAGACTAAGCTGGTCTGCCTGGTCTGGCCTGATCTGACCCTTTGGGCTGTATTGAGCATAACTTGATCATCTGGTGTCCGATTTGGACGCCGTTCGAACCTGGGTCTAGACCGGGACATTCCCGTCTTACCCGTGAACTTTTCCTTGCGTTTATATTATTAAATATTGTATTAAACAATTTAATACACATTTAATCGCTTTTGCATCAAATGCAAAGTAGTCTCTATCTAAGCTTAAATTACCATATTGCATCAAATGCAATTATCTCTTCTTTTGCATCAAATGCAAATATTCTCCCTAACTATTTTCTACCTATTACTAGACGAAGCGTTGCACTCTGTGTGAGACCCTACAGCCTGACCCTTACAACAGGTTGGGCTCGAAGCCCTATACGGCAGTGACCACGAGCAGTGGTTGCCGTCCCTGCTTCAGGAATCATCATTATGTGGTTAACTCATTGACATGAGTATTGTCGGGACCACCTGACTGTTTCCGTGATGAATTCCGCAGTTATAGTCTCTTCGTCTTAAATATGTCGTGTAGATCAAGTCTGGGGTACGGTCAAACTGTCAACCCCAATAACTTGACTCCGGTTAGTTTCTATCGATCTTTAGTCAATAAATGTTGGACTTCTTCCAACATACTCTGCGCAGAGTTTTTACTAAAGACCGAACTAACTCTACGACACTAACTCCCATTGACCGGGAGAGACGAATCCTTTCTTGGTCATTACTCGCCTCGTACGTTTCAAGTGACACCCAATCAAAAGACCTTTCGACAGGCCTTGCCTCGAAGCTAGGTCAGTTGATCTAAGTGGCACCATTCACACACAGGTCTGTCAAAATGACCTCAAGTCAAAAGACCAACTATCCTATCATCACTCAGAGTTATCACTGACAGATTGGTCAATATAACCATATGATAACTCTAGTGGATCGTTCAGTGAACTCATTCTAATGAGCACCTGTGTTTCGTCTTCGACTTCGCCAAGTCAAGCGATCATGAGATCATCGCCATCGCTAAACGGTGAAGACTAAGACACAATGGTCTATCCGATGTTTCGATATCCTTGTCTCGAAACATCTACGACCACGAACCATTTCAGACTTATGCTACAGACGGTCAAACGTTTCTCCATGATCGGATACTCATCTCGATACCCGTTTGACCTTGCATAAAGTCTCAGGACTTTACCTAAGTTGATATCTAATGTTAACTACATTACAATTAACTTAGATAAATTATTACCAAACAGCTTACTGTTATTTCGAACAAGATGTTTGTGCTATTCACACAGGAATAAATGGCCTCGAGGGCATAATATTCCTACATCTCCCACTTGCACTCAGGCCCATTTATCTCGATATCTAATATCGTTTTTACACTTAAGTTTTCCCGACTTCATGTGATAGAGCCTTCGTGAGTGGATCTGCTAAAACCGTCTACTCTATAGACTTAAGGGGTTTTTATGTTTGTGTTAGACCAACCATTTGAATCTCATTCAAATAATTCATTTGGTCTATCGGAATCTATAATGTTTTATTTCCCTGGATCTTATCCAGTTCATCGTACCTTACGATAATGATTTTAAATTAGTTACTAGTCGTTTCAAATGGTTTATATCCATTTCTGATAAAGTATCAAACTCTTTTGATTACTTAATCAAAATATATGTTCCATCTCTTTGATGTCTCGCATGTAATTTACACGCTCCCACTGACTTTGAAAACTATCTGGCTAATTCATATAAGTCAGTCTGTCTAAATCATATTTAGAAAAACGAACTTATAAGTGAATGCTCCAATTTTCATGGTCAACTTAAGCGTTTTACATCGGCTTTGGTCCGAATAGATCTGTACACATCTGTTGGCGAAACCGGTTTCATCATAATCCGTTTTATAGGAATTAGGATGAAAAAACCGTTCTCGACCAACATGATTGTACTTCACTATTTTCTTTCTGCACCAACCTATCAACTTAAAGATTTACTTGCAGAAAGTGAGGAAACATTTTCCTTTGGTACGTAAACTAAATTCTCAATTTATTTACGCACACGGACCTGCATCAAGTTTTAAATCGGAGTTACTACTCCGAATTTCATCCTAGTAGTTGACTAAGTCATCATCAGTTATGATGTCTAACTCGACAATTCGTCTCACGAGATTCGAGTATTTTTACAACTTCCTTACGATTGATTTATTGAATATATTATTGATAATGTCCCCATAGAACATTATCAAAACCTAGGCATTACTATCTGGGACTTAACCCAGAGGGAGGAGTTAACTCAGAATCACTTATTTATGGATCGCACCAAGTCTAACTAAGTGTGATTCATACCTTTTAACACACCGATGTGTTAACAGACTTGATCTGAGAGAAAATCACATTTTCTTTTAATTACACAAGATTTTATTTAGCTAAGTTTTTGACCATTCGATCTAATCGAATCAGTTTAAATACTTTAGTCATTTCGTTCTTTATTTTATCAGACTTGTGTTTCATCAAGAACATGTGTCTTAATAAAACATACGAATAACTTATTTTGGTTAATCTAGACTCAGGTACATCAGTATGTACTAGACTGAGTTCGACAACTCATTCTCCCACTGTCTTACAGATGGGTTTCGGCCATTGTGTCTAAGAGGCTAAGACTCACAAGTGTCCGTAGACTTCATAATACGAGAGGTCAGACCCCTCTTATGTGACTTGTGAAGCTTAATCTCTTGACACGACCTAGTCTAATTTTACCATATAAGTTTGCTACTATCTTGTGTATTAATATATTAACATTTAATATATATAGTTATTACAAATTACTTAACACAAAACATTGTTTCAGAAGCAAGGTGACGACATTCGTCAAAAAATGTGTTCGACGTTTTTGTATAACAACTTATTCCGAAATGTGACATCAAAATATGTCACGTTTTCATTTCCTCCTACTTATGCCTTTACTAACTTTCTCAATTGACTTTCCGAAGTGCCTTCTTCCTTTTCTAAATCACATTTAGATATCAACATAAATAAATAGCTATGCAAGCAACTTATGTATCCAAACGCTTGAGCTTTGCAATCTTGAGTGTAGCTCAAGAAGTTGCTTGTCTCAAGATCCGGTTGGGATACATAGTCTTGCACCGCTCATGCACTCGTATTCGACTAAAACGGTTTGATCGAATTTTCGAACTTTGCGGATCAAAATTGTTTGTCCATACAACCTTGAGGGTAGCTCGACAAGTTGTAGGGAGAAACATACTTTGAATGTCCTATATGTTCAAGCTGCCTCATATAGAGACGAGTGACATGTAGCTTTAATTTATTTGTTGGACCCAGAGCTTAATGAAATCATATTTCTTAAGTCTGTTCTTTAGAAGGTCATTTAATGTCAACGAGAATATAGTTTTAATTCTATCGATTAGAATTTAACCTGATATTCAATTAATCAACCTATTGACCAGTTAACTAATTCCAATATTATCAATTGATTCTTTCGGTAAACATAGTCTTGCCCTAGTTTTAGCATATGTTCAATATTAAATATAGGTAGATTGGCTTTTATCTATCTATATCCTCCCACTAATTTTACGAACGTTTTAAAGCTTAATAACGAACGATTTAATCAAATTAAAATTAATGGGTAAGAGTTCCAATCACCTTGAGTCTAAACAACCTTGAGTGTAGCTCAACAAGTTGATTGACTCTGCGATCGGAAGATGACTCTTCATCGATCATATCAGATATGACTCTCTTAATCGGTTTTTGCCCCTAGCCATTCGTGATCATGAGTGTGCTCATCCAAATCACAATGTCTAGTCTAGTCGGACCCTTGTTTTCATGTCTAGCCTGACTTGCCCCTCAGCTCGGTGTATGCACGACACGTCGGTTTGGGTCAGGTCTTAGACTTACATCAAGTCAGACTACATCGTTGACTTAACTTACGCCGACGCTCGGGGTACGAGACGACGGTTAGGGTTAGTCAAGATTTCATCTTATGTATTTAAGGAGTTGGTTTCTACAGGGTTGCCATGTCACAGCTTGAGTGTATCTCAACAACTATAACACGGGCCCTATAGTTGCTAACCCCTAAAACAAGGAGTGCTACGGCTAATCTTGAAAAAGATCATTAACGTATTTGACTTAGATATAGTCCAGGGTGTCATACAATCATGATTCGCGACATTGCGGTCCAGCAGAACTCAGCCAGGGAATTGACTAAGCCAGGATCACTACCCCTTGGACTAGCAAGGGTTGACCCAGAACTCTTAGCCAAGCACATTGACTGGATCATGGTCCATTGAATGAAGCTTGTCATTTTTGTATGTATGCCATAGACTAAACAGCTTTTATTAACAACTAATTAATCCTATCAACTAGTTGAATCCTTAAATTCAAAATTTTAGGATTTGTTTAATAACTTTTATTAAGTCCTTATCAACTATAAGGTTCACGTGCTATCCTAATCGTTATTGGGATTTTAATAAATTTTATTAACAACGCTAGAAGCGAAGTCCTTTAATGAAAATTAATTATAACAATTAGAATTGAAAATTCATTTAAAGGACTACCCTAATCAGGAATTAGGTCTTAATATTGTTGTTAATGATTTATTAAAACATAGCATGTCATTAAAATTCAAGTAATAAATTTTAATCATTTTTAATGGCTAACCTAAAGGGTTGTCTTGTGTTATCAAATAAGGGACAAGATTAACAAGCCATTAAAATAAAGCTACACTAATTTATCGCATAAAGATAGTGCACAACTATTTAACATTTAAATATACTAAGTTTATCGCATAAACAATTTTAGATTTTTTTAAAATCAGTTTTAAAAATATCTTATAAATTTAAAACATTACTTTTTAAAAAAATTTCATGTTAAAAAATTTATCATATACAATTTTTAAACATTTTAAACGTTTTAAACTTATCGCATAAATTTAAAGCCTTTAAAATCAATTTTAAAATTTATCACATAAATTTAAAAACATCATTTTAAAATTTCCATGCTTAAAAAATTTATCATATAAAAAATTTAAGGCTTCCAAAATAATTTTAAACTTTTAAAGATTTAAAATTATTACATAAATTTTAAAACGTCATTTTAAAAATTTTCATGTTCAAAAAATTTATCATATAGAATTTTGAACTTTAAAAAAAACATTTTTAAAAATTATCTAATAACTTTAAAAAATTTAAAAGTACTTAAAAGCATTAACAAGTTTAATGAAATCGCAATACCTAGATCGACTACGCAAACCTAGGCTCTGATACCACTGTTGGGGAATTGGCGGTCCCTTAGGGCACAAAAACTCTAGTCCCGTCCTAAGTCGGACGGAACATAGACAGAAAAACAAAAGCAGCGGAAGAAAAACCTATGTTAACTAAATTAACATGCAGTTAAAAACAATTTTTAACTTAGCCCTAAGGTCCAAGACCCTATGCCAAGATCTATGCCGACTTGGGATGGATCTGACCATCCCAAGAAGGATCTAGCCTACTGCGATTAAACTAAACTAATGCTAATAAAATACTTTAACCACATACCCGGAATCTCAGCCCTGGAGCAGGCGAGATGTTCTGCGCCGTCTTCCGAGCTGCTCCCGTCCCACGCCGAGCCGCTCCTTGAACCGCTCCCCGAACCGCTCCTCGAACCGCTCCATATCCCGAGGCGATCAATCCCCGTGCCGCCGAGCCAACCACGCGCCGAAGAAAGTTTCACGCGAGTGAAACCTCCGCCTAGATTTCGGATCCAAAATCCGAACTCCTTTGCGGCTTTGCTAGAGCCCGCAGGAGTAAGGCAGAAATTTAGGGAGAAGAGAAATATTAATTTTAAGCCTAGATCCGAGCGTGCTCCAACATTTACGAGAGCCGCTCAGATCTAGAGCTTGGGACGAGTTTTGAGAAAGGGGGGAGACCCCTATTTATATAGGCGGCGGACTCTCACCTTTTCTCAAAATCCGATGTGTGACTAATTAATGAGTTAATTGAAATCAAGTTAGTTTGTACTTCATAAAGTGCAAACTTCCGTGAATTTTAACTCACTCACCGTTGAGCTTCAGGATTGATACAACCTATCAATACGACAAGCATTCAACGGTGAACGCATAGGAAAAAACCGTTCGTCAATCGGAGGTCGTTTGACCCTCCAATTGAGTGTCCAAAGATCAGCCCTAGGCTAGTTTTTCGCAAAAACTGAGCCGTCAAAAACTGCCCATTAAACCTAGGGTTCCACACCCAAAGGTGGGACCCACAAAACCTGACTGGGCGCCCAAACCCAGACCTGTTAACGGGCGCCCATGTCTGGGCGCGGGCGCCCAGGCGCCAGCCTGGCGCCAGGCGCCTGGCGCCAGGCGCCCAGGCGGGCGCCTGGGTCGGGCCAGGCGCCCGGCCCAGAACGCCTGGGCGCCCAGCGCCCAGGCGTCCTGGGCCGCCTGGGCCCAGGCCCAGGCGCACAGCGCCTGGGCCTGCGCCCAGGCGCCCGGGGCCAGGGCCTGGGCCGGGCGCCCAGGCCCAGGCGGGTCTGGGCACCCAGGCCCAGGCCCGCTTGGGCTTGACTGGGTCTGGCCAGCAGGCCAGACCAGATCCAGACTAAGCTGGTCTGCCTGGTCTGGCATGATCTGACCCTTTGGGCTGTTTTGAGCATAACTTGATCATCTGGTGTCCGATTTGGACGCCGTTTGAACCTGGGTCTAGACCGGGACATTCCCATCTTACCCGTGAACTTTTCCTTGCGTTTATATTATTAAATATTGTATTAAACAATTTAATACACATTTAATCGCTTTTGCATCAAATGCAAAGTAGTCCCTATCTAAGCT